>CM040967.1:23966153-24098594 GCA_022985045.1 Macadamia tetraphylla | reverse complement strand
ATCTTTTTTTTTGGTTTCACTCCCCTCCCTTAAAACTATGTCGAAATATCAACTTGACCCCACACTATTCTAAGAATATCAGTCACCTTCCCCTAAACAAAAAGATTCTATCTAACATCCCCAACCGTTTGAAATGGCTGTTAAGTCAGCCAATTTTTTCTCATAATGCCTAAACTACCCTCCTAAACATGAAATAACCATTATACACTTAATGAAATAAACCCCTCTTTGCCATACCATACTCTGTTGATCAAACCCACTTCCCCTTCTCCCTTCTCACTGAACCGAATGGAGAAGAAGCTTAGAACCTACAATTTCTCCCATCGTCTTCTTCATTGAAGCGATTGAAGGTCGTGATTGGAGCCCTAGATTAGGTTCTTGGTTCTCATTTTTTTTAGAGAGGAGGATCATAAACAACTGAACATTATTCGTATCAAAAGCAAAAAATTAAAGAAACAGAGTATCCCCGTGGAGTGTGTTGCTGCCGAAAATCCGTATGAGCTGATCCTGCACAAATACAGAAGGCAGAGAGAGGCCCGGATATTTATCCGGGGTTAGTCCTCCGACGCCCAAGTTAGAGATCGGCCGCACAGATTTTCACAAGGGTAATGGTGAGGGTTTTTCTGCATACCTCTCTTCCTCTACTCGAGCCCTCTCTTATAGTCCTTAGGGTTTAGGGTTTCTTTTTTCCTTGGAGGAGTCCTCCTCGGGTCCGCCTCCTTTCCTCTTCGAGTCATACTTGGATACTTCCTATCCCCTTCGTGGGGAATATTCTCTCCACATGGTTGACGCAGTCAGACTCCTTGCATACTCTAACAGGTGAGCGACACGTGTCCTCTCCTTAGATACCACGTGTTCTTACCCTACTGGCCAATCAATTTGGCCGTATCAGTAGCCCCCTTACTCTCACCAGGAGGCTTTTCCTGTGGGAGTAACCAAGTTTTTCATCATTTCATTTTTTTTCTTTTTTTTCATTCATGCGTCCCTTCGGTCTTATTCCTTCGGCTTCGACCTTAGCTTTTCTTGAGACCGAGACCTTCGGTCAGGTCAGCTCAGCCTTGGCCTGAGCGCCCAACCGAGGTAGGGACCTTCGGTCAGGCCAACTCGGCCTGAGCTCCCAACTGAGGTAGGGACCTTCGGTCAGGTTCGCTCGGCCTTAGCCTGTGTCCCAACCGAGGTGAGGACCTTCGGTCAAGTCCGCTCGACCTTAGCCTGAGCTCCCAACCGAGGTTGTGACCTTCGGTCAGATCTGCTCGGCTTTGGCCTGAGCTCCCAACTGAGGTAGGGACCTTCGGTCAGGTCAGCTCAGCCTTGGCTTGAGCTCCCAATCGAGGTGAGGACCTTTGGTCAGGTCCACTCGGCTTTGGCCTGATCCCCCAACCGAGGTAGGGACCTTCGATCAGGTCCGCTTGGCCTTGGCCTGAGCTCCCAATCGAGGTGAGGACCTTCGATCAAGTCCGCTCCGCTTTGCCCTGAGCCCCCAATCGAGGTAGGGACCTTTGGTCAGGTAGCTCGACTTTGACCTGAGCCCCCAACCGAGGTAGGGACCTTCAATTAGGTCAGCTCGGACTTGGCTTGAGCTCCCAACTGAGGTTGTGACCTTCGATCAGGTCTGCTCAACTTTGGCCTGAGCCCCCAACCGAGGTGAGGACCTTTGGTCAGGTCTGGTCGGCCTTGGCCTGAGCCCCCAACTAAGGTTGTAACTTTCGGTTAGGTCCGCTCGGCTTTGGCCTGAGCTCCCAATTGAGGTAGGGACCTTCGGTCAGGTCCGCTTGGCCTTGTCCTGAGCTCCCAACCAAGGTGAGGACCTTTGGTCAGGTTCGCTTGGCTTTGGCTTGAGCCCCTAACCGAGGACCTTCGATCAGGTTGGCTTGGCTTTGGCCTGAGGTCCCAACCGAGGTAGTGACCTTCAATCAGGTCCACTCGGCCTTGGCCTGAGCTCCCAACTGATGTGAGGACCTTCGGTCAGGTCTGCTCGGCTTTAGCCTGAGCCCCCAACCGAGGTAGGGACCTTCGGTTAGGTCGGTTCGGCTTTGGCCTGAGTCCCCAATCGAGGTAGGGACCTTCGATCAGGTCCGCTTGGCCTTGGCCTGAGCTCCCAACCCAGGTGAGGACCTTTGGTCAGATCCGCTCGGCTTTGGCCTGAGCCCCCAATCGAGGTAGGGACCTTTGGTCAGGTCGGCACGCCCTTGGCCTGAGCTCCCAACCGAGGTGAGGACCCTCATTTAGGTCCGCTCGGCCTTGGTCTGAGCTCCCAACTGAGGTAGGGACCTTCAGTTAGGTCTGCTCGGCTTTGGCTTGAGCCCCCAACCGAGGTAGGGACCTTCGGTCAGGTCCGCTCAGCCTTGGCCTGAGCTCCCAATCAAGGTAGGGACCTTCGGTCAAGTCTGCTCGGCCTTAGCCTGAGCTCCTAACCGAGGTAAGGACCTTCAGTCAGGTCCGCTCGGCTTTGGCCTGAGCCCCCAACCGAGGTAGGGACCTTCGGTCAGGTCAGCTCAGTTTCAGTCTGAGCCCCCAATTGAGGTAGGGACCTTTGGTCAGGTCCACTTGGCCTTGGTCTGAGCTCCCAACCGAGGTGAAGACCTTCAGTTAGGTTTGCTCGGCCTTAGCTTGAGCTCCCAACCGAGGTGAGGACCTTTGGTCAGGTCCGCTTTGGCGTAGATCTCGAGGGATGGTAATTGGTGACATGACGGCGCCATTAATGCTTAGGCAGTCGTACTGTTTTTCTTCTATTTATAAAGTGTGGGGGTCCATTTGTGGGCACTTTCGTTTTTCCCTCGGAGAGCCTTCCTTTGGTCTAGGTGTTCCTTTTCCTTTTAGCGCTTCGTCTTCACCAAAAGTAAGTACGATGTCTTCTTCATCCGGGTACAGTCCCTCGTCCTTCGAGAGGACAATGTCTCACCATAGGTATCGGAGTCCAGGGGGTCCGAGGGATGTCCTCGGACTCTTCCTCTGATTTGCCATCTTCTCACGACTCATCGTCCACGGCCTCGCCGTCTGGGTCAGAGGGTGGCTCAAACGATGAGGGATTCAGGGAGAGTGTGCTTGAATCCTGAGCCCAGACCCAGGACCCCGTCAAGGTGGAGGCCCTGCACATCGTTTCCACCATAGATGAGTTAGAGCTGGGGGAGCTAAGGGCCTCCTTCAGTATCTCGGATGCTTTCGAGTCTGCCATCAAACCAACGATCGAGCCAGCTATCGAACTCAAGAGTCAGGCTTATATAAGGAGGCATTTAAGGCCGGCCTTCGGCTTTCCTTCCATCCTTTCTTTGCCCGGGTGTTTTGGCACTATGGGATTTATCCGACCTAGCTGACGCCGAACGGATGGCGGTAGACGCTTAGCTTCGTCGTCCTTTTCTCTAGCGCCAGAGGCCTCTCTCCCTCCCTCTCTTCGTCAATTACTTAGTTCTTCAGGCCTGTAAGGGGCTTTTGGGCTGGTACTACTTCAGCCCTCGGAAAGACCTTCGGCTACTGAACGGTTACCCAACGTCGATCCACGGGCGGAAGGAGAAATTCTTCTTCGTGAGGTCGTCCGAGGGGGTGCCCTTCGGCACCGTCTGGAATATCCCCAATCTGAGGATGGTGAACTCTGCCCTTGCCCTTCTTGGGACATACACGGAGTCGATGGTGATGGCGAAGCATCAAGACATCTGCCCTCTAGTTGAGTCCGACAGCCTTAAGTCCGATGCCATTTTGTTCAGATTCGGGCTTAGCCTGGGTGAGTCTTAGGCCAGCCCAAGTTTATTTGCCTCGGGTACTTGTGTTTCATACTAACTCCCTTTGTCTTCATCTAGTGCAAATCTCTAGGGCCGAGGCTAGGGCTGCAACTGCAGAGAGGTAAGTCCAGATAAGGGAGGCCAGGGCGCGGGATGAGCAGCAGTAGCAGGGCCTGAAGAGGAAAGGGAAGATGAAGGGTCCTCCCTCCTCTGAAGCTCCCCCACTGAAGAAAAGGTCCAGGGCCGAAGGACCCAATACCGAAGCGGTCCAGGCCCTCACCGCTCCAGGCCATAGCTTGTCTGCCCAAGACTCTTCTCCCATGGCAGACTTCAGAAGCCCGAGGGCTGGGAATGTTAGGGCCGAGGTTAGCTTCATCCCTCGGTGGTCGGTTAAAGAAGACGACACCCTGTCCGTCGGCCGTGTCGCTCGTGAGCTGGTACTGAAGGGTAGCCTCCCCCGAGATGCCACCGAAGCACAACGACAAGGGATGGCGGCCATGATAACTAGCGCCTGCATCTTCATGGCAAGGGTAAGCTTCGATCTTCCAAACCTTGATTTATGATCATTGTAATATACTGACCATCGGTATCTTATGCAGGCCCAAAACCAAGTGGGTCAGCTGGCGATCCGGGCCGAGGCCATAGCCTGAGACCTCAAGTCTTCCGAATATGAGAAGTCAGTCCTGGAGAATGAGCATTCGATTCTCCTCGAGAAGGTGGAGCACCTGGAAGCGGACCTTCTTCGTACTCACCAGGAATGCGATCAGAAGCTTACGGAGCTGAAGGCGCAGATAATGGCAAGGGTTCAGGAGGTCGAGACCCGAGGGGCAGAGAAGTATAGGGCCTCTGAGGGCTTTCGAGAGGAGGTTAAATGCGCTATCGCCCCTGGGTTCACGATGGGTGCTACTAAGGTCAGATATTGGGTCCTCGAGCACTACCCAGAGGTCTCTTTTGAGGACAGCGGGCTCATCTTTGAAGAAGAGTGTGTTGAGGCAGCCCCAACAGCCACCGAGGTTACTGACGCCGATGGCGAAGGCTATAGCAAGGAAGGTGAGGTTTAGCTGCAACATAAGGTGCCTCTGACTCCTGGTCACGATGGCTCCGATGGGGAGACCCTCCATCATGCTGACGACGAGGCCGTGAACTCGACAGATGCCCCCTGAAGCCACCTTGCACCCTACCTTAGCCTTCGAGCTCTCTTTTTTTGTTATGTGAGCCTTCGGGCTATCCTCTCTTTTTTCTTTTTGTGATGTGAGCCTTCGGGCCTTTTCGTGTAATTTCGACCTTCGGGCCTTTTTAATGAATGAATATTTCCCTTTCTTCGAATACCTTTGCCTTTTGGTTTTTTACATTTTCTTTCTGATAAGAGATCTTTAGCACGTAGGTAGGTGCAAGAAGGCCGAACCCTTCGGCAGCCCTAGGATTAATAGGCCTCTACTCTAGTACGAGGCTTGGTTCTACTCCATCGGCTTATCCGAGAGGTTTCCCACGTCCGAGGGTCATGGACTTGAGGGATCCTGAACAAGTAGGATTCGGTCGGTGCCCTCGACCGAGGTAAGGACCCTCGATCAGGTCTGCTCGGCCTTGGCCTCCAATCGAGGCTGTGACCTTCGGTCAGGTCAGCTCGGCCTTAGCCTGAGCTCCCAACGGAGGTGGTGGTCTTCGATCAGCTTAGTTCGGCCTTCGCCTGAGCTCCTGACTGAGGTTGTGACCCTTGGTCAGGTCTTCTCGGCCTTAGCCTGAGCTCCCAACCGAGGTAGTGGTCGTGACCTTCGGTCAGGTCTACTCGGCCTTAGCCAGAGCCCCCAACTGAGGCCGTGACCTTCGATCAGGTCAGCTCGGCCTTCGCCTGAGCTCCCAATCGAGGTAGGAACCTTCGGCTATATCCCTTCGTCAAGTTCCCTTTGGCTCTGCCTTGATCAAAAACCGTGGTGATGACCGAGGTAAGGACCTTCGGCAAAGCTAAAGCCATCAAACAGGAGAATTCCTATCAATTGTCATAAACTAGCTTATATATTTTTCATAAGTAAAATCATTCGGAGAGCTCAGGATGAGGAGTTACAACTAGAAAGTGCTTAGGAGCAAAAAATTATAAAATGTGATTGCTCGCTACTTCACTACTGGTAGAATTTTCTCAAGTTCTTCGAGTTCCATGATCGGAGTACCCTCTCTCCCCCCATAGTCTCCAGGTGATAGGAACCCGGTCGTATTACCCTTGAGACTCTGTAAGGACCTTCCTAATTCGGAGCTAGCTTTCCTTGATGCCTCGGGTCTGATATTTCTACCCTTTTGAGGACGAGGTCACCCATTCTGTACTCGTTCTTTCGGACTTTGGAGTTATAGTGCCTCGCAACCCTCTGCTGGTAGGCGGCGATCCTTACTTGTGAGGTGTCCCTGACTTCGCTCAAGAGGTATAAATTCGCCCGGAGTCCTTTATCATTTTCTCCTTCATTATAGTACTTAATCCGATGGGTTACGGCCCCTACCTCCACCGGAAGTACAGCTTCGGTGCCGTAAGTTAAAACAAAGGGTGTTTCTCCGGTGGCCGACTTCTCAGTTATGCGGTAAGCCCAGAGGATATTGTACAACTCATCTGCCCATAACCCTTTGGCATCATCTAGTCTCTTCTTTATTCCTTGGAGCAGGGTACGGTTGGTTACCTCTATCAGCCCGTTGGTCAGTGGATAACCGATAGATGTTTTCCTGTGGTCAATGCCGAGGGCATCACAAAACGAGCAGAAAGTCGGGTTGGCAAACTGAGTTCCATTATCCGTTACCATTATCCAAGGGATTCCAAATCGATAGACTACCGCTCTCTGAAAGAAGTTCCTTACATTCTTTTCGGATATCGTCGCCAGTGCTTTGGCCTCTGCCCATTTCGTGAAGTAGTCTACCGCCACCACTTCAAACTTCTTTTGTCTCATGGCCAGGGGGAATGGGCCCAGGATGTCCATTCCCCATATGGCGAATGGTATCGGGCTCGATAGGGATGAGAGCTCAGTAGAGTGCTACCTAGGAACAGGGGTGAACATCTGGCACTTTACGCACTTCCTGACTAATGATTCCGCGTCCTTCCTCATTGTCGGCCAGAACAGGCCCTGCCTCAACACTTTAGTGCCAAGGCCCAAGCTCCCAGGTGTTAGCCGCATATCCCCTCATGCACTTCTCAGAGTGCATACTCACCATCGGCGGGGTTCAGGCACTTGAGGTACGGCACGGCGAATCCTATTTTGTACAGCATCTCGTCCTTCAGATGGAAGCGTGCTGACCTCATCCATACTTTCCTTGCCTCGTCCCTATTCTCTGGGAGCTTTACTTCCTTGAGGTATTTGGTTATGGCATCGATCCAGCTATGGCCGTGTTCGCCTACAGGTAATACCTCTTGCGGTCTTTCGGTACTCGGCTATGGTAGCACTTCAAAATACATCGATCGTCCAAGGTCTACGAAGTCGGAGGTGGCCAACTGCGACAGTGCGTCTGCACTAGCATTCTCTTCTTGTGGCACCTTCCTTACCTCGAATTCCTTGAAGGTTGTTTTTCTTTCTCGCACTGTCTTCAAGTACCCAGCCATCCTTTGTTCTTTGGCTTCATTATCTCCATTCACCTGTCGTACCACGAGCTATGAATCACTCTGCACCACCAGCTCCTGTACCATTAAAGCCCGTGCCAGATTAATTTTGGCTATTAACGCTTCGTACTCTACTTCATTGTTGGAGGCATCGAAGTCGAACCGTAGGGCGTACTCTATCTTGAAACCTCTGGGGCTAACCAATATGATCCCTGCGCCGCTTCCTACCCTGTTGGAAGCACCATCCACATACAATGCCTAAGGCTTTTCTTCTCGGTCCTCAGAAGATTCCTGGGGATCGTCAGGGAGCGTCGTCTCGGCTATGAAGTCTGCGAGGGCCTGTGCTTTTATTGTGGTTCTCAGTTTATACTGGATGTCAAATTCTCCCAACTTTATGGCCCATTTTACCAGGCAATCGGATATATCCGGCCGCTACAGTATCTTCTTCAGGGGCTGGTCTGTGAGCACGCATACCGTATGTGATTGAAAATAGGGCCTTAGCTTTCTTGCTGCCATTACCAGGGCGTCTGCCACTTTCTCCGTCTTTCTACATCTTGTTTCGGCATCTAACAGGGTTCGGATGGCGTAGTATATCGGTCATTATTGCCTTCCTTCTTCCTTCGTCAGTACTGCACTTACAGCTACTGCTGATATACCAAGGTACAATTGTAAGGTATCCCCGGCGTTTGGCTTTGTCAGCAGTGGGCGTGCGGCCAGGTACTCCTTTAGTTGTTCAAAGGACTTTTCACATTCCTCCGTCCACTCGAACTTCTTGGATCCCTTCAAGGCTCTGAAGAAGGGGTGGCATCTGTCAGCCGACCGAGATAGGAATCGCCCTAGGGTGGCGACTCTGCCTGTTAGCTCCTAGACTTGCTTCACATTCTGGGGTGACCTCATATCTCGAATGGCTTGTATTTTCACCGGGTTGGCTTCAATTCTCCTCTCTGAGACAATGAAACCGAGGAACTTTCCTGAGGCTACTCCGAATGCACACTTTGCCGGGTTCAGCTTTATGTCGTACTACCTCAGCACCTGGAACACCTTTTCTAAGTCTTGAATGTGTTGTTTCACCTTCAGGCCTTTTACAAGCATATCGTCCACGTATACCTCCATGGTTTTGTCGATCATCCCCTTGAAGATTTTATTCACCAACCTTTGATAGGTGGCCCTTGCGTTTTTTAGCCCGAAGGGCATGACTTCATAGCAGTATAGTCTTCCCTCGGTCATGAAGGATGTTTTCGGGACATCAACCTCTGACATCCTGATCTGATTATACCCCGAGTACGCATCCATGAAGCTCAGTGCCTCGTATCCTACCGTGGCATCAATGAGGAGGTCTATTTTTGGTAGGGGGTATCCATCCTTCAGGTAGGCCTTATTTAGGTCGGTGAAGTCGATGCAGATCCTCCACTTTCCATTTGCCTTCGGGACCATCACCACGTTGGATATCCACTACGGGTATTGGATCTCACGGATGAACTGGGCCTTCAGCAACTTCTCTACTTCTTCATCTATTTTCTGCTGCCTTTTGGGGGTGAAAGTCCTCTTCTTATGTTGCACCGGCTTCTTTGCCTAGTTGACATTTAGATGATGCTCTATTACCTCTCGATCTATTCCAGGCATGTCTAAAGTTGACTAGGCGAAGACGTCAGAGTTGTTTCGAAGGAATGAGATGAGTTTTTCTCGTTGTTGCCTTGGCATTGTAGCCCAATCTGGAATTACCTAGCGTTATCCCCCTTTTCGGCCTCAACTTGTACCAGATCCTCAGCCGGTTCCCCCCATTGATAATTGGCATCATCGCGCAGATCTTCTATAGGGAGCGCCTCACCCGTCTTTTCTCTTCCCCATAAGGTAGTGGTGTAGCACCTCTGGGATGCCTCCTAGTCGCCTCGACATTCACCGACACCGTTCTTAGTTGGGATTTCATCTTGAGATGGGGTGTGAAGACGACAGCCTTTAGTAGGTTCAAACCAACCCTCCCTAGTATGGCGTTGTATGCCGAGGTAATGCCTACTACCAAGAAGTTGATCATGACTATTACTTGGCGATCTCCAGTGCCGGCTCTTACTAGCAACTCTATCGATCCCTCCACTTTTACTGGGACACGAGAGAATCCCTGTAATAGGTGCTCGACTTTCTTCAACTTTCCCTCATCCAGGCCCATCTTCTGGAAAGCCTCAAGGAACAGGATATCAGCTGAACTTCCGTTATCCACTAAGATCCTCTTCACTCTGCATTCCGCTATGGTCATGGTGACTACCAGGGCATCGTCGTGCGGAGTGTGCTCCCCTTCCAGATCATTATCTGAGAAGGAAATAACCATCCCCATCCTTGCCTTCTTATTCGACCATTCAGCCACATGTACGCTTCTCGCATAGGCTTTGGCTTTCCTAGTCAGGCTCTTATTCTCATCCCAAAGGTGATGGTCAGCTTCCTCGGGTGTTCGGTCCCTTTACCGTTCCTGATTGCCTCTGTGGGTTAGCCCCCTTCTTTTATTGCGGCCTCTGCCATCTCTCCGATGGTTGTCCCTACGGTCATTACCGTCTTGGGCATCCTCCTTTTCACGGTCCACGAATCGGCCTAGATATCCTCTTCGGATCATTCCTTCTATTTCCCCCCTTGAGGTGCCAACAATCTTCAGTGTCGGGCCGTGGTCCCTGTGGAAGTGGTAATATCTGTCCATATTGCGTCTCTTGGGGTGCCGTCCTATCTTCCCTGGCCACTTCATGGCTCTGGCATCTGGGGAGTCCTTTATTTGCATCAGTACATCCGTTCGTCTCTGGTTCAGGGGCACGTATTTCTCGAACTTCCTTGGTGGACTGGGCACCCGACCGCTCTCAGACTTTCGTCTTTTGCCTTCTTCAGAGGGTTTGTCGTTGCCCCTTGAGATCCTTTTCCTTCCCGTCTTCCTTTCAGCTTCTTCATTGGCTTGAAGGGTTTCTTCCATCTGGATGTACTTATCGCACCGAGCTCTCAACTAGGCCAGGTTCCTCGGTGTATGCTTCGCCAAAGACCTTTTCAGCTCCTTATCCTTGACGCCTCCCAGTAGGGCTGTGAACTCTTCTTTCGGGTTTAGGCCTCTGATCGTGATCTTCTCTTGTTGGAAGCGCTTTATGTAGTTCCGCAGTGATTTTCCTTCATGTTGCTTGACGTTGGTCAAGTTCAACGTGGTCTTCTGAAGGGGTTGGCTACTGGAGAATCCCTTCACAAAGAAGTAACTTAGATCGCTGAAGCTGTGGATTGACTTCGTCGACAGACGGTTGTACCATAGCCTTGTCGCTCCTCTGAATGTCAATGGCAGGGCACGACACATGATGTTTTTGAGACTCGATGGAACTGCATAGCGACCTTGAAGCCTTCCAGATGATCGACGAGGTCCTCAGACCCGTCGTAGGTGTCATACTTTGGCAGGCAAAAGCTGATCAGGAGCGGGTCCCTCATGACCTCATTAGCTAAAGCCCTGTCATTAGTAAGGTCTGGCTCGTGAGCTCCCATCTGATTTTCTGCCACCTTCTTGCTCTCATCTATCAGGTCCAGGATCATCTACTTTAACCCCGAGTCCTCGTGTCTCTGTTCGTCTCCTTGGCGTGGTTCCCTATGTCAGTCCCCTGGATGCGGGACTATCCCTCATTGCTCGATTTCAAAAATTATGACCGAACCTTATCGATCCTGTACTGCTCCGGTCCTCGTCTCGAGCTCTCTAGGGCTGGATATGGGGGCCTCGCTGTGCTCCGTTGGTCTTCTGAGAGACAGCTTTGGAGACCTCCTTCATTGCCTTGGCCATTCGATCATGTTTCTCCTGGAGGGCTTCAAACTGCTCCTTTGTCACATATTCCTGCTCTCCAGGAGGGGGCGAAGGATTACTATCTCCGTGCACTGAATATCCGACCGAACGCTGGTACCTCGCGGAACCTTTCCGATCATTGTTTCCCCTTTCTCGTCCAATTTCCATCGAGGGAGGGAGCCCTCCTAAAGGTTCCTCCTCCCCCATGTTCATGTTCGATGCTGCTCTCGTCTTCTTACGATTGTAGGTTCTCCCCACCATTACTATCGTTTCCCATGAACGGTGCCAATCTGTTGCTGTCAAAAATTCGTATGAGCTGATCCTGCACAAATACAGAAGGTAGAGGCCCGGATGTTTATCTAGGGTTAGTCCTCCGACGCCCAAGTTAGAGATCGGCCGCACAGCTTTTCACAAGGGTAATGGTGAGGGTTTTTCTACATACCTCTCTTCCTTTGCTCGGGCCCTCTCTTATAGTCCTTAGGGTTTAGGGTTTCTCTTTTCCTTGGAGGAGTTCTCCTCGGGTCTGCCTCCTTTCCTCTTCGAGTCCTACTCGGATACGTCCTATCCTCTTCGTGGGGAATATTCCCTCCACGTGGTTGACGCAGTCAGACTCCTTGCAAACTCTAATAAGTGAGCGACACATGTCCTCTCCTTAGATACCACGTGTTCTTACCCTACTGGGCAATCAATTTGGCTGTATCAGAGTGAAAGTACAGATTGCTTGAAGATTTGGATTTAGACCTCTCTGAAGTTTAATCTCTCTCTATTCATTGGATTCTAAGAGTCAGAGCTGATGGAAGGATAGGAATGGAAGAGGGGAGGACAAAGGATTGCTTAGTACTCTCTAATTCCAATGGTAATTTGATCCTTGATTAGAATTCAAGAATTTGAAAACTCCTAAAACAAAAATTAGGGAAAGAATAAGAGCTTTGATTTATTTCTCTGTCCTTTGACGTCTACAAATCTTGTATTTAAACCTCTAGACTAACTTCTCTATTACAAGAATACCCTATTTTAACTAACCATAGTAGATTAGCTAACCCAGTGAGTTAACCTATCAACTCTCTTAACTGACTAACTAATTAGTTAGCTTGGTAACCTTGTAACCAACTGGGTTTTCGGATCTGTCTCTTAGGTCTTGGAGTTGTTGTATTCTCCTCTCTAAGATCCAAGTTCTGTTCTTGGGTATCATTCCCTCCTCCATTGAGAAACACCTTGGCCTCAAGGTGAAGAGAAGGGTGAAGTCTCTGAAATTCATTGAGATCCTCCCATGAAGCTTCTTCCAACGACAAATTCTTCCATTGAACTAAACATCGAGGAACCCAAGAACCTTGCCTCCATATTTTTCGTTCGCCAATGATGGCTAAAGGTTTAAACTTGGGATAAGGGCCTCAGTATCCACCAGTAACTCGACACACCCTGTACTAGTGGCAGGATCTCCCTTGTAAGTTTTGATCTTAGAAATATGAAAAACATTGTGTATTCATGAACCCGAAGGAAGCTACAGTTTGTAAGCAATGTTGCCGATTTTCTTGTTGATCTGAAAGGGTCCGAAGTACATTTTACTGAGCTTATTGGTGGCTCTATTGGCTGCAGTTGATTGTCTATATAGTTGAAGCTTCACCAGCACATAGTCACCCACCTTGAGCTGAATATTGGTTCTGTGAAGATCAGCCTTGGCCTTCATTTTAGCATGGGCAGCATATAAATGAACCTTGAGTTGTTCTAAAATCTCAGCTCTAGTACCTAAGTCATGATCTAAAGCTTCTACCTTGGTGTTGTGTTTGAGATTTAACATTAACCGTAGCGTACAGATCAATGTAGCTAACGGGTCGAACACAAGAAGAGTAGCTATTTTATTTTTAGCTTCTTTTAGTAATGCGAAAGTATACAAATTGATTGATTGTGATATAATTCTAACTACCGACCTAAAACAAATGCATTTAATAAAACGTCCTAACCAAAACAACTAAGGAAATTGGAATTGAAATTAAAAATAAAAACCTAACCATTCACATCTAACCTAACCATTCATCATCTAGGAAAATACTTAAACCACATAAATAAAAAGTAAAAGAAAAGTGCTGAAATGAAATAAATAAAATAAAAAGGAGAATAAAGCTAGAGAGAGGCACACAAGTATATATATTTACTTAGCCTGAGGGATGCACTATAAATAATACGAGCTTCCCTACTTGACCAGAGAATACTCTTACAAGGGATTTTCTACTTAGCTTTAGGGGAAGTAATGCATTATAAATAAGAAAAGTAAAAGAATGGTTCCATAGCTAGAGAGGGGCAAAGCCAACACATGCATCTAGCCAAGGACTTTGGGGAAAGGGAAAGCATCAAAGTAAAAACTGAAATTTAAATCCTAAATTAAAAATGAATGGGTAGAAGAGGGAATGAGAGGGGTGAGAAGACTTATGAAGAAACCTACCTACCTGAACTTCAATACTTAAACTTGAAAACTTGGTCGATTTGAAATACTACCAGCCCTAAAAACCAGATCTGAAATAGACCAAATCGGAAATTGCTAGGCTCGGAGAAACAAGTCGAGAAGAAAAAACTGAACTTGAAAGAGATGCTCTCCACAACTTGTTCTTGTCACCTAGAACTAAGCCTAGAACTAGAATTTGAAAATTACAACTTCAATAATATAAACAATAAAATTAAAAGACTGAATCAAAAACAAAATTGCTTGCATTAATAAAATAAAAATCTACTACAAAAGTGCATAAAGCAAAAACTAAGAAGAAATAGAGAAGACAAACTAGAAGAAAACCCTAAGAAAAAGAAAAGTGTCCCCTCCCCTTGTGTTGATTCTATTATATAGAGAATAGGGAGGGAAGCCAACGATTTTAGCTTCTAAAAAAATTAGATTTTTTCTAGATCTTGTTGATGAGGTGGAGGAGAGAGAAGAGAGAAGACAGAAAGGGAGAAAATGTGTGGAGAGAGAATCTCCCACGATTTTTCTTTCCTTTCTTCCCACTTTTTTTTTTATTTCCTTCTTTTTCTCCCTCTTAAAACTTGTGCACAAACCCCCCCTTTGGACGATTTTTTTGCTTTGCTTTGACCAATCTTCTAATTTAATGGAAAATCTCATCCATGCCCTTGGTGCTTTAAGTAGGTGAAAAATAGGAGTGAGAAAATATTCACAAAATCTCCAAAAAGAGAAAATCGCCCAAAATGGAGGAGAGAGAATGTTCAATGCCCCGTGTGGGTCGCTCCATCCTGTTAGCATCTGGAATATTCCTTTGGGACAATTGCAGAAGGGTTGGCCTGCATCTCGGTTTGCTTCTGGTTCATATTCTTTTTCTGGCATAAAAAGAATGATCACGTGTATGGGTGTCTAAACAAATGTGTACTTTTAATGCAACACATCCATCTTGCTTAGAATTTTATTCTCTTTGCAGCCATAAAAAGAAATGGAGCCTCTTTACATGTAAAATTAGATATGGAGCCCAATAGTCCATAAGGCCTTGAAAATATAAAACCTGCAAAAGAGAGTAAAACCCATGGTAGCTCCATTCTAAGTATGTAAAATGCATGCTTACATCCTAAGATTTCACACATAAATGTGCTCATCGAATTCCCCCACACTTAGACTTTATGTGAGGGTAGCTGTCGAAGGACAAGATCTCTCTTCCCCCCTTTTCGATGGGGAGGGTGAAAAGAGGACCTGCTTGCAATCCATCCTCTCTCCTCTCTTTCTCTTTCATGAGGGAGGGGTGTGTTGTGTGTGCTTAACTGTGAGCCTCACACCTCTATATCGCTGCTTGGAAATACATGGAGGCCTATTTTACAGGAGTGTAAATTTCATCATTCAAAACAGGGATTTGATGATGGTCCAATACGGGGGATCAGGATCATGCAAAAGGGTTTGGAGTCGCCACCTAGGATTATAGGCCTAGGACCCAGGGTTGGGCCCAATTTATGAGAGAAAGGGCCCAAGAATTGGTCTGGTCCAGAGATTTAGGGTAAGTTTCAAGTTGTAGAGTTGGGAAGGTGTTCGGCACCCAATCTACCTAGTTCAACCAGTCTTCCTACTAGATGCTTCAGAATGAACATTTTCCATAATTATTCTTATTCTGCATGTATGGCTAAGTTATCATAAATATGTATATTGACTGAATTTAAATGGTTGGTTATATACACTAAAACGAGGTCAATATAAAGTCTATATTATGCTAATTTGGATAAGAAATTATACTTATGCTTGACCCCTGATTCAGGTCAAGAGGGGTGGGACCCCAATTAGTGCCGGCACGAGTTGTTTTTTGGATTCTCTTGGCTCAAGGAAGATGGTCTTGACCTCCAACTTCCTTTTCTTAAGAGATATTGATTGGACAGAGTTCGACTAGGAACGGTTACTTTCGGATTTTGACTGTGGTATTGATTCGGCAGAACTTCCACTAGGGATGGGCTACTTCCGAGTTTTGGCTGTGGTGGTACTCCGGCAGAACTTCACTGGGAATGGGTTGAAACCTAAATGGTTGAAGAACTTCAAAGGCCCGAAGAACACTTCGAAGATTTAAAGGAATCTTACGAAGATCTCTCCGTAGGCTGGAAGAACCTCAAAAGGGGGGTGGGAGACTAAGGGGAAAATTTTGCTACACGAAATCTCACTCAAAGAAGGTAAAGGATTGAAAAGTTTTGAAGGCCCAAAGAACACTTTGAAGATCCGAAGAACACTTCGGATCTTCTGAAGATCTCTCTGAAGACTTGAAAAACCTCAAGGGGGGAAAGGGGATGAGAGAGGGCAGAGCTTCACTACTATGGGATGCTCACTGGGAGACTTCTTGTTGTGGGGTTGTGTTGTATTGTGTTGTGTTAAACCAAAGGGAGGGGGTGTATTATAGAATTTTTGAACCAATGGGGAGGGAAAGGGAATTCCCTTAGCCAATGGGGGAAAAAAGTAAACTTTTTACACCAATAGGATAAAAATATAAGAATTTGGACCAATAGGGTGGAAGATGGTTTTCTTTGACTAATAGGGAAAAAGTAAGTTTTTTTGGGCCAATAAGGTAAAAAGATTCCTTTTCAGGCCAATGGGAGGTTGCGAAGTAGGGTATGCTAGCGGGACAGTGTAAGGTGATTAAGTGTCAGTGGAACATAAATTTCGACCATTGACGGCAGCACATGAGGCTGGGGAGGGGTGCATGGGGCATGCATGGGTGCATTACGTTGGCTGAGCATGCTCACAGGGCTGACAGTCAGTGGGCGTGCGGGGCTGACAGGAAGGGGGCACAGGGCTGGCAGGCAATGGGCGCATGGGCTGGCTCGTAAGGGCATGCAGACTAGAATACAGGGGTGCGTAGGCTAGCACCTGGTGGTGTGCAGGTTGGCATGCAGGGGCATGCAAGCTGGCACGTGAGGGCTCATGGTGATGCGCGTAACTAGGTGTAAATTTCCAAGAGCGATTGTGAGAGATTCGATGGTCCCATTTTGGCACCATATATCATTGGAGTTGTAGTTTTGAGTAGTATTCATTTGTAAAATCATTTTGACTAAATTCCTTCGAATATAAAAAGTCATAATTGGACCTCTTTTCTCCCACACGGGTTTATGGGGTTTTTGGGTGGGTATGAAGTGTTCATGGATAGGGTTACCACAGTCAATCGTCACCTCTGTTAATCGAAAGAAAGGGGTCATGTCCACGATCTATAATTCATTATAGCCAGAGGAAGGTGACAAAATTGGGTATCTACAGAATGTCCCTCTTTGACCAAGGCCTGTGCCAATAGCCGAAGGCAAAGAAAAGAACAACCACATTTTGTCATCCGGAGCATATACTGCCGTCATCTTACTCATAAATGACGGAGTTGAAAAATGCAACAATTAATATCTCTTAACTATTTTGAAATTTTTAAATCTTGCTTGAGCTCCCAATTGTAGAAAAGAAATTCGTTGCTCTTCTAATTCTGCAAAATGTTAGTACTTGATCTTTGTCTTTTCTTAGCTAAGCCTCCATGGGCCAGTCTAGGGGGTTTGGTCTCCAGGCTGGGTCTTTCGATCCAACCTAGGCTATCTGGGACTGTCGATTATAAGAAAGAAATTTACTGCTCTTTCAATCTTGCAAAAGAAAACATTTTGATTCCTGAATTTTCCTTGGCTGAGCTTTGTTTGAGATTTAAAATGTAACCGCAAGCGTACGGATCAGTGTAGCTACGGGTCAAACACAGGGAGAGTAGCCACTTTATTTTTTATTTCTTTTAATAATGCGAAAGTGAACTGATTAATGGTTATGATCTAATTCTAATTACCATCCTAAACATATGTATCTAAAATAATGTCCTAACCATTACGTCATCTAAGAATTTAAAGCGCAAACCATAATTAAAATTAAATAAATAAATAACTGAAAATAAACAACCCATGCAATTAAAAAAAATAAATAAATAAAGGAAAAAAATACTGAAATAAAAATAAAGTAAAAGAAAGGGGATAAAGCTAGAGAGAGACTCACAAGTAGGTTTCTCTACTTAGCCGAGGGATGCATCATAATATGAGCTTCCCTACTTGACCAGAGAGTCACTCTTACAAGGGTTACTCTACTTGGCTTTAGGAAAAGGGAGACAATTAAAATAAAAGCAATAAATTGATGGTTCTATGGCTAGGAGGGGCAAAGCCAACACATACACTAGCCATGAACCTTGGGGGAAAGGGATAGCAATAATGTAACGACTGAAAATAAAAATCCTAAATTAAGAAAGAAAGGGTAGTCAGAAGAGGGAATGAGAGGGGGGAGAGAAGACTACTGAAGGAGCCTACTTACTTGAATCAATGCTTGAACTTGAAAAAAAAAAATTGCTCCACGGCTCATGATCTTGTCACCTAGATCTAAGCCTAGAACTATAACTTAAAAAATTACAACTCAATTGCATAAATCATAAACATAAAAAGGCTGAATAAGAATAAAAGAGTGCTTGCATTAATTGACATAAAAAAACTATTACAAAAGTGATTAAAGGAAAAATAGTGAAGAAATAAAACTAAAGAGTGAGAGAGGGAGAGAGAGAGAGCAACTAAAAAAAAACTAGAAGAAGAATGAATTGTCTCTCCTCCTCTTACATGAGTTGTATTTATAGGGAATGGGGAGGTAGGGTAACAAATTTCTCTTTCCTAAAAGGGAGAAACCCACAATTGATTGTGAGATCTTTTGAGTCAAAAAGTGTTAAGATGGAGGAGAGAGAAGAGAAATAAACTTGGAGAAATTTCTTATAATTTTTTTGCTTATTTTCTTTCTTTTTTTTTTCTAATTTATTTCTCTTCTTTTTCTCCCTCCAAGGGATGATTTTCTTCTTGCTTTGTGTGATTTGGACAATATTTTGGTGATGATGTGGAGGAAAGAGAAGATTTGGACAATCTTTATTTCTCCCTTTTTTTTTTCTTTCCTTTTTTTTTTTTTTCTTCTCTTCTTGCGCAGGAACCCTTCCACGATTTTGCTTGCTTCTAATTTGATGTGAAAATCCCCTCCATGCCCTTAGTGCTTTAAGTGAGTGAAAAGCAGAAAATCTTTAATAAAATTCTCTAAAAAAAACAACCATAAGATTTGAACTTGAGACCTCTTGGTGAGCAAGGGAATTTTGTACACCATAGCTCACCAACTACACTAGGTAGTTGTTGTTACCAAAAACAAATCTTTAATCACTTAAGGATGTGGTCCATCGATCCTTGTTGGCATTTGGAGTATTCCTTGTACCTCGGGACAATTGCAAGCGGTTACTTGCATCTCGGTTCGATTCGATCCATTATTCTTTTCGGCCCGAAAAGAATAATCATTTGTACGGGTGATCAAACAAATGTGTACTTTTAATTGAACACGTCCATCTTGCTCAGAATTTCGTCCTCTTAGCAACCATGAAAAGAAATAGGACCTCTTTACATGTAAAATTGAAGATATAGCGCCCGATAGTCCTTAAGGCCTTGAAAATATAAAACCTGCAAAAAGAGAGTAAAACCCAAGGTAACTCCATTCTAAATATGTAAAATGCATGTTTTACTACCTTAGATTTCACACATAAATGTGCTCATCAGACTTCCATGTGCCAGCCTAGGGAATTCATTAATGAGATCAGGCCACTCAGAGCTTACTCAAAGATATTGGGCCCCTTGGGGTCAGGTAAATGAAACTGGGCCACCTGGGGCCAGGTCAATGAAATTGGGCCACCTGGGGCCAGGTCAATGAAATTGGGCCACTTGGGGCTAGGTCAATGAAATTGGGCCACCTGGGGCCAGGTCAATGAAACTAGGCCACTTAGGGCCGGGTCAATGAAATTGGGTCACTTGGGGCTGGGTAAATGAAATTGGGCCACCTGGGGCCGGGTAAATGAAATTGCTTCCTTTCATGATTTCTCTTTTTCCCCTTAATTAGGGTTCATGATTTTGAACCAAGAGATTGGAGTCTTGAATTTTGGCATTTTGATTTGGAATCTTACTCTTTGCTTTTGATTTGGAATTTTGCTCTTTGCTTTTGATTTGGAATGTTGCTCTTTGCTTTTGATCTGGAATCTTGGAATTTTTTACCATAATTTTTTTTTTTACCTACCAATGGAATTTTGAATTTTACCTTCCCCTTTTCATGTGATATAATTTTCACCTACCACATAAATTTAGATTTTACCTTCCCCTTGATATTTTCCCTTCCACTTTCATGTGATATAATTTTCATCTACCGCAAGAAATAATTTCGAACTTAGTATTTTTGGTAAGAATTTTTAATTTGCACTTTGGAATTGGAATCTTAATTTTTTTTTTTTTTGAAAACAAATTTTTTACCCATAAAATGGTCCCCCCCTCCTCTTCATTCTCCATTCCGATTTTTCTGAGGTGGGAACGATTTGTGAGTGAGTGAGCTTAGGTTTTTTAATTTCCTTAAAGATCCAAAGCTTTTTGCATTTTTTCGGGTTTCTTGAAATTTTTTTCGAAGATCTTCAAATTCTCCTTGAAGTTCTTCATAGTTCTTGAGGAAGGAGTCATTTAGAGAATTTGACTTTTTTTGGGCTTCTTTGTAAATTGTGGAACTTCTTGGGGTTCTTTGTGATTTTGGGGAATATGGCTGAGAGAAGAAAGAAAAAGGCTTGTGGAGAGGTCTAGTTGGATGGTTGTAGCAACTCTTCTCAAAGGGATGAGGGCCTTGGACTGGTACTCTGGACTGAAACTTCATAATACTCAGAATCATGTCTGCAACTCAGTATGGGGCTCATGGGTGAGTCCTTGCAGTTTATTCATTTTTCTTTATTCAACATTATTGTTTTGCTTTCTCTTATCATTTTTATTTTATTTATTTATTTTTTGTTCTTTTTTATTCCAGAAGCATGATGGGGGAGTACCATCGACCTTGGCGATATGCCATCCAAACCTGACTAGGATTGGTACAAGATGCTCCCTCGCAGAGTGAAGGAGTTGGTTAACTCATCATACCTAAGTCGATTGGCTTCCATAGAGATTAGGAAGTTCAGCCCGGCATTGGCAAGGGCCTTAATGGAGCGGTGATGGCCGAGTACTCACTCCTTCCATCTTCTTACTGGTGAGATCATTATCATGCCCCTATGCTTTTATGCCTTGACAGGCATACCATTTTGGGGGAGGCCATTGACCTTTCCCGAGACTCTAACACCTAGGGATTTCATGGACTTGACAAGCATAGATATCAAGGGTGATCAGACATATATCTGCCTTGGCGAGATCAGTGCTCTTTGGTGGAGAGCCGGCATGGGGGTAAACCCTAGTAACATGGCACAGGTGACCCGTTCTTTGCTTCTGTTCATTGTGGGTTAGTGTCTCTTTAGTGACCTCCAAGGCGGGGTAGGCATTCGCATGGCTGCCTTCTTCCAAAAAATTCGGGACGTGGACACCTGGGATTGGGGCAGGGCTGCTTATGCATATTTACTACAGTCTTTGGATCTGTTATCAGATAGAGACCGAGGTCTAAAGGGAGCAGGCTACATCCTCAAGGTGATCCCTTGTTCTTGTACTTATTTCTTTTCATTTGGTTACATTTCTTCATTTGGAGTTTTTAAATCAGCCCTGGTGCTATGAGCATCTGGAGATTATGGCTCCCATACTAAAGGATCCTCAAGCATCGCCCTTTCCCATAGCTGTGAGATGGTGAGATAGCCAAGTACGTAGGGGCCAGTGCCATCCTCCAAGGACCACTGCTCATGCCCTCCTGAATGGTCTTACCAAGGTAAGCCATACTTCGTCATTAAATTTTCTAATGTCCTGTACTGTACTTATTTTTTCTTGAATTTGCAGGTCACTTGGAGACCATTCCATCCTCTTACATTCCCATACTTTGATGAAGTTACTCGGGCTAGATACTTATCAGAGAACGAAGTCCTATTCAGGGGTATATGAGGCCATGTCCGATATCTAGGAGAGAGGGTTATACCCTAATGGTCTGATGTTGATACACCCTTCTCTTCTTGTCTTCCTCCACCAACCATGCATTGTCCGGAGTACATTCCTACAGACCAAATCGAGAGACTGGCTGGTGGAATATGGGTTGATTCTTTCCATGAGCAGGATAGGGACTACAAGACTTTCCTTGAGGAAGAGACTGTTTGCACCCCTCTTGGTCCTAATGGCCCAGTGGTATGTTATCCCTCCTTGAGTATCTGCTTTAGTCTTCATTTCCTTTTATCCTCGATCAATGTTCTTTCAGGGGAGAACGGGTAGACCTTTCTACCATTCAATCACATGTCAGTGCTGCTAGTCCATCCCAATCCAGACATTCTACTGGTGCGGATGGATCCCTTAGGATAGCCACCATTCCCTTCCACGGCTTCCCAAGTTGGTCATATCTCAACACAACCAATCCTACCATCCCCTATCTTTTGAGGTAGAGAACAGACATAGATGCTTCTCTCGGGCTGCCTATTCCATTTGACTATGTGAGTATCTAATCATCCTTCATTTGTTTGGCTTTCGTCCTCCCTTGGCTGATATGTTCCTTCTCAGGTGTCTCCAGAGGTCTATACCGAGATCCGGAGGATGCATCAGGGCTTGTGTAAGGTGGTGATCAACAAGGTACCTTTCCCCTTCTCTATTTTCTTCTTCTTTTATTGCTCTTTTCTTGACCATCTATCATATTCCTCAGGATGGAAGGATTGTTGCTTTAGAGAACCAAGTCAGTTCCTATCAACAAGAGAATGCCCAACAACAAACACATATTCAGGATCTGACCCCAAGGTTGGCGACACTGAGTATGGTTTAGATGAGGACTTTGACTCTTAGGGATCTGTTCCTATAGTTCCTGCAAGCACAAACATATGTATATTTTTTCTTTTGCCCTCCCCTGTTTGCTCATTTTAGCATTTTATGAATGGACACTTATCTTTAGCATAAAGCAAATTTCCTTTTATTTATGGTTTGGAACGTTTAGGCATAATTAATTCCACAACTCAAGTCATTTTACTACCAAGTGAATTATAAGAAAATAACATTCCTACTATAAATGGGATAGATAGGTAACAATATAGGGAGACAACTCTTGGGGTGGGTAAAAGTTCACCAACTCCTCAGGGTCATCTACTTGTAGTCCATACTGTTGGCTGATATACGTAGGTAAGTAAAAGGACGTGTGAGTCAATCTCATCAACCTGACGTAGTTGTATCCAAGGGTCTTCATCGAAAAATCCTCTTGTGACTTCCCTGGATATCTCCATGTAACATCCTTTATAGTTCTTCCTTGTAGGTACTCTTTCCAATCAACAATGAGCTTGAATTCCTGAGTTTCCCTCCTTTCTTGTGGCAAAGAGCTCCAGGTTGGCATTCTTTTGATGGCCTAGTCAACCTCAGTTTCTCAAGGAGCCAAATTTGAAAAATTGTAGGACTTCCTTGACATCGATCAAGTCTGAATCTATGGCTATGGCTCATGTCATCAAATCCCTTGAGCATTTCTGCAAGGACTGTAAGAATGATATCACCTTCTTTCTTCAATTGCTTTACCACTTCTATTAGAACAAGTGGTGCACCATGTCTGGGAGTTCGGAGAACATAGTGAGCTATCATGCAAAGTAAATAAGCATCCTATGATCTTTGTTGATGAATTCCTCCTAATAATAGATACCGAATGAAGATCCTGGCTACCTTCAGAATGTCGATCTTCCCATATCTAACGAATTCCTTCACTTCCTCCTCCTTCCATCCAAAGAAATCCTGAATTTCTTCTGAGTAATCTTTCTTCAAAGATGGTTGTATTAACCTGCCCTTGGGTGGAGATAGCATACAAACTCAAAATTCTTTGAGAGTCGGGCAGATCTTAACTAATCCAAATCGAAATACATAAAGATTGGTATCCCAGTGTTAAGGCACTTGTTTGAGTACATGGTGATGTAGCTTTACGCACCCGATCCAATCGAGCATCGACATATTCACGGATTCTAGTAGTCCTGGTGTCCTTATGTTTATGTCCAAGGTCCATTTTCTCAACGTCTCATCCAATGAGTCCATGACTTTTCTAGCAACCATCACAAACAAAAGGGAAGACGGTGATTTACCAAGGATCACTCATTAGCTATTAACACAATCAAACCTTCACCACTGTTACATCAAACACTTTTTTTTTTTTTTACTAATCAAGGATGGGGAATGAACTGATCTTGACATACTGGTGCCAGGTGGCAACTTTTGGGAGATGAAATTCTAGATAAGAATTTAGAGGACCATAGATGAAAGACGGATGTCTAATGGCCTTGCATGCCAAATGGCTGTTCTTGGGAGACACAAACTATGATGATCTTTTGGATACTTTGATTGTTGATCTAAAAATCAATTTATTGCCTTGATATGGTTGAGACTGCACTTGCACATATTAAGTTGCCTACATATCCCTTGGGAGGAATCAGATCTAGCATAGTTCAGGCTATTCACCCTATTAGATATAATATTTCTTGAGTTGACCCATGTTAATCAATCCGGATATTTCTTGGTCATTGTTGTCTATGAGCTTCACAGCCTTTCCTAGTAGAATCTCTTTGACCATGAATGGGCCACTCCAATTAGGCCTGAATTTTTTTGTTGGGTCATGAATCGGGGCTCTTTGTTCACGAAGAACAAGTTCACCCTCTTCTATGTGATGGGGCTTCACATTCTTGTTGAAGGCCCTTTCCATTCTTAGTTGATATTTCTTTAGGTTATCCATGGCTTTCATACGTCTTTCATCAAGAAAGTTGAGCTCATCATGTTTGGCCTTCACCCATTCTCCTTCAGGTAATTGACTATCCAGAAGCACCTTAGGGATGGTACTAGGATTTCTATGGGCAGAACTACCTCAAACCCATAGACCAAAGAAAAGGGTGTTGCCCCCGTTGGGGATTGTATAGAAGTCCGATATGCCCACAAAGCCAATGGTAGCTTATCCGCCCAATCCTTGTGTGTCTTAGCCATTTTTTTTGTAAGATCACCTTGATATTCTTGTTAGCTGCTTCTACTGTCCCATTGGTCTGTGGCCTGTAAGTGGTAGAGCGATGCCTTTTGATACGGAACTAAGTCTAGATCTCATCGATTTAGCCCCCGAAATAGGATCCCTAATCCAATATCAACTCTTGAGGTGCTCCATATTGGGAAATGATATTTTCTTGGATGAATTTTGTTACCTTAGAGGATATGAGGACTGCATATGACTGAACTTCCACCCACTTGGTAAAGTAATCAATGGCAACCAAGATGAACTCGTGGCCATTGGATGCTTTGGGGTTGATCTTCCCAATGATGTCAATGCCCCAAGTAGAAAATGGCCAAGCAGAACTAAGTGAGTGCAATTCTGTTGGAAAGATGTGTATGATATTGGAAAATATCTAACATTTGTGACATTTCTTGACAAAACTCACACAGTCTGCTTCCATTGTGTTCCAATAGTATCCCAGCCTATGAATCTTCTTAGCAAGCATCTTGGCATTTATATGGGGTCCATAGAGGCCTTGATGAATTTCCTCCATGATGGTTATAGCTTGTTCTTCATCCACACACAACAACTGTATTCCATCATAGGACCTCTTGTACAACAAGTCTTCTTGAAGGATAAACTGGGTAGCATATATTCTCAGAAATTCTTTTCTTTTTCTGTGGCTTCAACCAGGTATTTTTTCCCTCATAAAATCCACAATATGAGTGAACCAACATCGACCATCTATGGTGAGAGAGTTCATCGAGTTCTGATAAATGGGCCTACTTCTTTGTTCCACTAAGAATGGTTGGACTCTAGCCATAGGGCTGCATTCTACCATGGAAGCCAAGGTTGCAAGGGCATCGACAAACCGGTTGTTGTCCCTTTGGAAATATTGAAACAAGATCTTTTTAAAGTGTCTGATCAATTCTTCCAGATGTTCTTGATAAATCTTGAGCTTCTCATCTGTGGTCTTCCACTTCCCTTGCGTTTGACAGATGACGTGAATCACCTTATACCTTGATCCTTTTTACCCCAATGGTCAAGGTAGTTTCGAGTCCTAAGGCATAAGCTTCATATTCAACAATGTTGTTGGTACAGGGGAAGTCAAGGAAAAATGATGAAGGTAAATAAAGACCATCAGGAGTGATAAACAATATTCCCACACTACACCCCTTTTGATTAGTTGCTCCAACAAAGAATAGCTACCATTCATTAGTCGTGTCGTCTTCTTCTATTGGTGTGATTTTTTCATCGAGAAATGCATCATCCAGGGCTCTTCCATCTTCCATGGGGTGGGCAGCCAAATGGTCGGCTATAGCTTGCCCCTTGATAGATTTTTGAGCAACATAAGTGATGTCAAACTTTGATAACAACAGCAACCATTGAGCCATCCTTCCTGTTATGGCTGGTTTCTCAAAGAGGTACTTGATTGGGTCCATCCTTGAGATCAAATGTACCGGATAGGCTACCATGTAGTGTCGCGGCCTTTTTGTTGCCCAGATTAGTGCAGCACAAGTTCTTTCCAAAGATGTATACCGTGTCTCATATTCCAAGAATTTCTTGTTGAGGTAATATATGGCATGCTTTACCCCCTTCTCTATCTCCTTTTATGCTAGCAATGAGCCCATGGAATGTTCTCCTACTAATAAGTACAACATAAGTGGTTCTCCATCCATCGGTGGCATTAATACTGGCGGGTTCATGAGATACCCTTTGATCTTATCAAAAGCTTGCTGGCATTGGTCATTCCATTTTATAGGTTGATCCTTATTTAGCAACTTGAAGATTGGTTCACAGATCGTAGTCAACTGAGCTATGAACTTGCTGATATACTGGATGTGACCCAAAAATCCTCATATCTGCTTCTTGGTCCGAGGTGTGGGAATCTCCTAAATTGCCTTGATTTTGATAGGGTCGATTTCAATGCCTCTTTTACTCACCAAGAACCCTAACAATTTTCTTGTTGTCGCCCTGAATACATACTTCTGAGGGTTCAACTTCAGTTGATACTTCTTGATCCTTTTAAAGAAACGCCTTAGTACAGGAATATGCCCCTACCGATCTTTAGACTTCACTATCATATCATCCACATAGACTTCCACATCTTTGTTCATCATGTCGTGCAATATGGCTGTAGCTGCTCTTTGATAAGTTGCCCCAACATTCTTCAGTCAAAAAGGCATCACCTTGTAACAATAGGTTCCCCATGGAGTGGTGAAAGTTGTCTTCCCACGATCCTCGGGGTGCATACTCATTTGGTTGTATCTCGAGAATCCATCCATGAATGATAACAAGGCATGCCCCGCTGTGTTATCCACCAACACATCAATGTGAGGTAATGGGAAGTCATCTTTAGGGCTTACCTTGTTAAGATCCCGGAAGTCTACGTAAATCCATACCTTATAATCTTTCTTTGGTACTGGTACAATATTGGCCAACCATTGGAGGTATTTTACCACTTGTAGGAATCCCGTATTCCATTACTTTACTACTTCTTCCTTAATCTTTCCACTTCATTTTGGATTCATCCTTCTGAGCTTTTGCTTGACTGGCTTTACCCCAGGGTAAGTTGGCAATTGATGTTGCACAATGTTAGGGTTGATACCAAGCATATCCTTATAAGACCAAACAAAGACCGCGGCGAATTCCTTTAGAAGACTAATCATCTGTTCTACTTCTTCGTCATCAAGGGTCGTGCCAATTTTTACCTCTCAAAGGCATTAGTTGGTTCCTAGATTAATAACCTGAGTATCCTCACGGATGGGTTGGGCTTTCCTTAGTTTGCACTATTTTATTAACTCTTGATATTTATTAAGATCATCATCAGAAAAAGGAGTCAAGGCATACTCGGAATCAAAAATTTCATTCATGAAAGGAGTAACAAACTCGACATACACGGACTCTAGGCTCTCCTCAAGAGGGGAGGCCGACACGAAATTATAAACAGAAGACTCAATGACTGACTTGACTACAGACTCGATAACTGGCTTGATGCTTTTATCAATGGAATTTAGGGTGGTTGACTCAGCAGCTTGAGTAAACTTGAAGTCTTCTCCAATGCTTGTCCAGTTTAGGAGTGGGTCAACGGCTCGGTGGATGAGAAGATGGGATAAGGGACCTTCTTCTTCTAGAAAATTTACCGCTATCTCTTCACAAGTGCTGACATCAGATACTTATTTCTTCACAAAGATAAGCTTATCCAACTCATATTCTCTAAAGCCGAACTTTTTGAGGGTTGAGGATTGCTGAAGACTACTCAATCCTCTTTCTATGAAGTCCAATTTTTCAAGCCTATTGATTGAAGCCATCCTTGCTCCTTGGTCACATTTATGACTACCATCACAGATATTCCCATTGCAGTTGATTCAAGCACTGTGCATGTAGACCATCATTCTTTGTGCTTTCCTTTGCTTTGCATAAGTGCTTCTTCCTTGGAAAGGCCTGGGCTTGAGCTCATGTAACTCCTGAGCTCGTGGCTTTTGTAGAAAGGAATAGATGTGACCTTTCAGATCCGTGGGAAGTTCTAGACTCCAGAATAGTCTTATCTTCTTTTTCCATTCCCTCTTCAAGAGTACTCGGGGACTTAGCAATTCCTTTGACCGGATCAGTGTTGTGGGGGTTTTAGAGGAGAACCCATCATCAATCAATGCTACTTCCACTATTCTGATGAACTGTCTTGATCATTTTCTTTGTCTAGCATTTGCTATTGTTCTACCTTGCCAATCGAAGTCATCTTGAAATAATACTTCAAACCCTGGTTGCATCTTTGCGGCAATTTCATCAAACCATGGCTCAACATTTTCACAAAAGGGAAAATCCTCTCCTTCCCTTACGAAGTACCCATTGAGAGTGGGGTAGTAAGAGGCGGAGACTTTCCTTATCATCCTTAGTGCCTTCTGCCCTTTGCTACCATTCTTGCTCCTTGGTCCGAGGTTTCAAGGTATGTACCCAAGACCACTTTTTCCTTTGCTAACCACAGGAGTAGGTAATTTCGAAACATCCTGATGATACTTCCCCAATCCCATCCCTGGAAAGTATTGCATGTTTTGCATCATCTGATTCATTGGAGGGCCCAATATAGCTTGGTAGTTAGTCAGAATCTTTTCATCTAGCAATTCCTTGGCCAGTGCTGCACAAGATTCCTCGATCTCAAAACCACTAAGTTGAACTTCCTGGTTTTGTTCTTCTCCATTTTCAATATTGGCTAAGGTGTTCACCGCTTTGGGATCCCTAACTACTAGAATCACCTTCCCTTCATGAATGGATTTCATTTTATGATGGAGACTAGAGGACGCTACCTTCGCATGACGTAACCAAGGCCCTTCCCAAGAGCATGTTGAATGATGTTGGTATATCAATGATCTGAAAATCAATATCAAACTTCATTGGGCCAACCATTACAGCAATTACGAGGACACCAAGGATTTTCCTCTTGATGTTGTCATATGCTCATATGGTTTGGTTTGACGGCCTCATCTCTTCTAGGTTGATGCCAATGCTCTTTACCAATCTTAAGGGTAGAACATTCAAAGAAGATCCATTATCAATGAGAACCTGGGGGACCACCTTATTAAGGCATTCTACCGTAATGTGTAGAGCTTTATTGTGCTAAGCTCCTTTGAGGAGTTCAGAGTTTGAGAACATCAATGACTGTACCATATATGTTGCCACTATGATGTGCAAGAGGTGTACCAGATCTATCTCGATTGGCACTTGTACATTGGTGAGGGAGTTCAAGACTGCTTCATGGTGTGTGAGGAAAGCCATCAGCAATCCCCAAATTGAGATATTAGCTTGGGGCTTCTTGAGCTGGGCCAAGACTAGATTCTCCGGTTCTTTCTTTAAGCCACTGGTTCCTGCCTCATTAGTTCTTGACTATTCTATGGCTAGGGCTTTGCCATTGTAGTCTCTTCCACTTTGAGTTTCCATCACATTGGCAGGTTTCTTCACGATGATCTTCGTAGGGTAACACTCTTCATCATCAATATTTGTTATGGTAATGATTCCTACCATGGGATCATCCTCTTCTTCTGATTCTTCTTCCCTACTTGGGGTGGAAAGTTGAGGTCCTCCATGAATGTCAAGGGCCTTGGCTCGCACCTTCTTGACTACATTAGAAATCCATGCAACTACTGTGTCTATCATTTTTACAAGTGTGGAACGTCCCCCTATTTTTTCATGGATTATCAACTGCTCGATGTAGCATTGTTCATTGATGGCTACTTCACCTAACATTTGATCAATCTCATCAGCCTCAAGTTTGATGTCAACCAAAGGATTGTAAATATAAGCCATGTGTCCAGCTATAGGATTTGCTTCACCTTCAACAGTGATCTCACACCCTTCGCTATCTTCTGAATCCGATGCCGGATCTTCCCCTTCCATGTGGATTATGAGTGCCAACTGAATAGCATCTGTGGGATCAACCATCGGGTCATCCTCTCTGATAGTATATACAGAATATCCTTTGGGATCCCTGGGTGAATAATATCTAAGCTTATCGTCTTCATTATTGTCCCAAGGTCCTTGGTAATCATCCCAGTCTAGGTACTCATCATCACCTTGAGAATCTGAGTCATCTCCATCATTCTCATCCTCACTTTCATTCTCATCATTGACGCCATCATCCTCTTCTTCGCTGACTTTCCCCTCACTTGGTTCTTCATCAGATTCCTCTTGTCCATCAAATTCCCTTACATACAAACATTCATAGTATTCAGAGCGTAGGGATAAAAAAATTTCCATAGGGCCAGACTTGGTCTCATTGGCTCGAAGATGGATTAGGCCAGACTCATCATCCTCTGTGTCACTCCCAATGTGGATTAGGGAGGTGTGCTCTTTGATTTGTTCTCCCCCTGCCAATGCTATTATTGCTTTGAGGAGATCATCTGTGACTTCTTCAATGTTATCTGGATTGTCTTCCTGAGGCACGGTGGGTTGAATTAGAGAAGTGGGATCACCATGTTGGTCTTTTCCTAAGACATTCACTAAACCAGTTGATGAGGTCATCTTTGGGAGTCTGGTAATGCAAGCATATCTTTCCAACTGTACTCATTCATCCATCCTTCGTTTGGATTATAAATTGAACCTTGAGAATGGGATTGATATGAGGGTAATGAGGGATATGAGGCGGCGTGATATGAAGGTGATATGATGTGAGAGGTAGGGTATGAAGATTGGGGGTGATAAGATGAGGAAACTCCTTTTCTTTGATGATGTGGTGAAGGTTGATGATATGGTGGATGTTGGTATTATGATGGATGTTGGTAATATGATGGCAGTTGGCAATATGATGGCGGTTGGTAATATGGTATGGTGGATTCTTCTGTTGCTGAGGAAGGATGGATAGCAGATGATTGTTTTCTGATTCTTCTTCTGATGACTCTTTCCTTTTGGAAGTCCTCATGACTTTGGCCCTTTGACTCATGGCTTTCCTGCAAGCACGGTCATTCGTGTGATTCTTTCGAGCTCTAGATACAATGAGTTGAGTGGGATCACTCTTCATTGCTTCTTCATCTAGGTTGTCAATATGATCTAGAACATGGGGTGATGAAAGTGCTTATCCCACTGATACATGTGAACGGCCCTTCGAAAGGAGTCGCACTCCTTTTGGTAAGCATTTTTTATGAAACCACGGATGTGTCCTACTAATTCTGGAGGAAGGGACAATCTTTACACAAGCTAGAACTTCTCAACATGCCTCTCTTCTTGATATTTCTTAGCATCCCTAATAAAATGGTTTGGATCATTGAACTTAGGATCCCAATTCTGCCAGTCACTCATTGTTGCCAATATGTTGACGGTTCCATGGTCTATGAGTGGGTTGGTATTGACATTAGGAGATTTCTTGACCTTGACTTCAATTATCCCATTGTCTACCAAGTCCTGGATTGCATGCTGGAGACCTATGCATCTTTCAATGTTGTGCCCTTTTTTGTGTGATAAGCACAATATTCATTATCTCTGTACCAAACTGGGGGAGGGTTACTGATTACTCTTGGAGCCACTGTCCCTAGCAATCCTCGTGTCTTTAACTTTTCATACACTGCTGTCACGGGCATTCCTAAATTAGTGAACTGTCTCCTTGGACGAGAAGCCTTCTGAGCGAGGGCATCAGCTTGTATCACAAATGGTTGTGGAGAGGCAACGGGTGAGACTGACTGTTGGACATCACCTACCACATTGGTCTCAGGACCATTTCCCCATCCAACTCTGGTGTTCTTCCCTGCATCTTGGGAGGATCCTTGATATTGAGCTTCCCTTAGGATTCTGTTTTCCACATGTGTACTGATGGCTATCAAGGCATCAAAAGTTTGTAGATATTGATGGTAAAGGACATCATAATAAGGCTTTGACAAGTTTTCAACTAACATTTTACTTGCTCTACTTCTGAAGGTCGATCTGCCATCTTGGCGGCCTTATCCCTAAACCTCATCAAGAAAGCAGTGAATCCTTCTCTAGGTTATTGTCTCAACATCTCAAGGTCCCAACATTTCACATCTACTTCAGTGTTGTATGAGTACTGTTTGGTGAAGGCTTTCACCACTGTTGTCCAATTCTGGGTTTGGGAAGGCTCCAACTGAGTGAGCCACCTTAGTATCAGTCCTAATAGGATTAACATGAAGGCTTGCCCCATCTGACTTGGCGATGCTAAGGAAGACTTTGAGATGAGCCTTGGGGTCCCCTGACCCATTGAGTTTATCGGTCTACCATTTAAACTTCTTAGGAATCCTTGCCCTACAATAGAAATTCATTTAATCAGAATCCACTATTTGGCTTTCCGAACTCTTTCCCATTCGGAGCATATTTTTTAATTTCTCCTATTGCTCTCTAACTTTTCTTTCTCTCTTCATCTCTGAAGGTTCCATTTAGACATGTGTCGCAAACTCTTCTTTTTCATCTTCAATGACTACCCTAGGAGGAGGGACCTTGGAATAGGTCCCCCATTGACCATTTGAACGGATAGGTGAAAGTCCTCTCTGACCAGTTGGCCTGACTTGCTCTAATTCTCTTGAGTCAACTCGGGAAGAATTTCCACGATGACCCATGGGCCCATTCTGATCTAACCCTACTGTAGTTTGTGCCAGTTCAGCCTTGGGAAGATTTAAGAGTGCATACAGTATTTGTGCTATCCCTCTCTTGACCTCGGCCATTTCTATCTGTGAGGTCTCCATGGGGTGGACGCATGCTTTCTCAGGTGGTTCAAAGTTGTGTGGTTCCATGTGAACTGGATTGTAATCACTTAGCGGTAGACAATCTCAAAGAGACGATTGAGGTGACACTAGACTTAATCGAGTCAACTGGTTACCCTAACGTGTCCAAATGAACTGCGAAGAATACTTGAGGTGTGGAATTGTACCTAAACCAAAAGTGGCTTATTTTAGGATTCTTATATTCCCAACTTTATTCATTCATCCACTTAATTTTCAACCAATGATCCATCAAAAGTTAGTTTGTTTGATGATAGGGAGTGGGTAGGGGTCGATGCCCCTAGTCCACCCAATGTCATAAGTAGGAGATTCATACAAATGGCTTGACAAGAATACTCCTATTAATACATTCTTTGCCGATAAAGTCATTCTTTTCGTGATCTTATCCCACTAGGTGACCTTCCTCCTAGTTTCCTCAGATCTTTTAGATAATTCAGCATTTTATGGGACTTTGACAGAAATCAGCATGGATTGTGCATGCCAAATCATCCATATTTCATTTCTAAGGAGGAAGGGCACCTTTTATCTGAAACCCACTTAGGAGAGCATTTCTTTACAACTAGAATATATCATTGGAAAGTTCCTTTTCAAGACTGCAAACAAATTCTACGGATCAGCTTGTGGTGTTCCTAGCATCCTTCGTCTATTTCACACATGATGCGAGCATGCGGTGGATGCAATAGGACCAACAAGGCTTCCTTGACAGGATCTATATACGCAAGGTACTTGATCCTTTTGATATACCCATGGATACAAGATCAAGGGGGTGACTTCCTTGCCTATTACTCGTGACTACACACGAGGTTAAGCAACTGGTCACGAGGTGGCGGAACCATGAGTGATTGTGTGCAAAAGGGTAATGCAGGAATATCCGAGGGTGTTGGCACAATTATGAACATCCTCGCCGTTTAACAATACCCCACACCCTTGTATAGGAAGCGGCTATCATTTGCTCTCAGAGTACTCTCAATGACATGCACTGACCTCCCTGAGGGCACGGGCATGACAGGGAGTCCCTAACCAAATGATTTCACTTCAAGCACGATGTATGATGCGATTAGCGAGTACAAATACAAACATGGGGTTAGCCAAATATGTTTTCAAACAAATGTGGTGGAAAATATTCTTACATTTAAAGGAAGTATCTAATGTCGGAAGCTTGACATCTTTCTCCATTTGAGTTGCCACTGTGAGGGTAGCAGCTGGAAGATGAGGTCTCTCTTCCCCCCTTTCCGGTGGGGAGGGGAAAAAGAGGACCTGCCTGCAATGCATCCTCTCTCCTCTCTTTCTCTTTCATGAGGGAGGGGTGTGTCATGTGTGCTTACCTGCAGGCCTCGCACACTGTATCGCCGCTTGGAGATACGTGGGGGCCTATTTCGCAGGAGTATAAAATTCATCATTTGTGACAGGGATTTGATGATGTTCCAATACAGGGATCGGGATCATGTAAAAGAGTTTGGAGTCGCCACCTAGGATTATTGTCCTAGGACCCGAGGGTGGGCCCAATTTTTGAGAAAAGGGCTCGAGAATTGGTTTAGTTTAGAGATTTAGGGTAAGTATCAGGTTGTAGAGTTGGGAAGGTGTTAGGCACCCAATCTACCCGGTTCAACCGATCTTCCTACTAGATGCTTCAGAACGAATATTTTCCACAATTATTCCTATTTCGTATGTATGGCTAAGTTATCATACATATGTACATTAACTGAATTTAAATGGTTATATACACTAAAACAAGGTCAATATAAAGTCTACATTATGCTAATTTGGGTAAGAAATTATACTTATGCTTGACCCCTGTTTCGGGTCAAGAGGGGTGGGACCCCGATTAGTGCCGGCACGAGCTATTTTTTGGATTCTCCTGGCTCAGGGGAAGATGATATTGATTGGATAAAGTTCCAACTAGGAACAGTTAGTTTCGAATTTTGACTGTGGTATTGATTTGACAGAGCTTCCACTAGGGATGGGCTACTTCTAGGTTTTAATGCGGTGGCAATTTGACAAAGCTTCCGCTCGGGATAAGCTATGGGAGGGCTAGGCTAAGGTGGCACTTTGGCAAAGCTTCCTCTAGGGATAGACTATGGGAGGGCTAGGTTGAGGTGACACTCGAACAGAGCTTCTGCTGGGTATAGGATGAAACCTAAATGGTTGAAGAACTTCGAAGGCCTGAAGAACACTTCGAAGATTCCAAGGAATCTTACGAAGATCTCTTTGTAGACTAAAAGAACCTCAAAAGGGGGGTGGGAGACTAAAGGAAAACTTTTTCTACATGAAATCTCACTCAAAGAAGGCAAAGGATTGAAGAGTTTCGAAGGCCCGAAGAACACTTCGAAGATCCAAAGAACATGAAGATCTCTCCGAAGACTTGAAAAACCTCAAGGGGAAAAAAGGGAGGAGAGAGCGCATAGCTTCACTACTATGGGATGCTCACTAGGAGACTTGTTGTTGTGGGGTTATGTTGTGTTGTGTTGTGTTATATTGTGTTAAACCAAAGGGAGGGGGTGTATTTATAGAATTTTTGAACCAAGGGAAAGGGAATTCCCTTAGCCAATGGGGGAAAAAAGTGAACTTTTTACACCAATAGGATGAAAATATGAGAATTTCGACCATTGGGGTGGAAGTTGGTCTTCTTGGACTAATAGGGACAAAGAAAGATTTTTTAGGCCAATAAGGTAAAAGATTCCATTTTGGGTCAATGGGAGGTTGCTGTAAGGTGCACAAGTGGGTGAAGAGATCATCAGGTCAGTGGAACACAAATTCTGACCATTGACGGTGGCACACGAAGCTGGGCAAGGGTGCACAGGCATACATGGGTGCATTGGACAGGCTGAGCGCACAGAGCTGGTAGGTAGCGGACACACGGGGCTGTCAGGCAAGGGCATGTGGGTTGGCATGTAGGGGCACATGAGCTGGACACAGGGGCACACAGGGTTGGTAGGCAGTGGGCGTGCAGGCTAGCTCGCAGGAATGCACAGGCTGGCATGCAGTGGCACATGGGCTAGCACGTGGTGGAGCGTAGACTAGCACACGGTGGCATGTAGGATGGCATGCAGGGTACACGGGCTGGCACACGAGGAGCACAAGCTGGTACGAGGGGCCGAGAAAGCTAGCACGTGGGGGAGTAAGGGGATGCACAAAACTAAGTGTAAATGTTTAGGAGCGATTGCAGGAGATCTGACGATCCCATTTTAACGTACCATATATCGTTGGAATCATAATTTCGAGTACTATTCATCCATATGGCCATTCTAACTAGATTTCTTTGTATATAAAAAGTCATAATTGGACCCTCTTTTCTCTCGTATGGGATTTCTGGGGTTTTGGGTAGGTATAAAGTGTTCATGGGTAGGGTTACCACAGTCAATCGTCACCTCTGTTAATCGGAAGCATGGGGTTATGTCTATGATCCATAATTCATCATAGCCGGAGGAGGGTGACAAAATTGGGTGTCTACACTTTGCTAGTCCTCGAGCAAAACAAAAAGAGTTAAAAGTAAGTAACAAAAAACCTAACTCGCTTTCATAGGAATCACGGTTGCACTTAGTATGTGCAACAAGCCTTTAAATAACTAGGTCACCCCTAGAGGACGAGTTATGTCTCGTGGGCATTTGTAGTGAATATACACCCAAAATTCAAAAAGAAAAATCCCAACCTTGGCTAAAGGTAAGGGCCATACCGATCTGGAGTAAAGATAATTCCTCTTATACTTGATCTATGGACCCCCACACTTGAATTTTTATTACCCCATATCAATTTCAGGCACAAACATATTTCTTAATTTGGAACTCACCTTGTCTCTTCCAAAACATCCTTATCTTAAGGCAAGACCACTTGTAAAATAATAGAGAACTAAGGACTAAGGCGTTAGAGTGTGTTTGACCAACCATGTTACCAAGACATTGATGATATTTATTCATACTTTCCTGTTGTGTGGTTTTCTTCCTCTCTCTCTTTTTTTTTTTAATAAACTTTATCCTCCTCCACTACTATTGGCCTGAATAACATGGTGGAGCAAACACCAGACACCCAAGTTACTATGATGCCAGAGTTTTTTTCAGAAATTTCTTTTTTAAGAGTTTTGATCAAGACACCACGTTTTCTGAGGCACAATGCCCTGTCTAGTTCTAAGGAAATCAACTCTTACTTTTTATTTTATATCACTTTTCACACTTCATTTAAGATTGTGTATTTGTCAACTCATGCAAATCTAAAAAGAATGTCTCAACTCTAAATCAAGAGTACAAGGACCCCACAGACTTACATATGGTCCAACACCATAAAACAAGGGTCTCTTATTTTTCAAAAGAGAATCCCATCTCAAGATACAAGCTTGTTTCTTTCTTCTTAATAGAGTTTTTATGCATTTAAGATGGGTACCTTAATCAAAATTATTACTTTCATACATCAAGTAACCGAATGGTATGATCATTAGCCAAAATCCAAAGTAGGACTTCATCCTTAGTAAGCTCAAAAACAAAAAGAAAAACAAACGAAGGGGAAAAAAAAAAGAAACTGGTTTTCCTCCCCCAAACTTAAGTCATGCAATGTCCTCAATACATGGAAAGAATTAAAAGCAAAGACAGTGTAAGGGGGGTCATACCTGGGTAAGAGTTAGTTATTTGTGTAAAGAGGTTCATGGAGATCCATGACCTCTTCACTAGCAGCAGTAGGAAGCTCGAGGAATGCTTTTAACCACTGACCATTAACCTTTAAAATTGCCCCTATTCCTGGATTCTGAATCTCCACAGCCCCATGTGGATATACATTATGGACAATAAACGGGCCATTCCATCAACATCTAAGCTTACCAGGGAAAAGGTGCAACCGAGAGTTGTACAATAATATCTTATCACCAGTTACAAAAGATTTACGTAAAACGTGCTTATGATGGAAGGCTTTGGTCTTTTCCTTGTTAATCCTAGAACTTTCATAGGCATCATTCCTATGTTCCTCCAACTCAGATAGTTGAAGCCCACGATGAATACCAGTATCAGATAAATCAAAGTTGAGCTTCTTGATGGCCCAAAAGGCCTTATGCTCTAATTCAACTAGTAAGTGATATGCTTTTCCATACACCAGACGGTAGGGAGACTGACTAATGTCAGTCTTAAATGCTATTCGATGAGTCCACAAGGCATCAATGAGCCTAAGGGACCAATCCTTATGGTTGGGATTAATAGTTTTCTCAAAGATTTATTTGATCTGCCTATTAGACACCTCCACTTGGCCACTAGTTTGGGGGTGATAAGGGGTAGCTAACTTATGGGTGATCCCATACTTTTTCATTAAGGCTTCAAAAGGCCGATTACAAAAATGAGTACCCCAATCACTAATTATAGCATGTGGTGTAGCAAAGCGAGAAAGAATGTTTTCTTTGAGAAATTTGACCACCACTTTGTGGTCATTAGATTTACAAGGTATGGCCTCTATCCATTTAGAAGCATAATCAATGGCTAAAAGTATGGATAAATTCCTGAAGGAATTTGGGAATGGTCTCATGAAATCGATGCCCCACACATCAAAGATCTCAACTACCAAAATAGGGTTAAGGGGCATCATGTTCCTCTTATTGATATGGCCGAAAGACTGGCTGGCAGGACAAGCCTTCTAAAAATCAAAAGCATCTCTAAAAAGAGTGGGCTAATAAAATCCGCATTGAAGAACCTTTGCGCCAGTCTTCTTAGGGCCAAAGTGTCCACCATATACATGATCATAGAAAAAAGATAAAATTGAGTGTTGCTCATGATCAGGCACACAACATCTGATAGTTTGGTTAGGATATACTTTGAAAAGATAGGCATCATCCCAAAAGAAACACTTAACTTATGAAAGGAATCGATATCTATCTTAGATGGACCAATGATCTAGAGTCACACCTAAAACTAAGAAATTGACAATGTCAGCAAACCATGGTTCACTAGACACTGCAAGTAACTGTTATTTTGGAAAGTTCTTGTTGATTGAAGAATCGACAGTCAAGGAATTGAGAAGCCGGGATAAATGGTCTCTGAAGAAATTATTACAGAAAGAGTCTAGTCAGGCCCTAGGAAAGCATGCCTCAAATTGGATGGCAACTCCTTAAGATCTAGCTTAGGGGGCTCAATTATGGAAGGTTTTGGAATGGAATTGGAAAGGGGTCCTAAGGGCTCCACAGATGTGTGAAGACTCAAGACTTCAAAAAATAAATTTTCACTATCATCATCTAACTCATCCATACACTCTTGGAATTCTAAATCAAAATCAATGTCAAATTTGGGAATTAAATCATCAAAAAAATTCAGAAACTCCTCAAGCATATTGATCTCTTCTTCTATATGTGGTTGCTTTCCTATCCTAAACATGTTAAACTCAACAATTTAGTTGCCAAAAGATAACATTAGAAAACCATTTCGACAATTGATTAATGCATTACTGGTAGCCAGGAATGGTCTTCCTAAAATTATTGGGATCTCATCCTTGGTTGAGAAGGGCTTGGTATTTAACACAATGAAATCAACAGGGAAAATAAATTCTCCCACCTTAAGTAAGACATCCTCAACCATCCCTTTAGGAATCTTAATAAACCTATCTGCTAACTGAAGAGTTGTTCCAGTGGCTTTCAATTCTCCCAATCTTAGTTGTTTATACACATGGTAAGGCAAATGATTCACACTTGCACCAAGTTCAAGTAAGGCATTCTCAATGTAGGTGTTGCCTATGACACAAGCTATGGTAGGGCTCCCTGGATCCTTATACTTGGCTGTTATAGGCTGAGTAATTATGGAACTAACATTGCCTACCAAGAACACATTTTTGGGCACACTCCTAATACGTTTGTGAGTACACAAATCTTTCAGGACCTTTGCATAGGCAGGGATTTGGGATATGGCATCCAAAAGAGAGATGTTCACTTCTACCTTTTTGAAGACTTCTAAAATCTTGTCCCTGGAAGCAATCTTCTTTTTGTTTACCAAGAGATTAGGAAAGGGAATAGGGGGAACATAAGGACTGATAGGGTTTTGCTCTTTTTCAGAAGAATCATATTTGGTTTCCTCAACCAAATCATCTTTAGTTACTTTAGGTTCATCAGACAAACCTAGTAAAGGAGGCACACTTGTGTCCTCAATAGAAGGAGAGTTAATAGGAGTAATAGATGGGAAAGATTTAGGAGTACTCTCTATCATAGAGAATGGGGGAGGGAAGCCAACAATTTTAGCTTCTAAAAAAGTAAGATTTTTTATAGATCTTATTAATGAGGTGGAGGAGAGAGAAGAGAGAAAGGGAGAAAACGTGTGGAGAGAGAATCTCCCATGATTTTTCTTACCTTGCTTCCCTATTTTTTCTCTTTTATTTCCTTATTTTTCTCTCTCTTCAAACTTGCGCACAAACCCCCCTTTGGACGATTTTTCTTGCTTTTCTTTGCTTTGACCAATCTTATAATCTAATGGAAAATCTCATCCATGCCCTTAGTGCTTTAAGTAGGTGGAAAATAGGAAAGAGAAAATCTCCAAAAAGAGAGAATCACCTAAAGTGGAGGAGAGAGAGTGTTCAGCACCCCATATGGGTCCCTCCATCTTGTTGGCATCTGGAATATTCCCCTGGGACAACTACAGAAGGGCTGGCCTACATCTCGATTCTCTTCTAGTCCATTACTCTTTTTCTGGCCCGAAAAGGATAATCCCATGTATGGGTGTCTAACTGAATGTGTACTTTTAATACAACACGTCCATCTTTCTCAAAATTTCATCATTTTCACAGCCATGAAAAGAAACTAGACATCTTTATATATAAAATTTGAGACACGACACCCCCAAGTCCTTAAGGCCTTGAAAATACAAAACCTGCAAAAAGAGAGTAAAACCCAAGGTAGCTTCAGTATAAGTACGTAAAAATGCATGCTTACATCCTAAGATTTCAAGCATAAATGTGCTTATCATGCTACCATGACAATATGCTGGAATGGAAGGGAGAAGTCTCCCAAAAACTTTCTCAAATGGAGTCATTCCGATGGAAGAATGGAATGTTGTATTATAGTGAAATTCAGCCCAGTTTAGATATTTACTCCAATGTGTTGGATGATCTGCAACGAATGCCCAAAAATATTGTTCGAGTCACCTATTGACCACCTTAGATTGCCCATCCATTTGTGGGTGGTAGGCTGAACTCATCCGTAGTTCTGGCCCTTGCAATTTGAACATCTCCTACTAAAATTGGCTTAAGAAGATGGCGTCTCTATCGCTCACTATAGAACAAGGAAAACCATGTGTTTTACACACAATATCTACAAAACTAGTAGCCATTTTTTCAGCTATGTGATGCTTTTGTAAAGACCCGAAATGGGCAAACTTTGAAAATTTGTCCACAACCACCAAGATAACGCTGAAGCCATTGGAAGGAGGAAGAGGACTGATGAAATCCATACTAACATCCTCCTAAACCTACTCCGGAACCTATAAAGGTTGTAACAAACCAAGTGGTGGAACTGTGAGGCTCTTAGTTTGCTGACAAGGGAGGCATTGTTGTGCAAATGATTGCACATCCCATTTCATACCTTTCCAATAGAAATTTGTAGCCATCCAGGTGTAAGTTCTTTGTATACCAACATGTCCCCTATTGATGTAGAGTGAGTGATGCTCACAAAGGAGTAGTAGTTTGAGCTCTGAATTTGTGCCTAAATATAACTTGCCACGGAATTAGGGGAATCCCTCTCACTCTGACCACGAAGCCAAATGATGTGGTTGGGAAGGGACATTGGCCTTTAATTGTAAAATGTCAAGGTCCTTCTCGTGCTCCTGCCTTATCTGATCTAAAAAAAATGAAAAATGGGGACTGAAATGGCCATGAATGATGATGCACTTGTGCCTTGAGTACAGTCGAGATAATGCATCAATAGTTGCATTTTCCTTCCCAAGTTCGTAAGCAATGTCATATTGATAACCAAGGAGTTTAGTTAAATAATATTGCTGGGCAGGGGTTTGAATGACCTGATCCATCAGTCCCTTTAAAATTTTTTGATCTGTGAGGTTGTAAAACCTACTTCCCAACAAGTATTGTCGCCATTTAGCCACCACTGTAGTGATGGCATATAGTTCCCTGATATAAGTCAATTCTCGCCGAATTTTAGGGCATAATTTTTTGCTAAAGAATGCGATCGGGTGGCCTTCTTGTAGCAGCACAGCCCCAATTCCAGACCGAGGAGCATTAGTTTCTACTGTAAAGGGTTGAGAGAAATCGGGCAGGGATAATACTAGTGCCTCTGTCATAGCTAGTTTGAGAGATTGAAAAGCCTCTTCAACCTGAGGACTCCAAGAAAATCCATCCTTCTTAAGTAAATCTGTGAGGGGAGATGCAATTGAAGCGTACCCTTTGATGAAGTGTCTATAGTAGCCTGTTAGACCAAGAAATCCTTTTAGTTCCCTTTGGTTTTGAGGTATTGGCCAGCTAAGCATGGCTGCTATCTTTGTCTTACCAGGTTCCGCTCCATAAGCCGTAATCACATGACCCAAATAATCAATGGATGCATGAGCAAACGTGCATTTACTCTACTTAGCAAACAAGTGGTGTTGTGATAAACATTGAAGTACAAGCTACAAATGCTTCACATTCTCGAAAATATTTTTGCTATAAACTAAAATATCATCAAAGAATATAATGACAAACTTCCACAAGAATGGTTGACATATCTAGTTCATGGTGGACTAAAAGGTCGATGGAGCATTTGTGAGACCAAAAGGCATTACTAAGAACTCGTAATGCCACTGATGCGTTCAGAAAACCGCCTTAGGGATATCATCCTTTTGCATTCGAACTTGATGATAACCTGATCTTAAATCCAGCTTCGAAAAAATAGTTGCTTGCCCCATGTAATTCATCAACAGTTGGGATGGGAAATCTGTCCAGAATTATAACAGCATTGAGTCATCTATAATCTATACAAAACCGCTAATTACCATCTTTCCTTTTAACCAGCAACACAAGGGGACTACTGGTAGAGGGTTGTACAACCCCTGAATCAAGCATCTCTTGGACCAACTTCTCAATTTCATATTTTTGGAAATGTGGATACCGATATGGCTTAATATTAACAGGTGTAGCCTTAGGTACCAACAAAATCCTATGGTCTGTACTTCTTGAGGGAGGAAGAGCAGTTGGTTCAGAGAACTGCTCTTGATATTGTAGTAGGACAGATTGGACAGCCGGATCCAAGCTGATTTCGGTTGAAAGTTGTTGCTGCTGCCCAGAAATAGGTGTGGTAGAATGGGCCATTAAGGTGAAACAAGTTGTGATTCCCCCTGTTCCAGCTAACCGTTCCAACTAGCTAAAAGAAATACACTCAACTCGTTACATACCATCTCCTTGTAAGTGCATTGTCCTTGTAAGTGAACTGTCTTGCCTTGCCACTGAAACTCCATAGAGAGCCTAGCACAGTCTATTGTGATAGGACCCAACAGTTGCAACCATTGAACACCCAATATGACATCAGCTCCTTTTAATGGAACGACAAAAAAATCAGTTGTGAATGTGTTGTTGCAAGGTGACCGAGACATCAGAGCACATTTGTAAACCCTTTAAATACTCCCCATTCCCCACTTGAACATTAAAATACTGTGAAGGTGTAATGGGGAGGCCAAGATATTGAAGAATACACTCTTGAATGAAGTTATGAGTGCTTTTGCTATCGATGAATGCATGTACCTTCTTGTTAGCAATTAGCCCTTGCAACCTCAGGGTTCTGGGAGTAGAACGACCCATCAAGGCTATTGCTGCCAAAAATCTGTATGAGCTGATCCTGCACAAGCAAAGACAGCAGAGGCCCAGAGCTTTGTCTAGGGTTAGTCCTCCGACGCTCAAGTTAGAGATCGACCGCACAATTTTTTTACAGGAGTAATGGTGTGGGTTTTGATTCTTACCTTCTACCTTCCTCTCGAGCCCTCTTATATGGCTCTTAGGGTTTAGGGTTTCCCCTTTCGTTGGAGGAGTCCTCCTCGGGTCCACCTCCTTTCCTTTTAGAGTCTTACTCGGATACGTCCTATTCCCTTCATGGGGAATGTTCTCTTTACGCGGTTACCATGGTAGAGTCCTTGCAGCCTCTATCAGGTGGGTGACAAGTGTCCAGGTGGGTGACGCGTGTCCTTACCCTACTGGGCAATCAATTTGGCCGTATCAGGAGCTCCTTTACTCCCGCCAAGAGACTCTTCCTGTGGGAGTAATCAAATTTTTCGTCATCTTTTCTCTTTTCTTTCCCTTTTTTTTTTTTTTTTACATCCCTTCGGCCTTATTCCTTTGGCTTCGGCTTTTCTTCTGCTTGCGACCGACACCTTTGATCAGCCGACGTGAAGACATTCTGTCAGTTCGGCTTGGCCTTGCCTGAGCCCTCGACCAAGGTGGGGATCTTCGGTCAGGTCCGCTCGGCCTTTGCCTAAGCTCCCAACCAAGGTAAGGAGCTTCGGTCAGTTTGGCTCGGCCTTGCCCGAGCCCCCGAGTGAGGTGAGGACCTTCAGTCAGGTCTGCTCGACCTTGGCCCGAGCCCCCGACTGAGGTGTGGACCTTCGGTCAGGTCCGTTCGACCTTGGCCTGAGCTCCCAACCGAGGTAAAGACCTTCGGTCAGGTCCGTTCGGCCTTGGCCTGAACTCCCAACCGAGGTGAGGACCTTCGATCAAGTCCGCTTGGCCTTGGCCTGAGCCCCCAACCGAGGTAAGGACCTTCGGTCAGGTTAGTTCGGCCTTGGCCTGAACTCCCAACCGAGGTAAGGACCTTCGGTCAGTTCGGTTAGGCCTTGCTCGAGCCCCCGATCGAGGTGAGGACCTTCTGTTAGGTCCGCTCGACCTTGGCCTGAGCTCCCAATCGAGGTAAGGACCTTCGGTCAGGTCCGTTCGGCCTTGGCTTGAGCTCCCAATCGAGATAAAGACCTTCGGTCAGGTCCGTTTGGCCTTGGCTTGAACTCTCAACCGAGGTAAGGACCTTCGATCAGGTCCGTTCGGCCTTAGCCTGAACTCCCAACCGAGGTGAGGACCTTCGGTCAGGTCTGCTCAGCCTTGGCCTGAGCCCCCAATCGAGGTGAGGACCTTCAGTCAGGTCTGTTCGGCCTTGGCCTGAACTCCCAACCGAGGTAAGGACCTTAGGTCAGTTCGGCTCGGCCTTGCTCGAGACTCCGACCGAGGTGAGGACCTTCGGTCAGGTCTGCTCAGCCTTGGCTTGAACTCCCAACCGAGGTAAGGACCTTCGGTCAGGTCCATAAGGGCGCAAACCTCGAGGGTTGGTACTCAGTGACGTGGCGGTGCCATTAATGCTTGGGTAGTCGTACCGTTTTTCTTCCATCTATATAGTGTGGGGTCCATTTGTGGGGCACTTTTCTTTTTCCCTCAGAGAGCCTTCCTTCGGTCTCAGTGTTTCTTTCGGAGAGCTCCCTCGGTCTCGGATTTCTTTTAGTTTAACAACATTTCGAAAGTAAGTTCAATGTCTTGTTCGTCGGGCTACAGTCCATCGTCTTCCGAAAGGGCAAGGTCTAGCCGTAGGCGTCGGAGTCCAGGGGAGATCCGAGGGATGTCCTCAGACTCCACCGATTTACCCTCTGCCCGTGACTCATCGTCTGCGGCCTAGCCGTCTGGGTCCAAGGGTGGCTCAAACAGTGCAGGATTTAGGGAGATGATGCTCGATTCCTGAGCCCAGAGCCAGGAACCCTTAGAGGTGGAGGCACTCCACATCGTATCCACTATGGATGAGCCAAAACTGGAGGAACTGAGGGCCTCCTTCGGTATCTCGGACGCTTTCAAGTTCCGGTTGCCCAGACCGTTTGACCGATCCAGCTATCAGAACTCCAAAGAGCTGTGCTTGTATAAGGAGGCGTTTAAGGCCGGCCTTCGGCTTCCCCTCCATCCCTTCTTCACTCGAGTGTTTTGGCACTACGGGATTTTTTTGACCCAACTGACATCGAATGGATGGTGGCAGGTGCTCATCTTCGTTGTCCTTTTCTCTAGGCACCAAAGGCCTCTCTCCCTCCCTCTCTTCGTCAACTGCTTCTACCTTCAAGCCTGTAAGGGGCTTTCGGGCTGGTACTACTTCTACCCTCGGAAGGACCTTCGGCTGCTGAACGGTTACCCAACATCTATCCACGGGTAGAAGGAGAAATTCTTCTTCGTGAGGTCGTTCGAGGGGGAGCCCTCCGGCACTGTCTGGGATATCCCTGACTTGAGGATGGTGAACTCCGCCCCTGCCCTTTTCGAGGCAGATGAGGAGTCGATGGCGATGGCGAGGCGACCAAAAACCTACCCTCCAGTCGAGTCCGACTGCCTTAAGTCCGACACCATCCTGTTCAGATTCGGGCTTAGCCCGGGTGAGTTAGGCCAGCCCAAGTTTACTTCCCTCGGGCATCGCTATTTCGTGCTGACCACCTTCGTTTCTTCATGCAATGCAAATCTCCAAGGCCGAGGCTAGGGCTGCCGCAGCGGAGAGGCAAGCCCAAATAAGGGAGGCCAGGGCACGGGATCCACAGCAGCAGCAGAGGACGAAGAGGAAAGAGGAGAAGAAGGGGCCCTCCTCCTCCGAGGGTCCCCCCTGAAGAAAATATCTAGGGGCGAGGGACCAAGCACTGAGGCAGTCCAGGCCCTTGCTGCTCCAGGCCGTAACATGCCTGCCCAAGACTCCTCCCCCATTGCAGACTTCAGAAGCTCGAGGGTAGGGAACGTGAGGGCCGAGGTAGGATTTGTCCCTCAGTGGTCGGTCAAGGAAGATGACACCTTGTTAGTTGGGTGGGTTGCTCTCGAGCTGGTAATGAAGGGCAGTCTTCCCCGAGATGCCGTCGAAGCTCAACGACAAGGGACGGCGGCCATGATAACCAGCACCTGCATCTTCATGGTCGGGGTAAGCTTCGGTCCTCTATCCTTAGTTTACTTATCATCATAACATTCTGACCATCGGTGTCTTATGTAGGCCCAAAACCAATTGGGTCAGCTGGCAATTTGGGCCGAAGCTATGGGCCGAGACCTCGAGGCTACCAAACGAGAGAAGTCAGTCCTGGAGAATGAGCATTCGGTTCTCCTCGAGAAGGTGGAGCACCTCAAAGCGGACCTCCTCCTTATGCGCCAGGAATGCGATCGGAAACTTACGGATCTAAAGGCGCTGATGAAATCAAAGGTTTAGGAGGCCGAGGCCCGAGGGGCCGAGAAGTATAGATCCTCCGAGGACTTTCGGGAAGAGATCAAGCGTACCATCTCCCCTGGGTTCACAATGGGTGCTACCGAGGTGCGAGACTGGGTCCTCGAGCGTTACCCAGGGGTCTCTTTCGAGGACAACAGGCTCATCTTTGAAGAGGAATGTATTGAGGCAGCCCCATCAGCCACCGAGGTTACCGATGTCGATGACGGAGGCTGTAGTGAGGAAGGTGAGGTTCAACTACAACGCGAGGTGCCTCTTACTCCCGATCACGTTGGCTCCGATCAGGAGACCCACCATGTCGTGGATGAGGTCGTGAATCCAATGGACGCCCCCTGAAGCCACCCTGGGTCTTAGCTCAGCCTTTGAGCTCCTCTTTTTTTTTTCTTTTTGATATGAGCCTTCAGGCTTCTTCATGTAATCTTGGCCTTCGGGTCTTTTCATGTACTCTTGGCCTTCGGGTCTTTTTATGTAATCTCGGCCTTCGGGTCTTTTTAATGAATGTATTTCCCTTCCTTTGTATGCTTCGACTTCTGCTCTTTCGTGTTCTTTCGGGTAAGGTGATCTTTAGCATTTAGGTAGGTGCAAGAAGGCCGAAACCCATTGTCGGTAGCCTAAGGATTTGCACGTCTCTACTTTAGCATGGCTCAGTCCCGCTCCCTCGGCTTTTCCGAGAGGTTTTCTGAGTCCGAGGGCTATGGACTTTTAAGGGATCTTGAACAAGTGGGGTTTTCACCAAGTGTTGTGTTCCCCCTCAGCTCCGGCCGAAGGGTCTTTTAGACTCTGGTATTGATCCAAAAATCCATCCGAGGGTAGATCCTTCGACCGTTGTCACTCCCTACTAAATTGAGGAACTTCGGTCAAGTCCCCTCGGCCATTGGCCTGAGCCCCGAACCGAGGTGAGGACCCTCGGTCAGGTCCGCTTGGCCTTGGCTTGAGCTCTCAACTGAGGTAGGGACCTTTGGTCAGCTCAGCTCGACCTTGCCTGAGCTCTCAATCGAGGTAGGGACCTTCGGTCAGCTCAGCTCGACCTTACCTGAGCCCCCGACCGAGGTGAGGACCTTCGGTCAGCTCGGCTCGGCCTTTACCTGAGCCCCCAACCGAGGTGAGGACCTTCGGTCAGCTCTGCTCGGCCTTTGCTTGAGCCCTCGACCGAGGTGAGGACCTTCGGTCAGATCGGCTCAACCTTTCCCCGAGCCCCCAACCGAGGTGAGGACCTTTGGTCAGCTTGGCTTGGCCATTGCCTGAGCCCCCGACCGAGGTGAGGACCTTCGGCTGTATCCGTTCGGCAGAGTTAAGGTCACCAAACAGGAGAGTTCCTCTCAATTGCTGTAAACCAACTTTCGTATTTTTTATGAATAAGATCCTCCGGAGTTTAGGATGAGGAATTACAACTTAAAGTGCATAGGAGCAAAAATTACAAAAATTACAAAAACAAGTGTGCTTGCTACTTCACTACTGATAGAATTTTCTTAAGTTCTCAGAGTTCCACAATCGGGGTACCCTTTCTCTCCCCGTAGTCTCCAAGTGATGGGACCCTGGTCGTATAACCCTTGAATCTCTGTAGGGACCTTACCAATTTGGAGCTAACTTCCCTTGATGTCTCGGGTCTGATACTTCAGCCCTTCTGAGGATGAGGTCACCCATTCTGAACTCGTTCTTTTGAAATTTGGTGTTGTAGTGCATCGCAACCCTCTGTTGGTAAGCAGCCATCCTTTCTTGTGAGGTGTCCCTGACTTCGGCCAAGAGGTCTAAATTCGCTCGGAGTCCTCCATCGTTTTCCTCTTCATTATAGTACTGAATCTGGTGGGTTACGGCCCCTATCTCCACTAGAAGTATAGCTTCAGTGTCGTAAGTTAAAATGAAGGGTGTTTCTCCGGTGGCCGATCTCCTAGTTGTGCGGTGGGCCCAGAGGATGTGGTGCAACTCGTCTGCCCATAGCCCTTTGGCATCATCCAGTCTCTTCTTTATTCCTTGAAGCAGGGTATGGTTGGTCACCTCTGTTAGCCCGTTGGTCGGTGGATAACCGACAGAGGTTTTCCTGTGGTCAATGCCGAGGGCATCACAGAACAAGCCGAAGGTCGGGTTAGTGAACTGAGTTCCATTGTCCGTTACCACAACCTGAGGGATTCCAAATCGATAGACTACCACCCTCTGGAAGAAGTCCCTTACGTTCTTTTCGGTTATTGTCGCCAGTGCTTCGGCTTCTTCCCATTTCATAAAGTAGTCTACCGCCACCACGACAAACTTCCTTTGTCTCGTGGCCAGAGGAATGGGCCCAGGATGTCGATTCCCCACATGGCGAATGGTATTGGGCTCAATAGAGATGAGAGCTCGGTAGAGTGCTGCCTAGGAACGGGGCGAACAACTGACACTTGACACACTTCTTGACTAATGATTCCTCATCCTTCCTCATTGTCGGCCAGTACAGACCCTGCCTTAGCATTTTATGTGCCAAGGCCTGGGCTCCCAGGTGTTGGCCGCATATCCCTTCATGCACTTCTCGGAGTGCGTACTCACTCTTAGGTAACCATAAACCCTATTTTACTGTTGTCTCGCCCTTGGAAGGAAGCGTGCTGACCTCATTCGTACTTTCCTTGCCTTGTCCCTATTCTCTGGGAGATTTCCTTCCTTGAGGTATTCAGTTATGGCATCCATCCAGCTATGGCCGTGTTCGCCTACAGGTAATACCTCTCGGGGACTTTCGGTACTTGGCTGTGATAGCACTTCAAAATACACCGATCGTTTGAGGTCAGTGAAGTCGGAGGTGGCCAATTGCGATAGTGTGTCTGAACTAGCATTCTCTTCCCATGGCACCTGCCTTATCTCGAAACCCTTGAAGGCTGTTATTCTTTCTCGCACTGTCTTCAAGTACCCAACCATCCTTTGTTCTTTGGCTTTGTAGTCTCCATTCACCTGTCGTACCATGAGCCGTGAATCACTATGCACCACCAGCTCCTGTACCATCAAAGCCTGAGCCAGATTAATTCCAGTTATTAACGCTTCGTATTCTGCTTCATTGTTTGAGGCATCGAAGTCGAACCGTACGGCGTACTCTATCTTGAAACCTTCAGGGCTGAGCAATATGATTCCTAAGCTGCTTCCTGTGCTATTGTAAGCACCATCCACGTACAATGTCCAAGCCTTTTCTCCTCGATCCTCGACAGACTCCTGGGGATCATCAGGGAGCGTCGTCTCGACGATGAAGTCTGTAAGGGCCTATGCTTTAATTACGGTTCTCGATCTGTACTAGATGTCGAATTCTCCCAACTCTATGGCCAGTTTACCAGGAAATCGGACATATCCGGTCGCTGCAGTATCTTCTTCAGGGGCTGGTCTGTGAGTATGCATACCGTATGTGCTTGAAAATAGGGCCTCAGCTTTTTTACCGCTGTTACTAGGGCATACGCCACTTTTTCCATCTTTCTGTATCTTGTTTCGACATCTAGCAGGGTTCGACTGACGTAGTATATTGGCCGTTGTTGCCTGATGAGCACATTTTTGTGTGAAATCTAGGGTAGTAAAACATGTATTTTACATATTTAGAATGGAGCTACCTTGGGTTTTATTCTCTTTTTGCAGGCTTTATATTTTCAAGGCCTTAAGGATTATCGGGCACTATATCTTCAATTTTACGTAAAGAGGTCCTATTTCTTTTCATGGTTGCAAAGAGGACGAAATTTGAGCAAGATGGACGTGTTCAATTAAAAGTACACATTCGTTTGGTCACCAACAAATGATTATTCTTTTGGTCGAAAAAGAATAATGGATCGAACAACGAGATCGAACCGCCCCTTTGCAATTGTCCCAGGGTACAAGGAATATTCAAATGCCAACAAGGATCGATGGACCACATCCTTAAGTGATTAAAGATTTGTTTTGATAACAACAACTACCTAGCGTAGTTGGTGAGCTATGTGTACAAAATTCTCTTGCTCACCAAGAGGTCTCAAGTTCAATCTTATGGTTGTTTTTTTAGAAGATTTTGTTGAAGATTTCGCTTTTCACTCACTTAAAGCACTAAGGGCATGGAGGATTTCACATCAAATTAGAAGCAAGGAAAATCGTGGAAGCAAGAAGAGAAAAAAAAAAGGAAAGAAAAAAAGGGGGAAACAAAGATTGTCCAAATCTTCTCTCCCTCCACATCATCATCCACCAAAAGATTGTCCAAATCACACAAGCAAGAAGGAAAAATCGTCCCTAGGAGAGAAAAGAAGAAAATAAATTAGAAAAAAAGGAAAGAAAATAAGAAAAAATTATAGGAAATTTATTTCTCTCTCTCTCTCCTCCACTTTAGCACTTTTGGTCTCAAAAGATCTCACAATCAATTGTGGGTTTCTCTCTTTTAGGAAAGAAAATTGTTACCCTACCTCCCATTCCTATAAATACAACTCATGTAAGAGGAGGAGACAATTCATTCTTCTTCTAGTTTTTTTAGTTGCTCTCTCTCTCTCTCTCTCTCTTTAGTTCTAGTTCTTCTCTATTTTTGCTTTAATCACTTTTGTAATATTTTTTTTATTTCAATTAATGCAAGCACTTTTTATTCTTATTCAGCCTTTTATGTTTATGATTTATGCAATTGAGTTGTAATTTTTTAAGTTATAGTTCTAGGCTTAGATCTAGGTGACAAGATCACGAGCCGTGGAGCAATTTTTTCAAGTTCAAGCATTGATTCAAGTAAGTAGGCTCCTTCAGTAGTCTTCCCCCCCCTCTCATTCCCTCTTGACTATCCTTTCTTTCTTAATTTAGGATTTTATTTTCAGTCGTTACATTATTGCTATCCCTTTCCCCAAGGTTCATGGCTAGTGTATGTGTTGGCTTTGCCCTCCCAGCCATAGAACCATCAATTTATTGCTTTTATTTTAATTGTCTCCTTTCCCTAAAGCCAAGTAGAGTAACCCTTGTAAGAGTGACTCTTCGGTCAAGTAGGGAAGCTCATATTATGATGCATCCCTTGGGCTAAGTAGAAAACCTACTTGTGAGTCTCTCTCTAGCTTTATCCCCCTTTTTTTTACTTTTTTTTTTATTTCAGCATTTTTTTCCTTTATTTATTTATTTTTTTTTTAATTGCTGGGTTGTTTATTTTCAGTTATTTATTTATTTAATTTTAATTCGTAGCTTGCTCTTTAAATTCTTAGATGACGAATGGTTGGGACGTTATTTTAGATACATATGTTTAGGGCGGTAATTAGAATTAGATCACAACCATTAATCATTCACTTTTGCATTATTAAAAAAAATAAAAAATAAAGTGGTTGTTCTCCTGTTCAACCCGTAGCTACATTGATCCGCGCTTGCGTTACATTTTAAATCTCAAACAAGTTTTTGGCGCCGTTCGGAGAGATCCATGTTATTTTTCACTTTCTTTTGGTAAATCGAGTGCTTTGTTTGCTTTGTTTTATATTTTTCTTTTTTTTATTGAATTCTGAGAAGAACAACTTGCAATAATAGTTGTATCATGGAGGTCGCCATGCCTCACAAGATGATAAAACAGTTTACAAGCGATACCTCAGAATTGACCTGAGCAACCCGGATCCCGTAAGCTCCCAAAAGCAAAAAAAAAAAAAAAAAAAATCAAAAAAAAAAAAATCATCAAAAGTTTTGCTATCCATTCTTTTGTGCTTGTCTTACTTTAGTTGTGGGAAGTTTTTTTGCATGAGTGTTAAGTGGGTCGTAATACTAAGAATCGGTTAGAAAGAAGAGATCCAACAAGTAGTGACCCTATCGTTTGCTCTCTTTAAAACCCTTCAATATGGGAGACCAATAGCAAACCCTTCACCTAAATCTCAAAGATAGGTTCTACCCTGCTAGAACAGCCCAACCTTCCTGCATAGTTCTACCACAAGCCGGGCAATAATTTTGAACTCAAATCTCAATACATCACTATGTTGCCCCACTTCCATGGGTTGACCTCTGAGGATGCATACCTATTTCTAAGGGAATTTGAAGAGGTATGTGTTCTAATTAAGATCCAACAGTTTTCTGATGATGTTGTTAAGCTTAGGTTTATCACTTTTGCATTGAAAGACCAAGCTAAGAAGTGGTTGTATGGGTTACCCACAAATTCCATAACCTCATGGGAACAGTTCACGTTGTCTTCCTTAAGAAGTTTTTCCCAACTCACAAGACCAATAAGCTTAGAAGTGATATCCTTGGTTTAGGCAAAAGCCTAGTGAGTCATTTTCCAAACTTATGGAGAGATTCAAGGATCTACTCCAAGAATGCCCTCACCATGGCCTAGACCTATGGCATTTATGTCAAATAATTTATGAGGGTATTGATTACCCAACTAAACAAATGATAGAGTCTATGTGCCCGAGGGATTCACATCCTTTACGATGAAGGAAAGGCATGGGAATTTTACTTGACTTAGTGACAAAACCCGTGAGTGGGAATCAACCCAAGAGAGTGAAAGAACCATAGGAGGAAAAGGATATTTTGTGGATGGGATAGTAGCCAAGGAAGCCCATTTGGATAGCCTAATCAAGAGGATTGAGGCTATTGTTCCTAGAGAACCATCATCAGCCAATTTGGTTAAGATTTGTGCTTGGTGCCAATCCCCTGGACATGTCATAGAAGAATGCCCCAACACCTCGGGGCACTTCTAATGATAGTGTTAATGCCTTATACCGAATAATCCATATAGTAACACCTACAATCCGAGATGGAGAAATCACCCAAATTTCTCTTGGAATCAGGGCAACCAAGCAGGACCTTCCAATTTCTATAATCAAGGTCAACCTGGACCCCAAAGGCCTCCCTTTGCACAACAATCTTTTTCCCAAAATACTTTTCCTAGGTCAAATGTAGGACCTCAGGCGAGTTTTCCTAGGGCCCTCTCCTATCATCTTATCAGAACCCCGGGTTTACCAACCTGGAGAGGCAAGTAGAATAAGTGACTTGGAAAAAATATGGCCCTCCTCATGACAAGCCATCAAAATCTTACAAGAGAACTCACTCAAGTTGTCTCAATTATGCGTGAGAGGGAGAAAGAACTTTACCCCAACCAGAGCCTAACCCTAGGCATCATCAGCCTGTTAGTTCACAAGGACCAACTAATGCACCATTGAATATAGTACAAGGTCGACTCAACAAGGGCCCTCTAACCAATGTAATGTTGTTTATGCCCTTAGGAGTGGTAGAGAGTACCCGAGCTCCTAAATCTTCCCCATCTATTACTCCGTTAACTCTCCTTGTTGAGGACACAAGTGTGCCTCTTGTTTCGGTTGTCGATGAACCTAAAGATTTTCTGAAACTAAAGATGATTTGGTTGAGGAAACCAAAATGATTCTTCCGAAAGGGCAAATCCCTAACAGTCCTTATGTTCATCCTATCCCATTTCCTAATCGCTTGGTACACAAAAGAAGACTGCTTCCATGGATAAAATTTAGAAGTCTTCAAAAGGTAGAAGTGAACATCCCTCTTTTGGATGCCATATCCCAGATCCCGCCTATGCAAAGGTACTGAAAGATTTGTGTACTCACAAACGTATCACTAGTGTGCCCAAAAAGGCATTCTTGGCGGGTAACATTAGTTCCATAATTACTCAAACTTTTAGCAAAGTATAAGGATCAGGAGCCCTACCATATCTTGTGTCATAGGCAACACCTATATTGAGCATGCCTTACTTGACCTGGGCGTAAGTGTGAATCTTTTACCTTACCATGTGTACAAGCAACTAGGATTAGGAGAATTGAAAGCCACTGGAACTACTCTTCAGTTGGCAGATAAGTCTGTTAAGATTCCTAAAGGGATGGTTGAGGATGTCTTACTAAAGGTGGGGGAATTTATTTTCCCTGTTGATTTCATTGTGTTAGATACTAAGCCCTTCTCAACCAAGGATGAGATCCCAATAATTCTAGGAAGACCATTCTTGGCTACCAGTAATGCATTAATCAATTGCCGGAATGGTTTCCTAAGATTATCTTTTGGTAACCAAACTGTTGAGTTTAACATGTTTAGGATTGGCAAGCAACCACATATGGAAGAAGAGATCAATATGCTTGAGGATTTTTGGATTTTTCGATGATTTAGTTACCAACTTTGATATTGATTTTGATTCGAATTCCAAGAGTGTATGGATGAGTTGGATGATGATAGTGAAAATTTCTTTTCAAGTCTTGAGTCTTCACACACTTGTGGAGCCCTTAGGACCCCTTTCAATTCCATTCCCAAACCTTCCATAGTTGAGCCCCTAAGCTAGATCTTAAGGAGTTGCCATCTAATTTGAGATATGCTTTCCTAGGGCAACAGGACTCTTCCGTAATAATTTCTTCAAATTTGACTTCTAGCGAGAAGAGGAGTTACTTAAAGTGTTAAAGATAATAAGGAAGCCCTAGGTTGGACCATGGCTGATATCAAGGGTATAAGCCCTTCCATTGTGCAACATCATATACATCTTATGGAGGATTCCAAACCATCAACGGAACCCCAAAGAAGAGCTAACCCAGGATGATGGAAGCCATTAAGAAAGAGATCCTAAAGTGCTTGGATCATGGAATAATTTATCCTATTTCGACACCAATGGGTAAGCCACACGTAGTGCCTAAAATCCGTGTGACGTAGTTCCTAATGCCAATAATGAGTTGATCCCTACCCGTGTCCAAACAGGATGGGGTGTGCATTGATTACGAAGTTAAATGCGAACTGAAGGACCACTTCCATTGCCATTCATTGACCGATGTTAGAGAGGTTAATGACATGAATACTATTGCTTTCTTGATGGATATTCGCTATAACCAAATCCCAATTGCTTTAGAGGACCAACATAAGACCACTTTTACATGCCCATATGGAACATTTGCTTACAGGTGATGCCCTTTGGGCTTTGCAATGCCCTCCTACGTCTCAACGATGCATGATGAGCATTTTTCTGACATGGTGAAAAATTTTAGAAGTATTTATGGATGACTTTTCAATTCATGGGAATTCCTATTCAATGTCTTCATCATCTTTCCCTAGTTTTGAAAAGGTGCATATCTAAGAATTTGGTTTTGAATTGGGAGAAATGCCATTTTATGGTTAAATCTGTATTGTTTTAGGCCATGTAATATCCAAGGAGGAATTAAGGTAGATAGAGCCAAAGTGGATTTAATTGATAATTTACCACCTCCTCAATCTTTAAGGATGTCCGGTCTTTTCTAGGGCATGGGCTTTTATAGAAGGTTTATTAAGAACTTTAGTCGTAGCCCGACCTCTCACTTTATTACTTGTCAAAGATCAGACTTTTGAGTTTTCCAAAGAGTGCCTAGAATCCTTCAAGCAACTTAAGAAGGAGTTGACCAATGCACCCATTGTTCAACCAATGTTTGGACGAACCTTTGAACTAATGTGTGATGCTTGATTTTGCCATAGGAGCAGCTTTTAGGTCAAAGGATTAATAAGTTGCCCACTGTCATTTACTATGCTAGTAGGACCTTAAATGATGCAAACTCAATTATACAACCACGAAAAAGAATTTTTAGTGTTGTGTTTGCATTAGAAAAGTTTCGGTCTTACTTAGTTGGTTCACATGTGGTGGTGTATCTTGATCATTCCCCTCGATACCTAGTTCGAAGAAGGATGCCAAAGCCCGCCTCATTAGGTGGGTTTTACTTTTGCAAGAGTTTGATTTAGAAATTAGGATAAGAAAGGAGTTGAAAACCTAGTTGCGCACATTTATCCCGGCTTCCCAATTCCTTAATGTGATTCTCCATCAACAAGAACTTTCCAGATGAACAATTATTTGCAATGTCCAAAGGAACCATGGTTTTGACATTGTCAACTTCTTAGTTTCAGGTGTGACTCGGATCCTGGTCCACCCAAGATAAGTATAGGTTTCATTCCCAAGTTAAGCACTTTTTCCGGGATGATCCTTATTTGTTTAAGATATGTCCGATCAGATTATCCGACGATGTGTTCCGATCATGAGCAACATTCCATTCTCTTTTGTCATGATCATGCATGTGGTGGACACTTTGGACCTAAGAAGACCGCCAAAGGTTCTCCAATGCGGATTTTATTGGCCCACTTTTTAGAGATGCTTTTGATTTTTGCAAGGCTTGCTCACCGCCATTTTTGCGATTAATAAAGGAACATGATGCCCCTCAACCCTATTTTGGTAGTTGAGATCTTTGATGTATGGGGCATCGATTTTATGGGACCATTCCCTAATTCCTTGGGAATTTGTACATACTTTTGGCCGTTGATTATGTTTCTAAATGGATAGAGGCCATACCTTGTAAACTAATGACCACAAAGTGGTGGTCCATTTCTCAAAGAGAACATTTTTTCGCTTTGGTGCACCACGGCAATAATTAGTGATAGGGGTACTCATTTTGTAATCATCCTTTGAGGCCCTAATGAAAAGTATGGGATCACCCATAAGTTATCTACCCTTATCACCCCCAAACTAGTGGCCAAGTGGAGGTGTCTAATAGGCGATCAAACAAATCTTGGAAAATCGTTAATCCCAACTGTAGGATTGGTCCCTTAGGCTCATTGATGCCTTGTGGGCCCATCGGACTACATTCAAGACCGACCTTGGTCGTCTCCCTACCGTTGGTGTATGAAAAGCTTGTCACTTACCATTGAGTTGGAGCATAAGGCCTTTTGGGCCATTAAGAAGCTTAACTTTGATTTGTCGATGCGGGAATTCATCGTAGGCTCCAACTATCTGAGTTGGAGGAACTTAGGAATGAAGCCTATGAAAGTTCTAGAATTTACAAGGAAAAGACCAAAGCTTTCCATGATAAACACATTCTACGTAAATCTTTTGCAATTGGTGATAAGGTCTTATTGTACAACTCTCGATTGCATCTTTTTCCTGGTAAGCTTAGATCCCGATGGGATGGCCCATTTATTGTTCATAATGTATATCCCCATGGGGCTGTGGAGATTTTGAATCCAGGAACAGGGGTAATTTCGAAGGTTAATGGTCAGCGTTTGAAGCCATTCCTCGAGTTTCCTAATACTAGTAGTGAAGAGGTCATGGATCTCCATGAACCTCTTTACACGATGACTAATTTTAATCGTATGACCCCTTGCATTGTCTTTGCTTTTAATTCTTTCCATGCATTGAGGACATTGCATGACTTAAGTGTGGGGAGGAAACTAGTTTTTTTTTTTTCACTTTGTTTTGTTTGTTTTCTTTTTATTTTTGAGCTTGCTAAGGATGAAGTCCTACTTTGGTTTTTGGCTAATGATCATACCATTCGTGCTTGATGTATGAAAATAAAAGTTTTGACTAAGGTACCCATTTTGAACGATAAAACCCTATTGAGAAGAAAGAAACAAGCATGTGTCTTGAGATGGGACTTTCTTTTGAAAATAAGAGACCCTGTTTTATGGTGATGGACCATATGTAAGTCTGTGGGTTCCTTGTACTTTTGATTTGGAGTTGAGACCTTCTTTTAATTTGGCATGAGTTGATAAATGCACAATTTTAAATGAAATGAGAAATGTGGTATAAAGAAGAATAAGAGTTGATTCCTTTGAACTAGACAGGCATTGCGCCTCAGAAGCGTGGTGTCTTGATCGAAATTCTTGGGAGGAAACTTCAAGTAACTCTAGCATCACTGCCTTTGTGGCATATGCAAAAGCTAAGCTACATAGTAACTGGTGTCTGTGTTTGCTCCACCATGTCATTCAGCCAAAAGTAGTGGAGTAGAATAGAGTTTATTAGTGAAAAAAAAAAGAAAAAATTGCAAATGTCATTATTGCTTGGTAACATGTTTGGTCAAAAACACTCCAAGCCTTAGTCATTGGTTCCCTATTTCTTCACAAGTGGTTTTGCCCTAAGATAAGGATGTTTTGGAAGAGATGAGGTGAGTTCCAAATTAAGAAATATGCTAGTGCCTGGAATTGATAAAGGGTAATAAAAGTTCAAGTGTGGGGGTCCCTTGTAAGAGAAATTATCTTTGCTCCGGATCGGTATGAGCCTTACCTTTAGCCAAAGTTGGGATTTTTTTTATTCTGAATTTTGGGTGTATATTCACTGCAAACACCCACGAGACACAACTCGTCCACTAGGGGTGACCTAGGGTTTAAAGGCTTGTTGCACATGCTAAGTGCAACCGTGATTCCTACGAAAGTGAGTTAGGTTTTTTATCTTTATTCTTTTTCTTTTTGTTTTGCTCGAGGACTAGCAAAGTCTAAGTGTGGGGGAATTCTGATGAGCACATTTATGTGTGAAATCTAGGGTAGTAAAACATGTATTTTACATATTTAGAATGGAGCTACCTTGGGTTTTATTCTCTTTTTGCAGGCTTTATATTTTCAAGGCCTTAAGGATTATCGGGCACTATATCTTCAATTTTACACGTAAAGAGGTCCTATTTCTTTTCATGGTTGCAAAGAGGACGAAATTCTGAGCAAGATGGGCGTGTTCAATTAAAAGTACACATTCGTTTGGTCACCCGTACAAATGATTATTCTTTTCGGGTCGAAAAAGAATAATGGATCGAACGAACCGAGATGCGAACCAGCCCCTTTGCAATTGTCCCAGAGGTACAAGGAATATTCCAAATGCCAACAAGGATCGATGGACCACATCCTTAAGTGATTAAAGATTTGTTTTTGATAACAACAACTACCTAGCGTAGTTGGTGAGCTATGGTGTACAAAATTCTCTTGCTCACCAAGAGGTCTCAAGTTCGAACCTAATGGTTGTTTTTTTTAGAAGATTTTGTTGAAGATTTCCTGCTTTTCACTCACTTAAAGCACTAAGGGCATGGAGGGGATTTCCACATCAAATTAGAAGCAAGGAAAATCGTGGAAGCAAGAAGAGAAGAAAAAAAAATGGAAAGAGAAAAAAAAGGGGAGAAACAAAGATTGTCCAAATCTTCTCTCTCCTCCACATCATCATCCACCAAAAGATTGTCCAAATCACATCAAGCAAGAAGGAAGAAAATCGTCCCTAGGAGAGAGAAAAAGAAGAAACATAAATTAGAAAAAAAAAGGAAAGAAAATAAGAAAAAAATTATAGGAAATTTATTTCTCACTTCTCTCTCCTCCACTTTAGCACTTTTGGTCTCAAAAGATCTCACAATCAATTGTGGGTTTCTCTCTTTTAGGAAAGAGAAAATTGTTACCCTACCTCCCTATTCCCTATAAATACAACTCATGTAAAAGGAGGAGAGACAATTCATTCTTCTTCTAGTTTTTTTTTAGTTGCTCTCTCTCTCCCTCTCTCACTCTTTAGTTCTAGTTCTTCTTTATTTTTGCTTTAATCACTTTTGTAATAGTTTTTTTTTTTATTTCAATTAATGCAAGCACTATTTTATTCTTATTCAGCCTTTTTATGTTTATGATTTATGCAATTGAGTTGTAATATTTTAAGTTATAGTTCTAGGCTTAGATCTAGGTGACAAGATCACGAGCCGTGGAGCAATTTTTTTTTTCAAGTTCAAGCATTGATTCAAGTAAGTAGGTTCCGTCAGTAGTCTTCTCTCCCCCCTCTCATTCCCTCTTCTGACTACCCTTTCTTTCTTAATTTAGGATTTTTATTTTCAGTCGTTACATTATTGCTATCCTTTCCTCAAGGTTCATGGCTAGTGTATGTGTTGGCTTTGCCTCCTAGCCATAGAACCATCAATTTATTGCTTTTATTTTAATTGTCTCCTTTCCTAAAGTCAAGTAGAGTAACCCTTGTAAGAGTGACTCTCTGGTCAAGTAGGGAAGCTCATATTATGATGCATCCCTTGGGCTAAGTAGAGAAACCTACTTGTGAGTCTCTCTCTAGCTTTACCCCCTTTCTTTTACTTTATTTTTATTTCAGCATTTTTTTTCCTTTATTTATTTATTTATTTTTTTAATTGCGTGGGTTGTTTATTTTCAGTTATTTATTTATTTAATTTTAATTATGTGGCTTGCGTCTTTAAATTCTTAGATGACGAATGGTTAGGACGTTATTTTAGATACATATGTTTAGGACGGTAATTAGAATTAGATCACAACCATTAATCAGTTCACTTTCGCATTATTAAAAGAAATAAAAAATAAAGTGGTTGTTCTCCCTGTGTTCGACCCGTAGCTACATTGATCCGTACGCTTGCGGTTACATTTTAAATCTCAAACATTGCCTTCCTTCTTCCTTCGTCAATATTGTGCTTATCGTTGTCACGATATAGCAAGGTACAAATGCAAGGTATCCCTTGTTTGGCTTCCGAGTGGGAAGCGCGCAGTACCTTCAGTTTTTCAAAGGACTTTTTGCACTCCTCCGTCCATTCGAACTTTTTGGTCCCCTTCAAGGCTTTGAAGAAGGGGAGGCACCTGTCAGCCGACCGAGACATGAAACGCCCTAGGGCGGCTACTCGACCTGTTAGCTCCTGGACTTGCTTCACATTCTGGGGTGACCTCATATCCCGAATGGCTTGTATCTTCACCGGGTTGGCTTCAATTCCCCTCTTCGAGACAATGAAGCCAAGGAACTTTCCCGAGGCTACTCCGAATGCACACTTTGCCGGGTTCAGCTTTATGCCGTACCGCCTCAGCACCTGAAATGCCTTTTCTAAGTCTTGAATGTGTCGTTTCGCGTTCAGGATTTTTACGAGCATATCATCCATGTACACCTCCATGGTTTTGGCGATCGTCCCCTTGAAGATTTTATTCACCAACCTTTGATAGGTGGTCCCTGCGTTTTTTAGCCCGAAGGGCATGACTTCATAGCAATACAGGCCTCCCTCGGTCACGAAGGATGTTTTCGGGACATCAACCTCTGACATCTTGATCTGATTGTACTCCGAGTATGTATCCATGAACCTCATCGCCTCGTATCCTGTCGTGGCATCAATGAGGAGATCTATCTTTGGCAGGGGATACACGTCCTTTGGGCAGGCCTTGTTTAGGTCGGCGAAGTCGATGCAGATCCTCCACTTTCCATTTACCTTCAGGACCATCACCACGTTGGATATCCACTCCGGGTATTGGATCTCGCTGATGAACTGGGCCTTCAGCATCTTCTCTACCTCTTCTTCTCTTTTCTGCTGCCTTTTGGGGGCGAAAGTCCTCTTCTTTTGTTGCACCGACTTCTTCGTCGGGTTAACATTCAGATGATGCTCTATTACCTTTCGACCTATTCCAGGCATGTCTGAAGCCGACCAAGCGAAGACGTCAGAGTTGTTTCAGAGGAATGAGATGAGTTTTTCTCACTGTTGCCTTGGCATCATAGCCCCGATCTGGAATTACCGAGCGTTATCCCCCTCTTTGGCCTCAACTTGTACCAGATCCTCAGTCGGTTCCCCCTGTTGATAACTGGCATCGTGTAGATCCTCTATCGGGAGCACCTCGCCCGCCTTTTCTCTTCCCCACAAGGTAGTGGCGTAGCACCTTCATGATGCCTCCTGATCGCCTCGACATTCCCCGACACCATTCTTGGTTGGGAATTTCATCTTGAGATGGGGTGTGGAGACGACAGCCTTTAGTACGTTCAAACCAACCCTCCCTAGTATGGCATTGTATGCGGAGGTAATGCCTACTACCAGGAAGTTGATCATAACTGTTACTTGGCAATCTCCGGTGCCGGCTCTGACTGGCAACTCAATCGATCCTTCCACTTTCACTGGGACACCGGAGAATCCCTGCAATGGGTGTTTGACTTTCTTCAACTTTCCCTCGTCCAGGTCCATCTTCTGGAAAGCTTCAAGGAACAAGATATCAGCTGAACTACCGTTATCCACTAAGATCCTCTTCACTCTGCAATCTGCTATGGTCATGGTGACTACCAGGGCATCGTCATGCGGGGTGTGCACCCCTTCCAGATCGTCGTCTGAGAAAGAAATAACCGTCCCCGTCCTCACCTTCTTGTTCGACCATTCAGCCATATGTACGCTTCTCGCATAAGCTTTTGCCTTCCTGGCCGAGACTGAACTTTCTCCAGAGGCTAGGCCTCCACAGATGGTCGCTATAACTCTAGTTGGGCTCTTATTCTCATCTCGGAGGAGATGGTCAGCTTCCTTAGGTGTTTGGTCCCTTCGCCGTTCCTGATTGCCTCTGCGGGAAGGCCCCCTTCTTTCATATCGGCCTCTGCCATCTCTCCGATGGTTGTCCCTACGATGATTACCGTCTTGGGCATCCTCCTTTTTGCGGTCCATGAATCAGCCTGGATATCCTCTTCAGATCATTCCTTCTGTCTCCCCCTTGAGGTGCCAACAATCTTCGGTGTTATGGCCGTGGTCCCTGTGGAAGTGGCAATATCTGTCCATATTGCGTCTCTCGGGGTGCTGTCCCATCTTCCCTAGCCACTTGATGGCTCTGGCATCCAGGGAGTCCTTTATCTGCATCAGTACATCCGTTCATCTCCGGTTCAAGGGTGCGTATTTCTCTAACTTCTTTGGTGGACTAGGTGCCCGACCACGCTCAGACTTTCGTCTTTTGCCTTCTTCGGAGGGTTTGTCGTCACCCCTTGAGATCCTTTTCCTTCCCGTCTTCCTTTCGGCTTCTTCATCGGCTTGAAGGGTTTCTTCCATCTGGATGTACTTATCGCACCGAGCTCTCAGCTCGGCTAGGTTCCTAGGTGTATGCTTCGTCAAAGACCTTTTCAGCTTCTTATCCTTGACGCCTCCCAGTAGGGCTGTGAACTCTTCTTTCGGGTCCAGACCTCTGATCGTGATCTTCTCTTATTGGAAGTGCTTCATATAATTCCGTAGTGATTCTCCTTCATGTTGCTTGACATTGGTCAAGTTCAACGTAGTCTTCTGAAGGGGTTGACTACTGGAGAATCCCTTCACGAAGAAGTAACTTAGATCACTGAAGCTGTGGATCGACTTCATCGGCAGAAGGTTGTACTATAGCCTTGCCCCTCCTCTGAATGTCAATGGTAGGGCGCGACACATAATGTTTTCCGAGACTCGATGGAACTATATGGCAACCTTAAAGCCTTCCAGATGATCAATGGGGTCCCCAGACCCGTCGTAAGTGTCATACTTGGGTAGGCGAAAGCCAATTGAAAGCGGGTCCCTCATGACCTCATCAGCTAGAGCCGTGTCATTAGTGAGGTCTGGCTCGTGAGCTCCTGTCTGATTTTCTGCCACCTTCTTGATCTCATCTTTCAGGTCCAAGATCATCTGCTTTAACCCCGAGTCCTTGTGTCTCTGTTCGTCTCCTTGGCGTGGTTCCCCATGTGGGTCTCTGACGGCACGCCACGTCCTTCCCCTGGGTGCAGGACTTTCCCTTATTGCTCAGTTTCAAAAGTTATGACCGGACCTTATCGATCCTGTACTGCTCCGGTCCTCGTCTTGAGCTCTCTCGAGCTGGATGTTGGGGCCTTGCAGTGCTCCACCGGTCTTCTGAGAGATAGCTTTGGAGACCTCCTTCATTGCCTCAGCCATTCGGTCAATTTGTCCTGGAGGGCTTCGAACTGCTCCCTTGTCACATATTCCTGCACTTCAGGAGGGAGCGGGGGATTACTATCTCCGAGCACCGAATATCCGACCGAACGCTGGTACCTCATGGAACCTTCCCGATCATCGTTACCCCTTTTTCGTCCAATCTCCATCGAGGGAGGGAGCCCTCCTGAAGGTTCCTCCTCCCCCATATTCATGTTCGATGCTGCTCTCGTCTTCTTCCGATTGTAGGTTCTCCCACCATTACTGTCGTTCCTACAGACGGCACCAATCTGTTGCTGTCGAAAATCCGTATGAGCTGATCCTGCACAAGCAAAGACGGTAGAGGCCCAGAGCTCTATCCAGGGTTAGTCCTCCGACCCTCAAGTTAGAGATCGGCCACACAGTTTTTTTACAGGAGTAATGGTGTGGGTTTTGAAGCTTACCTTCTACCTTCCTCTCGGGCCCTCTTATATGGCTCTTAGGGTTTAGGGTTTCCCCTTTCCTTGGAGGAGTCCTCCTTGGGTCCACCTCCTTTCCTTTTAGAGTCCTACTCGGATACGTCCTATCCCCTTCGTGGGGAATGTTCTCTTTACGCGGTTACCATGGTAGAATCCTTGCAACCTCTATCAGGTGGGTGACACGTGTCCAGGTGGGCGACGCGTGTCCTTACCCTACTGGGCAACCAATTTGGCCGTATCAAAGGTATATAGACTTATAGCAGGGTTTGGGTTGGCAAAATCTGAAACTACCATATCTTTTTCAGTTTCATCTTCCAGATTTAAGGCTTCATTTGCTTCACCATCCAAGAACAACAGAGCCATCTAGTTTTCACACTTATGACCAGGATGGGATTTTTCTTCGGAGTTAAAACACAATCCCTTCTCCCTTTTTTGTTGTATCTCCATAGGTGTAAGTGTCCGGATGTAAAGTTTAGCAAGGGTGGGATTGGTGGAAGGCAGGGTAGGCTGCCTTAGGCCGAGTAGAGAGGGTTGAGCCAGTGGTTTTGGAACCCAATTTCTACTTGCCATCTTGAACTCATTTGATCGGTCTTCTTGAAGCCAAGTAAGGCCTATGGGGTGGTGTAGGCTAACAGGTTGGTGTCCCACCACCTCTTTTCCAATTTCTGGCAAGAGACCAGAGATAAACTACTCTTCAAGAAATTGTTCAGAAAATCCAATACCTTGTTGGACAATTCTTCAAATTGAGTCTGGTACTCTGCTACCGATTTCAGTTGTGTCTATATGGTCAGCAATCCCTGGGGGTCATCATAAGGGGAAGGCCCAAAGCGAAATTTGAGAGCAACCTCAAATTCAAGCCAAGATCGTAATTGCTTGGTATGGGACATCCACTGGAACCAACTGGATTTAGGTCCATCCATATGAAAGGGTACCATGGGAAGCTTTCGGTTTTCTAGAATTTGATAAAAAAAAAACAACTGATCTACCTTGAAAAGCCAATCCGATGGGTCGTCGCCATTAAAACTAAGGAAATTCCATCCTAATTGCTTAAAAAGGATGTGAAGATGATGGGGCTTGCAGTCCTTCACCAAAAAATTGTGGTTTATGCTCAAAGAAATAAGAAGAAGAACCCCTTATTAGCTTCAAGATCTATTGTTAATTGCTCCAATTTCTGTTGGATTGGAAGAAGAACTGACATGAACTCTTCACGCATCTGCTTCTGCAAGTCGGTCATCTGGGAAGAGATCCTCTCTAGGGTGATATTAGTCTACTTTGCACAGGTGTGGTCGGCCATGGAAGAGCTGGGTTGAAGCTCAATGAAAGCACCAAAATGATCCTTGATTCGAGTTCAAGAATCAGAAAACTCCTAAAACACAGAAATTAGGGAAAGAAGACGAGCTTTGATTTATTTCTCTATCCTTTGACATCTACAAATCTTGTATTTAAACTAGACCAACTACTCTATGGCAAGAATACCCTGCTTTTAACTAACCATAGTAGATTAGCTAACCTAGTGAGTTAACCTAACAACTCTCTTAACTGATTAACTAATTAGTTAGCTTGGTAACCTTGTAACCAACTAGGTTTTCGGATCTATCTCTTGGGTCTTGGAGTTGCTGCATTCTCCTCTCTAAGATCCAAGTTCTGTTCTTGGGTATCATAATTCTAACTCTAGTTGTGGAGCCCATAACTCCTACTACTTCGAGCAAGAAGAAGAAGAAGTGGTAGAGCATTAATTTTCTACCCAGGAAAACGAGAGTGGTTGTTGATCTCTGCAAATGGTAGATCTAATTCTGGAGTTGCAAGAAGCCGGTTGGGAGGAATTGAGGAAGGAGGCCAGAAAGATCGAAGGGGATCTCGATGGCAAACTATCTTCCTATGCCAAGCTTAGCGCAATGTTCAACCAAGGAGGTAAGTTTTCTCCTCTCCATTTTGTTACTCATAATCTTAAATTTTCATCATCCGTTCCAATTTGCACACCTAAATTTTCATCATCCATTCCCCTCCTTATAAGATTTTCGAGTAGAAGAAATGAAATTATGGATCACGAGTGGGGTAGGTCATGATTTGAAATTTTTCTTGCCTATTGTAAGCACATTTCTGTTTAGAAAGATAAGTCTCGTAGGGAGCACCTCTGGATGCATCACTCAGTGGGAAGAATTGCATCGTTTGTTTTTAAATAAATCCACCCGACAGAGCCTTGCATGTAAAAAGATGTAGTTTGCTTCATAGATTTGAAATCTAGGGCTCCAAAACGAAGAGAGTACTGAAAAAAATGAGAACTGAGAACCGAGAACCTAAGCCAGGGCTCCAATTACGACCTCCAATTGCTTCAATGAAGAAGATGATAGGATAAATTGCAGGTTTTGAGTTTTTTCTCCATTCAGTTTACCGAGAAAGGGGAAGGGGAAGTGGATTTGATCGACAAAGTATGGTATGGGGAAGAGGGGTTTATTTCATTAAGGGTAAAATGAGTATTTCATGTTTAGGAGGGTAGTTTAGGCATTATGAGAAAAAACTGGCTGACTTAACAGCTATTTCAAACGGTTGGGGACGTTAGATAGAATCTTTTTTTAGGGGGAGGTTAGTGATATTTTTGAAAAAGTCTGGGGTAAAGTTGATATTTCGACATAGCCTTGGGAGGGGAGTGATATTTCCTCTAAAAAGAATAATGCAATGAAAGAAAACTGACAGAAAATAAACTCGAGACTTGAACAAAAATTAGACACACCTCCCCCCCCCCACCACCCACCACCCCCCACCCCCCACCCCCCACCCCTTCAAACCTTTGGCATTGCCATCAACAAGGGGAACCTGCCTTAAACACTAGAATTAATCTCTTGAGATGTGAAATCATGGTCTTCTTTGAGCATCTAGCTGAACCTCATCTTGAATATGACACGGCAGAGAGCTCATTAATGTAGACGTTTCCTTTTTTGCTGCCAACTTTGTTGGGTTGGCTTCTCTATAGCAATGAGTGATTTTACAATTAACGGAGTCGAGGAAAGACTGAAGAAACAACCAATGTTAATCAACAAACCATGGAAATTTTCTCATTGGTCTTTCATTTTAGGTTCAATAAGGAGATCCATATGTGGGTTTGAAATATATTATGGGTATATTCAAATATTTTATGTAAGAATGTTTTTCTATGATGGGTTAGGTGGCCTAAGGCCATGATCTCCACCTTTTTTTCTCGGCTAAAAGTGCCATATGCATTAAAGAAAAGAGAATAAAAAGAATAATACAAAGGAAGAAAACTAACAAAAGATAAGCTAGGGACTTATAGAAAAATTAGACACGCCCCTTCCCCCCAACTTTTGGCATGGTCAGTAGCAAGGGGAATCTTCCTATACACTAGGTTTAATCTTTTGAGATGTGAAATCTTGGTCTTTTTTGAGCATCTATCTGAACCTCATCTTGAATATGAGACGGCAGGGAGCTCATTGAGGTAGACATTCCCTTTTACGCTGTCGACTTTGCTAGGTAGTCTGCCATTGGGTTTTCTTCTCTGTAGCCACGAGCAATTTTCCACTCAACAAAATCAAGGAAAGACTGAAGAGACAACCAATCTTAGTGAACAAACCATGGAAATTTTCCATGATAAATTGATAGGGTAACTGCAATAGAATCACACTTCACAAGTAACCTTTCTATTTGAAGATCCCTTACAAACAACAATCCATGGATTACCCCAAAAAATTCAGCTTCAAAATTGGTCCCTTGGACTAGAAACTCCTCAAACAAGAAGACGATCCTTGCTTGGTTATCACAAAAAATTTCCCCAGCTCTAGACCTCCCCAGGTTTCCCAACGAGCATCCATCAACATTTAACTTGATCCAATTTTTCTCTGGAGGGCACCAAAAGATCTCCATAATAGATGGAGCTTCATGAGGAACAGTTGGAATTCCAAGATTTCTTGCACAATAAATCTACCACTGCGAAAACATAATCTTTGATTGAAGGAATCAATTCACGAAGACTACTCGAAATCATCTTAACAATTAAATCAGAACACGTTGATTTCCCTTCATTATGTCTTGAATTCCTTTCAAACCAAATAAAATAAGAGATAAGAACCTGTTGATGCGCGATTCCAAATTGTATGAACCTGCACAACACAGATTAGCAGTTGGCCCGAAGGAGGCTCCGGGACCAGGCTCCAATGCTCAAGTCAGATTTAGGGGTAATCATTCTACTTCTGTCTACTAGCCGATTGAGAGACTTACCTGTTATGAAGAATAGGCATTCCTTATATAGGAGGTTGGGATCCTCCTCCATTGGTCCAGCTCTTCGTTCAAATGTCCACATATCCTCTCCTTCTAAAACCTAGTAGCCTGGGTTGTTGACCTAGTGCCATATCTTAACGGTTAACTCAACTCAGGTTAACCTTTCTCAACGGCCGACCTTACCACTGTTAGATCCTCCAACGGTTAACTCAACCAGGGGTGATGGAGGTTAGGTTACTTGGTAATCTAGTAAAACTAACCTTGTTATAGTTTTTTTGACTCGGGGTTAAGAAACCGTCTGACCCTGGTTGGCCATTCTGAGTGGTCAGTCAGAGTGAGGAATTCCCTCTAAAGTAGGTCATTTGATCCGTGAAGTATGAGAGGTTGAGGGTTTAGGAGTGCTCGAGGTGCTTTGACCACCTGGCCATTGACTGGTCCATATATGTACTGCATCCTATGCTCAACCACCCGACCATTGACTGGTCCATAAGTGTATGTGGTATATCATAACCATACCGCCTTTATAGAAACATATCTAACCTTTCTTTTCCACCATAAGACCATCCCTAAAATAGATGATGGTGACTACCATGAAACTCCAAAACAATTGGAGAAACCCTTCCAAATTGCATAAGAGTACCTACATTTCAAAAGTATGTGTGAGTCATCGATTCAGAATCTCCATAGCACAACTCATATCTAGATGGAAAAGGCACCCCCTTTCGATTAATTAAATCATTCGTAGAGAGTTTTCCATGAACCATTTTTCATCCAAAAATCAATTGATGAGATAGAACAAATTCCATCCAAATGATGGACAACCAAGGAACCTTCGGATTTATGACTCTAATCTCTTTCTGAACTGACTTGACCGAGAATATACCCGATGAAGTTGGACTCCATGTACAACAATCCTCAACCAAGTAGTCTAAAAATTTTTATAGCTGAAATTTTCATGAAAATGTCCATAAAAAATAATGAATCCACGCGGGGAAGATACCAGATATAACCTAAAATAAAATATGAGACATGATCCTCCAAATCATTGAATAAACTGAGATTCAATTGGAATAACTTAGCTATCAAATTTTCCCCAATTAATCTATCTTTCCAAAAGGAGATGCTTTTACCTTGACCTTGGCTTGCCGAAGTTCATCTTCATAGCTTCATGTATGCATTGTATATAGTTTATTTTTTAATTTATGGGAAAGAACTTAGTTGATCTTACATAGGGTACACTGACATACAACCCAATGGAAGGGCATGCGATAGTATCTTCAGTGCAGTTAGGGGGAGGTTAATGCGGTCCTTTTGCTCCTGCAATCATGTGGGCATTTCCTACGTTAGACTGGCAGGGTTCTTTTTTCCTTTAATTTATATATTGATCTTGAAATTTAGGATTTAACATGTAGTATCATATATACCTTGAAAGTAACGATGGCACCTAAGCTTCAATGTTTGAAGTTATGTTGAAAATAAAGTTTAAAACTAGTGTCAAAATGATCTTTTCAAATAGTCTATTTGAAATTGTTCCCCAACACCCCCCCAAAAATGTGTCTTTTCAAATGGTCTTTTAACACTTGTTATTGTAATGAACTAAAACATTCCATATTATGTATGTACATAATTGACAATACCATAAACACGAGGATTTTTGTACCATACAAATGTAATCGAGTTCACTATTTATAGAGAGTAGTCCTCAGTATACGAATGGGTATATGGTATACCTACACAGGTATGCATACATATACAAATGTGACTCTATATATGGGTCGCTAAAGTACAACCTATACATGTATTGTTAGGTAAGGATGCATATACAAACATGTATGTACATTGGTAGTTGGGTTCATACAGGTATATGTACCAAGGTGTCCTTGAGGACAAAGTGTGTAAGGCTTCTTTGACCAACCCATACCCAACCCCAACCTCGGCCACGGTTTGGCTCCGCTCGGCGCATGCATGAGATTTAAAAGCACCCCAAGAATCCCCACACACATGAGAAGAGGAAGAGTGACTCTCCAAAGATCTTGCACCCTAAAGAAACAATCTTATATATATGTCCAAATTTTCTTTCCTCCCAAATCAATGTGGGACTAAACTTTGTGAGAAGTCTTAGTTCATTACAACTCACAGGTGCTAAAGACCATTTGAAAAGACCATTTTGACCCTAGTTTGAAAATTTAATTCCAACAAGTTATAATATATTATATATAATTAAGCAAGCAAAAAAATTACTTCATTAGAGGATAGATCTAGTTTAAATATTTTGGCTCTGTTGGCTAGCAATCCCATTCCTTGCAAAAGTCATAGCGGCCAAATCTCAAAGTGTATCAAGTGTTCGTATAATTCAACACCTTAGAATGTATTTTTTTTTTTTTTTTTTTGGGTAAATACTTAGAATGTGATAACACCTTTACAAATATGAAATATCGGTATAATAAGGGAAGAGGTTCTCAATGCCGTCTCACATGGGATTATTATATTATTCTTTTTAAATGAAAAAATAATTAAAAAATCATTGTGAGATGGTATAGAGTACCATGCTTGCTCAGAGAATCTTCTCCCTATATTAAAATATGAGAGAAAGAATACTTCCAGTCTGTGTTCTCTACATTAAGACATAGGTTGACTTCCAAAAGGGCAAATATAAATTCCTATAATACATAATGTGGAATGCAAGAACCATTCTCGTGCATTCTAATCCACACAGATGGATTCCACCAAAGGGTTTTTCCTTAGTTGGATTCCATCTGTGTGGATCACTCGCGTACGACAATGTACAGGGACCTGATCCGATTTCCTATAATACAAAGTCATCGATGAGCAAGCATCTTTATTACTTCATGTGCTCAATTGGTTATCACCCCTATATCTTGTTTTCTCATATGCAATAGAGATAGACTCCTGGCTTCAGATCTCAAGCTTTGAGCCAAGTGGTTTTAAGGGTTGAAGACCCGCAACCAAGAGAATGGATCCGCTGCTTGTATGATCATCTAGTCGTACATCTGTGGATCCAATGCCTATACTTTTTCTTTTATATATAACCCTCTTCATCCTTGTAGTAGCAGAAAGTGAGACAAGTGTTAATGTACGACCAGGTGATTGTATGTTTAGTGGATCCAATCTCCGTAACCAAGGGCCTACAGGACCGTGGCATTTTGTCTCAAACCGAGAGAAGCTAAGACATAGTCTCGATTTTTTCTTTCCTAGCATTATTATCAATCGTTTGATTTTAATCGTCTGATGGCCATAGGTTTTTTTTTTTTTTTGGCACTGGTAGCATCCAGTCTTCCCTTTGGATTCAAGATGACCTACAAATCAAGGGGCCGGGGGGGGAATCAAAAGTTGTGTGTGTGTGGTTCAGAGAGAATAGAAATGAGGAAAAAGATGGGAGGATGAACTTCTCCTATTTTATTTTGTTAGGAAAAGGAATTATTAATTCGCTATCTATTTAATATCTTATCAATAATGATAAGATTGGTTTTAGTGAGTGATTGACTCCAAGTAAGAAATCTCTATGCTTAAGTTGGGTTTATCTACAACTCTAACTAATAGGGATTTTGGTTGGAGATATATATGAACTCTCAAAAATAAAATGAATACTTGATTCTATTTTCCCCTCCTTTAAAAGCCATGCTCCTATCCCTCTCTCTTGCTCTTGCTCTATACACTAGGGTTTTTGTGAAAACCCTAACTATTGTGAAGGAGCTTGGACTCAAAGGGAACACAATGTTGTATGTGTAGGATGGACTCACTGTGAAAGGGCTAAGATCGCGTGGAAGCTCTACAATTATAGAGTTTCAGGTAATGATCTACACCCCTCCATTAATGGTTATTTGAATGTCTGACCCTACCAGTGGGATGATCCAAATCGTTTCTGCACCTTCAATGGTATCAGAGGCTCCCTACTAGTGGGGAGACATTTCGTTTAATTTTACGATATTGTGTATTTGATCCATTAATTTTTTTTTTCAATTAAAAAAAGAAAAAAGGGAAAATGTTTGTTCACTACAATAGTACTGTTCACAGAATAATTAACAAACAATGTTTTTTTTTTTTTTGTTTATTGATTTTTAAAATAAAATAAAGGTTTAAACTTTTTTGTTTATTGGATTCTTTAACTAATAAGATAAAAAAAAAAACATTGGTTTTTGTTATTGTTTATTTTATTTTATTTTAAAGGTTTTCTTGAAACTAAGGAGCCAAGGCATGAATATGCGCTTGAATCGCAGTCCATCGTTCATGTGAATAAGGAACACGCTTTAAAAAGGCATGTTATATTAACAAAAAAAAAAAGTTGCAAGTAGTTGTAGTCATGCAGCCAAGGAAGAAAAAAAATTAGGGTAGGGTTTGTGAAACCCTATCCGTAAATTACATAAATACCCTTATAAATTAAGTCATATTTATCTTTGTTTTTAAACTTGTATGGGCTTATGGGCTGGGGTTTTGTGCATATATGATATGCAACTTTTGGGCCTGATATTTCTTAACTTAATGTTTTAAGTTTTAGAGCCCAAATAGACCTGATATATTTTAAAGTTCAAATGAGCTTTAATTACATAGGTTGTTTTCTGAATATAAGGAGTTATGTTCTACTAAAATAGGCTTATTCTACTATGGGCCCAGCATGCTAATTTTTAGATTTTTGCCCAAATTAGCTTATAACTCAAGTGTTGAGTAGTGGTTTTAGAAACCGGTAACCCATTTGTGCTACGAATCATATTTGTATGATTACATGTTTTTATTAGAAACCCTTGTGAGGGCTTAAATTTTATTTATTTTTTTAATTAGATTTATGATTGTCAAATGTTGGCAATTTTCATGTGGTTTTGATAATTGTTGTTTTCCTCATTATTGAAATAAAATTGAAATGATCAAATACACAATATGTTTGTTATTTATGATATTATTAGTGGTTATGGGATTTAAAAATGGACCATGCTAATGGATATATGGATAGTATGACATGCATTTATGTGGTGGCTTGTATTTTGTTTCTCTCTCTCTCTCTCTCTCCCTTTTTTTTTTTATAAAAGTATGTACTCCCCTTGGGCAGCCCAAATGGTGGATTTGTTTACCAAGCTTTCTTTATTTTAAAGGAATGTAATAGAATTAGGCTTATTTTATTTGATCGTGAAAAGATTAAAGGAGGAGATTGCTTAGAGGAAGCAGCGGAAGATGGAGAATCAAGTTTTGTTTTATTTCAATGTAAAAATTATCATGGTTATAATTATTTGCATTTGCATTATCATATAATTATGTTGTCTGTGAGTAATTTAAGAGGCTATGTTACTCCCACCCATCTTGGAATTAAAATGACTTGCATGTGATAACAAAGTCAATCTGACTCTAGATGCTATCCTATAACCACTAAGGCTTTATTTTATATTTCATATGGATGATTATTTTATGATTCCTAGTTAGATATGATGTATGGTGATATTATCACCCTATTGAGTTTTTAGAATAGATGATAGTTCCTGTTTCCCTAAACTTAAAAGCAAATGTGATATAAAAAACCCTAGCTGGTGGGATTTCATGACCTCCCTTAGTTGGTAGATGTAGAGGTCAAATTGATCTACTTTTGCAGATGCTGGTAGGATAATGCTTGAGTAGTTCTCTGAGACCATCTTCATTTATCTTATATGTGATAGGTAGAGAACATGGTCAGTGGGAGGTGTATTACGATAGTAGACACTAGCCTATGATGCTATGATTCACTCCGAAGTAAAGGGTATACACTTGACTTGAGTGTATGTTAACAGATAGAAATAGACATGACACTCAAGTGGCCAAAAGAATTGGAAGTCTTCGAGACGGACAGAATAGTACACTCAACAAACATTTATATAATGAACTCGGATAGGCTAAGTTATATGCATAAGAGTTGAGATGTTTCAATCACACCTCATAGCTAAAGGGAAGGTTAAGGTGTGGGTAATCATTGTATTTAAACTTGCCCCTTCTTTTAATGATAATCGTCATACTAATTTTTCTTATGTATCATGAAGATATTCAATATGTCAAGCCAAATGAACTATGGCATCCTCATTAAAGACCATATCCTGACTGAATCCAACTATGTTGACAGAAGGAGGAACATTAAATTGCTCCTACCCTGACATTATGGATGGCGAGGAGAAAGTTGCCTATGAGTTGTTTCAACAAAACAATTCTAAGGCCAAGCTCCTTATTTTGAATTCAATAGACAAAACCATTAAGGATTCTGTAAAGGATTTAAGTTTTGCTAAAGATATGTTGGAGGAGTTGAAGAAGCTGTATGGTAGGCAAAACAAACATGCACATCATCAGCTTGTCACTCTCCTCCACAGCAATAAGATGACTCCAGGGATTTCATTTATCGACCATGTGATGAAATTGCATAATTTCTTCCAAGAACTAGAAGTAATGGAGATATCCTTTAAGCTGAACCATAAAACTGATGTCATACTCTACTCACTACCTCAGGAAATCGATAAATCTTTTATTTGTAATTATAATATGAATAAAATTCTCGTAGAGCTTCCAGAGCTAAGCAACATGTTGCAAGAAGTAGAGGCGACATCTAAGAAGCAAAAGCTTGAGGTATTTTCTATTAAAAAGAAGATTTCTTCCACTAAACTGAAAGGTAAGAAGAAGAAGAATAATAAGGGTAAGACCCTTAAGGTGGCAAGTAAGGGAGTGGAGAAGGGCAAGAAACCTGAGAAATGACTTTGTTTTTACTATAAAAAGGACGGACATTGGAAGAAAAATTTTTGTAGATACCTAACGACTCTAAAGAAGTCAGATGAAGGTATATTTGAAACCAATGTTTTTTATGAGTCTAATTTGTCAGAAGAACCATCTAATACATGGTTGGTTGACTCTGGTTCGACCACCCATATTTGCAATATGTTGCAGAGGTTCAGGATGATAAGAAGACTCAACAAGGATGAGGTTTGTCTCAAGATGGGAATTGAAGTTGAGGCCACAGCAAAGGCTATAGTAGAATTTAGTTTGCATTTAAAAAAAAACAATTTTACTTTTAAGAAATTGTTTTAATATTCCTTCCTTTAGAATGAATATTGTTTCTATTTCTAAACTGAGTGTTGATGGATATTCATTTCAATTTGGATTTAAATTATCTATTCATTTGAATGGTTTGTTTATTACAACTGCTTATTTATAGAATGATTTGTATTTCTTAAAACCTGTTTTAAAGGCAAATGAATTTTCAAACATAACTTTAAAAAGAAAATCAGCTCTAGATAATTCCACTTATCTTTGGCACCTTAGGTTAGGTCATATTGGAGTAGATAGAATTAATAGGTTGGTCAAGGATGACCCTTTGAAAAGTCTAAAGGTAGAACCTTACCAAACCTATGAATCCTATATACAAGGAAAAATGACCAAGAAACCCTTTTCATCTAAAGGTAAGAGGGCTGAGGACTTGTTGGAATTAATACACTCCGATGTATACAATCTCATAAATGTTCAAGTGAGGTATGATTATGAATATTTTGTAACTTTCACTGATGACTACTCTTGACATGGATACATTTACCTAATGCACTGAGAATCAAAAACCTTTGAAACATTCAAAGAGTTCCGAGCTGATGTAGAAAAGCAAGTACGTAAGTATATCACCCTTTGATCAGATTGAGGAGGAGAGTACTTATCATATGAGTTTAGGGACTATTTAAAGTAAGCTGGGATTCTTTATCAGTTGACAGCCCTAGGAACATCTCAATAGATCGGTGTAGCAGAGAGATGAAATCGTACCCTATTAGATATGGTTCAATCTATGCTTAGTTATTCAAAATTACTTGTGTCGTTTTGAGGTTTTTTGACCGCCATCTATATTTTTCCTAAAACACCCTTTGAGTTGTGGTATGGGCAAAAGCCTAGCCCACAACATATTAGGGTTTGGGGTTGCATTGCACATGTAAGAAAGCAATGAACAGATAAGTTGGAATCTCGAACAAATAAATGTTACTTTCTACGATACCCTAAAACAACTATTGGCTATTACTTCTATGACCCTGTTGATCAGAAGGTTTTAGTTAGTAAATATGTGACGTTCCTTGAAGAGAATATGGTCACTTGTAGATTGGATCTAGCGGTCATAAAAGAAATATCTAATGACTAAGAACCTTCTGCACATATTGTACCTCCTACTGACATACACACTGAAGTGAATCAACCCCAAGAGCCTCGACGGAGTGGGAGGTCCATCAGGCCTCCAACTCGTTTGACACTTCTCAATGAAGATGATCAAAAGGTGGAAGAGTTTCACATGGTTTCTGACACTTTCGAGTTAGACCCATTTTCCTACAAAGAGGCTTTGAAGGATATTGATTCTGTTCAATGGATGGAAGCCATATGCTCTGAGATTGACTCTATGCAATCCAACCACATTTGGATTCTAGAGGATCTATCTCAAGTTATTAAGCCTATAGGATATAAATGGATCTTCAAGAGGAAGAGAGGTGTGGATTGTAATGTGGAGCTTTTCAAAGCAAGACTGGTGGCAAAAGATTACACCCAAAAAGGAGGGGTTGATTATGATGAAACCTTCTCACAAGTAGCGATGATTAAATCCATTAGGATTTTATTGTCGATTACTGCACACTATGACTATGAAATATGGCATATAGATGTACGGACCGCTTTCCTTAATGGACATTTAGATAAGGTCATATACATGCATCAGTCAGAAGGGTTTTCTTCCCCAGGGGAAGAAAACAAAGTGTGCAGACTTTTGAGATCTATATATGGTCTTAAATAGCCTTCCAGAAGCTGGAATATATATTTTGATCAAACAATCAAAAAGTTTGGGTTTGAACATAACATTGATGAGCATGCGTTTACAAGAAGTCCAGTGGGAATAACATTTGTTTTCTTGTCCTATATGTAGATGATATCTTGCTCATTGAAATGATGTGGGATTGCTTTCATCTGTAAAGGTGTGGCTATCCAAGACGTTCTCAATGAAAGATCTTGGTGAAGCCAATTACATCTTAGGAATAAAGCTTGTGAGAGATAGCAAGAATAGGATGTTAGGCTTGTCAGAATCCACTTATATTGAAAAAATATTGGACAAGTTTAACATGTAGGATTCCAAGAAAGGAAGTATTCCCTTATGGCATGGAATCACTCTATCTAAATCATAGTGTCCTCAAACTATTGAGGATATTGAGGCAATGAAGAGAATCCCTTACGCTTCGGCTGTAGGGAGTCTCATATATGCAATGTTATGTACTAGACTAGACATTTGTCATGTGGTAGGGATTGTGAACCTTTATCAATCTAATCTAGGACAGGAGCATTTGACTGCTGTCAAAAGCATCCTCAAGTATTTGAGGAGGACCAAGGATTATTTCTTAATCTATGGTATTGACCAGTTATTAGTTGTGGGTTATACAGAATTGGATTTTTAAACTGACAAAAATGACAAAAAGTCTACATCAGGAATTGTATTTGTTATGGGAGGTGGTGCTATAGTTTGGAAGAGTGCCAAACAGAAGTCAAGAGCCAACTCCACTATTGAGGCTAAATTCTTGGCAGCTAGTGAAGCAACTAAGGAAGGGGTTTGGCTTAAGAAATTCTTGACCGATCTAGGTTGGTTTTTGAGTTCGTTGAGCATCCCATCATGTTGCATTGTGACAACTGGGGAGCCATAGGGCAAGCGAAGGAACCAAGAGCTCATTCGAAGAACAAGCACGTGGAAGGAAAATATCACTTAATTCGTGAGATTATACATCGCGGTGATGTAGCCATAGCTAAGATTGACTCTACTCAGAATCTGTCTGATCCCTTGACTAAGGGTTTGTCACCTAGTGTATTTAAGAAACAGGTTGAGAACATGGGCATTAGATTTATGAGAAATTAGTTGTGATGTACAAACTTGTTTATTTAAATTAAAATTTTCAATTTAGTTTTAATTAGCTTGACTATTTATTGAGCTCAGTTTGTCCATAGGTTTGTTAATCTAAAATTATTCACCACTAGGGGCAAGATTGAACACCCTATCTTCATGATGGTCACATTGTGTGTACCTAGAAATGTTGATTCAGGGCACAAATGTGAGTGACACATACTGTGTGTATATTGAACTGGATCACTTGAGATTTTCACACATGATATACTATCGGTTTATAAGAAAATGAAATTTCTTAGGTAGTTTATGATCAATCCTTTGACCTAAGGGGTTCTTATTGATGTGGGCACGCACTGCGCATTTTTATCATGCCCAATTCACATAGAACCAGACCGGTGACCAGGTTATCTCCGGGTAACCCAAGAATCACCAGGATCATCTGACGCAGTAAACTACAACACAACACCACAGGATATGAATATAAAATTTGATAATTCAACGGAAGACTTATCACGTATATCTGTAAATTTCTCCACTACTCTTGATACCCAAATTGTTATACATAGTATATATATACATGTGGGCCCGTAGGCATGATAATTACATGAGAAAATAATAATTTAAATATCTAGATCTCAAAAGGGAAATACATCAAAAGAATACAAAAAGGTGATGCACGGCAATCCCTATTGTTGCCCTGCAATGCAGCCCTTGCACGTGCACCCGACACCGTGCCCAAAACCTCCAGAACTCACTAGTCCCCTACTAGAAACTCATCAATGGGCCCCATCTCTTACTCCTTCATAGGGAAACCTACAAAATCATCTAAAAAGGTGTATATACATGGGGTGAGCTCACTAGCTCAGTAAATGGAAAGAAAGACGCAAACAAGCAGCCGCATTTCAAATGATTCTATATATATATATAATTCATTTTAGGCCTATTTGCCTAAGAAACAATGCTAAGTCATAGGTTACGTGCTACTCACAACCACAATGCGTATATATCCCAGGTACGAGACGCGTTTCCATCCCGCGATACACCCATAGGGTTTTCGGAGAAGGTCGGTCGTGAGTACTTGAAAAAATAAGTCTTGACCGAACCACAGCATAAAAGTAAATTGTGGCCAAATCACAATAGAAAATAAATGCAGCACGCTTGGCCCTCTGAATATATCACCAAGATTTCCAACTGTCCTAATGATCAGCCAAGCATACTTCTAACCTCCACAGCGGTCAGCGACCAACGCTTCCCCCCAGTGGTAAACCAACACCTAAATCCCTATTGGGAAGGGTCATAGCACGAGGGAATATCAACCTAAACCCAATGCATCTATATGAGATAGTACAACTACATAGTGCTTTCGTGTCCCATTTCACGGTGCACCAATGCATTCGTTTCCTAGCTGACTGCGGCATCTAATCTAGTAATTCATCACATATCCAACAAATCATCATCATCCGATAATTGAAATAATCAATGCTCATAATTCAAAGCAAGTAACAAGAAATTTAGAAATTTAAAGATACAACATAACGATTCATAAATGCATCATGCAATAGACAAGACATATGCATGAAGATGGCATTCATAAATGGCAAGATGATGTATGAAATGAAGATGATACAATTAAACACTCCAAAATAAAATTAACGTCCTCTCCCCACTTTCCTATTCACGTATAAGAATGTACACACTCGGTACAAGTGAGATCCAACGTGCGAATAACACAGAAATGAAGCTTAAAATACGTCTGTATTAAAACCATAAAACAATGAAGGACATGGTCACGACACATTTAATAACGCAAAGGAGGATGTCGATGAACTTTGAGCTCGAACAGAGCTCAGTGGACCATAGGTGGGTCATACAGGTGGGTAGGAGGACCCACCTGTGCAAGCTACCCATGCAGGCAGCACCCAAATCACACCGATGAGTGCTACCAGCGGACCAAGGTACTCGTCGGTCCTACCTGTCGGTAGGACCCCGGGGCCCAGCCAAGACCAGTGGGTTATATATCAATGGGTCTGGTTACCCACCGGTGCCACCCACCAATGTCCAGCTGGTTCTGCTGTCCTACTTCCCTTCTTCACCCCACCTTTTGGGAACCCAAGGGAGTTGTTTTCTTTGCATTTTTCACACATTTAAGACTTCATCCACATGAATACAACTTAGATTTAAGTTCAAATCAAGATTTGGGTACAAATTATATCTTTAAGCTCAAGAAAACCCCAACAAAACCTAAGATCCTTCCTCCAACTCAAGATGTCACATAAATGCTTTTAGATCTTGTCTGTTCCTTCTTTAAAACCTTCAAACACAACTTATAGACTCTCTCTTAACTCCTTGATTTGACCACACAAGAGGGTTTCACCAGATTCAAGGGATTTTGGCACTTACCTACCTCAAAACATAGTGCTCAAGCTTCCAATCACCTTCCCAGCATCGAAACGGTGAGATACGGCTTCGGCAATAAGCGGGGAACACTTTTCCCCACACTTTCTTCCCTTCTCTTCCTTCTTCTTCTCCCTTTTTTTTTTTACTCCTCTCCATTAACCTTGTTGAAATAATAAATGGGAGAAGAGTAAATGCTATTTATAGTTGGGACATAAATATCTACTAAGGTGTGTTTGGCTTTGACATCTTATGTCCCGAATCGCATTAAACTGCGATGTCAAGCGAGATAGCTAGTAACACCGGACACATATGACTTCACTAAGACAGGGAACTCGAAACACGCATGATCACCCAAATTGGGCATACTGGGGCCCACATTCCCTACAGGGGGTCACATGGGAGGGTCGTACCCACCTGTGACTACCCACTTGTTGGCCCAAAACACGGCCAACCTTCCTGGATTTCAGTGGGAAATAGTTCTCAACGAGTATTTCACTCCTGCCACTTATTGTAAATCAAATTCTCATCATCTAATACGACAACATTGCTAGGAAACATGTCCACACTCCTTGCTATGTTTTGATGTTAACAAACAAACATACATCTTTAACTTGGTTTGATAAAATGTGATTAGCTTGAAGAAAGTGTAATTAGCTTGAAGAAACACTTAGAAGGTCGAATCAAGACATGAAGCTTAAAGACATGGAATTGCAAACAAAAAGAAAAGAAGATGAAGTGCCAAAGAGTGGAAGGTTCAAGTGAAGAAGAAGACCACTAGGATAGATTGGTCACTTTTAATGTAATTTGTAATTTCCACATATGTATATATATATATGCACTCACCACATGCATGTGCATTGCATCATACTAGAATGACCATAGAGCATACCTTGACCAAGTATGGAAAGTCTCGAAGTGGTGTGGAACACACATTAACCTGACTCAAGGGTATTTTAAGGAATCTTAAAATCAGTATCAGGAGATGAAACCTTCATAGAAGTTGTAGGAAATTGAGTTGTGATTCCAACGCAACTAATCTCAGATCAATATGAGATCGGACCGAAAATTTATGGTCAAAACACTGATAACCGGTCAGTATGATAGCATTCTGTCAAAACAGAGTATGTCATGTTGGTGGTCGATCGGCTGGAAGCCCCGGTCGACCGAAACTATCCGAGACCATAGGCGGTCGACCGATAGAAAGTCCCGGTCGATCGGTGACTGCCTAGAAGTGCCCAAATGATTATATTTTACCTCAACGGCTCTTGGCGGTTGATTGGCTACCGATGGCGATCGACCGGTGGTCCCAGAATACGTCCGTTAGGGCCTGATTTCCTGCCTAAAATGCTTCACTAAGTTCACCTATAAATACCCAAACTACTCTTAATTAAATATTCATTAAGAAAGAGCTTTAAGTCTATTACACCAATCCCAACAAAAGGCTCAAGTCTCAATCAAAGTCCTCTACTCTCTCCTGTGCAAGTCAAAGCCATAAGAGAGGACTTTACAAAAGGTGCATCATTCATATCTCACTCTCATCATTTGCACCACACTTAAGATATTCCTCCTATTCCACTATTTCCTATTTATTTCTGTTTTTACAATTCTAGACTGTACTTAGGATTGTAAGGATTCTCTTATCCTAAAAAGAGAAAGGTGTCTCTCTACCTCCAAAAGAGATTGTAAAGGCATCTCTCTGCCTGGAAAGGGGATTTGTAAGGATACTCTTATTCGTGAAAAAGATTGTAAAGGTTTTCTTCCCTACCTACCGTACTGAAAGGGAGAACTAGTGGAATAACTTATAAGAGGATTCTTGTAGGGAGTGGACTAGACTCGGATTGAGTCGAACCACTATAAATCTTGTGTTTTGTGGTTGTACTTGTTTTATTTACTCCGCATTATTTTAACTTGCAATCACACTTGTGACCTATTCATCGAAAAAAAGTTAAATTCCACTAGTATAACCTATTCACCCCCCCTCTAGGTTATTTCAATTGGTATCAGAGCGGGAGCTCAATTTTTTTTTAAGATTATATCATCTTAAAGGTGAGTCAAAGACCATGGCCACATTCCAAGGACCACCAGAAGACATGAACGCCTCAAGACCCCCTTACTTTAATGGAGAGAAATTTTCCTTCTGAAAGTGCATATTCAAGAATTTTGTGTGTGGTCACAACATTCTTGTATGGAGAGCTATAGAGAATGGAGCATACACCATCACCAAAATAGTTGATGGAAAGACAGTACCGAAGGATGAAGGGGAATGGACGGCTGAAGACATCACTCTCATCCAGTACAATTTCCATGCTATCACGTTCCTTCAATGTGCCTTCAATAAACAAGAGTTCAACCGAGTCATAGCATGTGACACTGCTAAAGAGATTTGGAATATGCTTCTTGTCACACATGAAGGAACAGCAGAGGTAAAAGAAAGAAAGGTAGACCAACTCGTTTCTGATTACGAATCCTTCTCTATGAAAGAAAATGAGTCAATAACTTCTATATTGAAAAGATTTACTGATATTGTGAACAATCTCAAAGGTTTAGGCAAGACTTATACTAACGCTGAAAAAGTCAGGAAAATCTTAAGAGCCTTACCTGCAGCTTGGAGACCCAAGAAAGTAGCAATAGAAGAAGCCAAAGACTTAACGAAAATTTCCTTGGACTACTTGCTTGGATCTCTACAAACTCATGAAGTAAAGCTGAACGCTGACAAACCAAATCTTGAGAACAAAAGGAGAACCATAGCTCTAAAATCAACTCAAACAATCGAAGAAGTAAGCGATGATGAAGAAGATGAAGAATTCGATATGGAAAAAGAGATTTCACTCATCACGAGGAAATTCAACAAGTTCCTCAAAAAGAAAGGAAGATTTCAACACAAGAACAAATCCTACGGTGACAAATCTTATAGGGAAAAAGGTAAATCAAAAATTAAACCCAAGGAAATCCCTTCTAAAGATATAGTCTGTTTTGAGTGCAGAAAGCCTGGACACTTCAGAACCGAATGCCCAAATAAGTCAAAAAGAAAGGCTTATGCAGCCACATGGGACTCAAGTGATGAAGAGGAGAAAAGTGAATATGGAGAAGAAGTCACTAACCTCGCCTTGATGGCCATTGGAGATGAAGAACAAGAGGTATGTCAAAATCAACCTGAACTTTTAGTAAGAGACTCTAATGAGGAGCTTCAAGAAGCCTTCGAAGCCTTATATGAAAAAAGTATAAAATTAGAGTCTGATAAAAATAAACTTGAAAAAGAGGTTGACACACTAAATAAGAGAGTGGAGGCACTAACCTCAAAGGTAAGTGAACTGGAGGAAGAAAACTTCAAGTTGAACTCCACCCTCTGCACCTTTACCCAGGGGCAAAAGAACCTTGACAATCTTCTTGGTTCTCAAAGGAATGGTCCATATGAAAGAGAGAGGATTGTGTTATAATAGACAAAATCCATCTAGAAATGAGAATCCAAGAAGGGGTGACCAAAGAAACCAACCATCCACCTCTTACATTAAATATAATTTTTTTAAAAAGACAGGACACTCCATAAACCAGTGTCACTTCAAGAAAAAGAAGAAACCCAATTCTCAAACTGATAGATCAAGAGTTAGCCATGCCTACTACTACACGCCCCTAAGAAGGCAATATAGGTCTCAAGAAAACTCTAGACCTATGCCTAGGTATAGAAAATCCCAACCTCAAAGAGAATACTCTATTGAGAGGCCCCAAAGACAATTCCAAGGATACAAGAACTATCCTAGGGAGACTTATAGACCACAAGGGAAATACCAAAACCATGGACTCTATAGATTTCAAAGATACTATACTCCTGAAAGATCAAATGGATCTTATGAAAAGCAGAGGACTCAAAGAAACCTAAAGCCATTCCAAAGGCAGAACCAAAGACCCAAAAAGTATAAAACCATTTAGGTTCTAGTCGGAAAGTTTGACACTAACAACGATGGACCCATGAGATTATGGGGACTAATGTACGATTAAATTTATGTTATAGGTTTGCTTGAAGAATAAGGTGGAAGCTGAATAGGTCATCGACAGTGGATGCTCCAAACACATAACATCCAACAAGAACCTATTCTCAAGCTTACGGGACTACGATGGAGGATGGGTCTCCTTTGGAGATGACAACAAAGGAAAAATTGCTGGTATTGGAAAAATAAAACTTGGAGGTATTTCAATCTCAAACGTTTACTTTGTGAAAAACTTGAATTATAATCTCCTAAGTGTAAGCCAATTATGTAGCATTGGATACAAAGTAGAATTCAATGTCTCCCATTGTTGCATCAAAGATGCAAATGATAATCTAATACTAAAAGGGTCTAGGAAAAATAATATTTATGTTTGTATACTTGACGAAGCAAGTTCCTTGAATTCATACTTGGTTTCTAACCATAGTGAATCTTCATTATGGCATAGAAGACTTGGACATATAAATGTCAAGTTGATTCAAACCATAGCATCCAAGGATCTTGTGAGGAACCTCCCTAAAATCAAGTATGAAATAGATAATTTTTGTGATGCTTGTCAAAAAGGCAAACAAACTAAGGTCTCCCACAAGTCAAAGAATATTTTCTGTTCCTCTAAACCATTGGAACTACTTCACTTAGACTTATTTGGACCTATCAATATATCTAGTATGAGTGGTAAAAATTATACCTTTGTAATCGTTGATGACTACTCTAGATATACTTGAACTGTTTTTCTGAAAAATAAAAATGATGCCTTCGATGAATTTGTAACTCTATGTAACAGATTGCAAAATCAGAAAGGGTATACTGTAACCTCTGTGAGGAGTGACCATGGAGGAGAATTTGACAATATAAGTCAATTTGACTTATATTGCAACAAGCATGGTATTGACCATAACTTCTCCGCTCCTAGAACGCCTCAATTGAATGGGGTAGTTGAAAGGAAAAACAGGTCATTACAAGAGACAGCAAGGACTATACTTAATGAGTATTCTTTGCCTAAGTATTTTTGGGCTGAAGCTGTAAATACAGCATGTTATGTACTAAATAGGATAATTCTTAGACCTTTACTTTCTAAAACACCTTATGAATTATACTTTGGTAAAATACCAAAAGTAGACTACTTTAGAGTCTTTGGATGTAAATGTTTCATCTTAAACACCAAAAATTATCTTGAAAATTTTGATGTAAAATCTGATGAAGGAATATTCTTAGGATACTCACTCAACAGTAGGGCATATAGAGTTTTTAATAAAAAATCATTAATGGTTGAAGAATCTATGAATGTAAGATTTGATGAATCTTTACCTAATGACTTAAACAAATCTCTTATTGATGATGATGATATCATAATTGATGAACTTAAGAACAAAGCTAATGATATTTCTCTTGATGATATAAATGATGTTACCATAGAAAAATTAGAAACGCTACCTAAGGAAGTCATTCCGCATAGGAATCATCCCTTAGAAAACATCATAGGGGATCTAGATGGAAAAATCCAGACTAGATCTAAAACCCGAGAGGTATGCAATCACACTGCATTTATCTCAAGGATCGAACCCAAGAACATAGAAGAAGCACTAAAAGACAGTGATTGGATTATAGCTATACAAGAGGAGCTTCACCAGTTTGAAAGAAGCAAGGTATGGGAACTTGTCCCAAGACCTGACCACCACACCATCATTGCTACTAAGTGGGTCTTTCGCAATAAACTAGATGAAGATGGGAACATAGTGAGAAACAAAGCAAGACTAGTTGCCAAAGGGTATGAACAGCAAGAGGGAATAGACTATGATGAAACCTATGCACCAGTAGCAAGGTTAGAGTCCATTAGAATGCTACTAGCTTTTGCATGCCATAAGGACTTTAAACTATATCAAATGGATGTCAAAAGTGCCTTCTTGAATGGATACATTCAAGAAGAGTTATATACAGCTCAACCTCCTGGCTTTGAAGACCCTAAGTTTTCAAACCATGTCTATAAACTTGAGAAAGCTCTGTATGGCCTCAAACAAGCCCCTAGAGCTTGGTATGAGAGATTAAGTACTTTCTTGATAGAAAGTGGCTTCTCAAGGAGGAGGATTGACACAACCCTGTTCGTGAAGAACTTGAAGAATGACATACTCATTGTTCAAATCTATGTAGATGATATTATCTTTGGCTCAACCAACGAGAGAATGTGTACTGATTTCAGTAACAAAATGAGCAGTGAATTTGAAATGAGTATGATGGGAGAGTTAAATTTCTTCCTTGGACTTCAAATAAAACAAACTGATAATGGAATTTTCATAAATCAAAGCAAGTACACAAGGAGTGCTAAAGAAATTTGACATTAACATCAAAATCTTCAGACACTCCGATGAGCTCATCCTTAAAACTAGCCAAGGATGAGGATGGAACTTCTGAGGATGTAACTAGATATAGAGGCATGATTGGGAGCCTTCTATATCTAACAGCAAGTAGACCTGACATCATGTACAGTGTATGTGCATGTGCTCGGTTTCAAGCTGATCCCAAGAAATCTCACCTCACTGTTGTAAAAAGAATTTTTAAATATCTGAAAAGCACATGTAATGTTGGGTTATGGTACCCCAAAAACCAACCCCTTGACTTGATCAGCTTTTCAGATGCTGACTTTGCAGGTTGCCATATTGACAGAAAAAGTACCAGTGGTACTTGTCACTTTCTCGGCTCTTGCCTTGTCTCTTGGTTTAGCAAGAAACAAAACTTCGTTGCTCTATCTACCACAGAAGCTGAATATGTTGCAGCTGGTAGATGTTGTGCTCAAATCCTTTGGATGAAGCAAACTCTCCAGGACCTTGGAGTGAGTTTCGAATCTTTCCCAATCATGTGCGATAACACCAGTGCCATAAACTTGAGTAAGAATCCCATTTTACACTCAAGGGCAAAGCACATTGATATTCGACACCACTTTCTATGAGACACCATTCAAAATGGCGATGTCTCTCTAGAATTCATTGAAACTGATAAACAACTCACAGATATATTCACTAAACCTCTTGGTGAAGAGCGTTTTAGTTTCCTAAGGAAGGAGCTTGGCATTTGCAACCCGTTTGGCTGAATGAATAAACATTCCTTCTTGAATATTCTTTTCCAAAAGCCCAGACTTGAAAAATCCTTTCCACATCCATAATTTTCTAGGTTCTCAAGCTTCGTGGACTCTACCGATCGATCGCCCCAATATACCGGTCGATCGACACTGACCGAATAGATTACCGATTGACCGCCAAAAACTTTAGGTCGACAACCTCTAACCGAAAGGGTTACCGATCGACCGCCACTATATAACCGGTCGACCGGCGCCGCCAAAAATTTGATTCCAGACTCTTTTAAATTGATTTTTTTAACCCATTTTTTTTCAACTTTAAAACCCTATTTGGCCTAAAACCCTATTTCGACTCTTTATCTCTCAAAACCCTAGCTTAGAACTTCTTTCTAACTTAGATCTCTCAAGATCCCTTCCTATTCATCTCCCAAAAGCTTTGCCTCTCTTTCCCTCTTATACCTCCAATCATCATGGACTCTCACCGCCCACATAGAGGCAAGAAAACGGTAGCTCAGAAGGGAAAAAGGAAGGCCTCTGACAAAGATACATGGTTCTCCTCCTCCATTGCTCAAGAATCATGGGATCTCTACTTCTCTCAAAACATAGAGCAAGGTAGGACCATCAATTCCGACTCTTTGTTCAGGTATGACATCAAAGACCTATTTGATGCTTTGGGATGGGGCAACATTCTCAAACTTGACTCTCACTATTATCCCCATCTTATCAAAATGTTCTTTTGTAACCTTACTTTCTCTAGTGAAGGTGACAACCTTCTGGTCCATTCCTATGTTAAGGGAGTTCCTATAGATATAGACATCATGATTTTAGGAGAAATCCTAGACATTTCTGTGACAGGGGAACTAAAATACTACCAACCCAAGACCTACATAGAATAATTCATGGATGTTGACTATGCGTATTCTAGCATCATGAAGGAATATGCTAATACTCACAAAATTAAAGCTAAGGAACTCACTGATATAGGGAGGATTGTAAATCTCATCATCTCCTACAACATCCTCCCAAAGAGTGGTCATAGAGATGAAGTTTCCCCATTTCATGCTTATCTTACCTACTGTGTTTGCAAAACTGTAACCATCAACCTTCCTTACATTCTGCTCAAAACCATGATTACCCATGGTGATAGACTTCAAAAGGGAAATCTTCCCTATGGAAGGATGATTTGTCAAATCATGGACCACTTTCATGTAGATTTTTCTGGTGAATCATTTGACCCGTTTCCTCAAGAGATCAATCTTTCCAGTATTCACGAAATGCATCTTCTTCCCCAGCAGCCCACAAATTCCAAAAAGACTGCTGCTGGACCCAGCCAGCCACAGCAACCAGGAAGTGATGAGACATCAGCCTATGCGACCATTGCTGATCTTCAGAAAGTTGGAAACATCATCCTTGCCCAGTTGGCAAAGATGGAAAGAAAGCAGAATGAGATCCTCAAGCTCCTACGCAACGATGAGGAAGATGAAGATGACGAAGAAGAAGACGAAGAGGCGAACACAGAGGATGAGGATGCAGCGGAATAGGAGTTATTTTTTTTTTAACTTCGTGTTTGTTTCAGTCGTTTATTTTTTTATACTTTTGATACTTATGAAAAGTTGAACTTATGATACTTTTCTATGTGGCACATACTCAGGGGGAGTATTTTAATTTCTTGAGTCGTTTTGATTCCCTTTTTGCTGTTTACAAAAGGGGGAGAATATTTATTTACTTTACTCTATTACTCTTCCTGAAAATGACAGTATGACAGTATATGGAAATGACAGTACGACAGTAACTATCTTTAATTGTTTATGGAAATGACTATCTTTAATTGTTTATAGAAATGACTATCATTAATTGTTTATTTTCTGGCACTGAATTAAATTATCTTATTGACCTTTACACAGTGTTACTATCATTTCCTGTATTTGGTTTTATTGTCTGTGTTTGTTTGTCACCACCAAAAAGGGGGAGATTGTTAGGAAACATGTCCACACTCCTTGCTATGTTTTGATGTTAACAAACAAACATACATCTTTAACTTGGTTTGATAAAATGTGATTAGCTTGAAGAAAGTGTAATTAGCTTGAAGAAACACTTAGAAGGTCGAATCAAGACATGAAGCTTAAAGACATGGAATTGCAAACAAAAAGAAAAGAAGATGAAGTGCCAAAGAGTGGAAGGTTCAAGTGAAGAAGAAGACCACTAGGATAGATTGGTCACTTTTAATGTAATTTTTAATTTTCACTTATATATATATGCACTCACCACATGCATGTGCATTGCATCATACTAGAATGACCATAGAGCATACCTTGACCAAGTATGGAAAGTCTCAAAGTGGTGTGGAACACACATTAACCTGACTCAAGGGTATTTTAAAGAATCTTAAAATCAGTCTCAGGAGATGAAACCTTCATAGACGTTGTAGGAAATTGAGTTGTGATTCCAACGCAACTAATCTCAGATCAATATGAGATCGGACCGAAAAGTTATGGTCAAAACACTGACGACTGGTCAGTATGATAGTATTTTGTCAAAACAGAGTATGTCATGTTGGCGGTCGACCGGCTGAAAGCCCCGGTCGACCGAAACTATCCGAGACCATAGACGGTCGACCGCTAGAAAGTCTCGGTCGATCGGTGATTGCCTGGAAGTGCCCCAATGACTATATTTTGCCTCAACGGCTCTTGGCGGTCGATCGGCTACCGATGGCGATCGACCGCTGGTCCCAGAATACGTCCGTTAGGGCCTGATTTCTTGCCTAAAATGCTTCACTAAGTTCACCGATAAATACCCAAACCACTCTTAATTAAATATTCATTAAGAAAGAGCTTTAAGAGCAGTATTGCAAGCATTCAAGAATTATATTCTACTTGAGTTGTTCTATTACACCAATCCCAACAAAAGGATCAAGTCTCAATCAAAGTCCTGTACTCTCTCCTGTGCAAGTCAAAGCCATAAGAGAGGACTTTACAAAAGGTGCATCATTCATATCTCACTCTCATCATTTGCACCACACTTAAGGTATTCCTCCTATTCCACTATTTCCTATTTATTTCTATTTTTACAATTCTAGATTGTACTTAGGATTGTAAGGATTCTCTTATCCTAAAAAGAGAAAGGTGTCTCTCTACCTCCAAAAGAGATTGTAAAGGCGTCTCTCTACCTAGAAAGGGGATTTGTAAGGATACTCTTATCCGTGAAAGAGATTGTAAAGGTTTTCTTCCCTACCTACCGTACTGAAAGGGAGAACTAGTGGAATACCTTACAAGAGGATTCTTGTAGGGAGTGGACTAGACTCGGATTGAGTCGAACCACTATAAATCTTGTGTTTTGTGGTTGTACTTGTTTTATTTACTCCGCATTATTTTAACTTGCAATCACACTTGTGACCTATTCATCAAAAAAAAATTAAATTCCACTAGTATAACCTATTCACCCCCCCTCTAGGTTATTTCAAACATACCTTCCTTACTAGTACATAGCCTTATGATACGTGCAAGGGTATGGCTTAAGCGTACGAACCACATTGGACACTGGCTCAAATTTATCCATCCACCCCGCATTCGAAGTCACCCTTGCTGTCATATACCATAAGGTACCCGCATCAACCCTTTCTGGTTCGGACCCTACATGACCAACCCAAACCAACAGGTCAATAAATTGGGTTTAGAGAGCAATGCACTACAGTTTTGGTGTGCCAATGGTTGATGTCTCTTTGACTATATATCGGTGTGTGACTCGTAGTGTTGGATTGTATTCTAAAGAGATTCCCAACAAAGAATCCATTGCCCTTTTTTGGGAGAATATCAAGGAGAGAGAAAGTATGTATTTGATTGAATAAAATCCAGATCTGAGGGTATTTCAATAAAATGTTTTTTTTTAATATTTGAAAAAATTAATATAAATTATTATTTATGTTTAAAAACATTTTGGAAATGTTTTCTTGGTCCAATCAAGTATATGGAATCTCTGAAATGGCTTTTTGGTTCATTGGGGACTTGACAGTATTTAACACATGCCCTATAATAAATTATGTGATATTGCTCAATGGGGTATAGATGCATAAACAACTACTTTTTTGGGTAATGACTGTTACATCTACTTGGCAGCATATGTATTGGTTAACCATGTATTATGAATACAGTACAGGTAAGACACATAGTATGCTAGGTGGAATCCCAATGGGATCCTACCCCTTTCCTATAAGTTTAACCCATATATACAACACTAAATGATCATGAATTCTTTTTCGTGATTTAAGATTTTGGATCCTCTTATGAAATGGGATCTCATAGTAGGATGGAAGAGATTGTTAGGAAAAGGAATTAGTAATTTACTATTTATTTAATATCTTATCAATAATGCTAAGATTGATTTTAGTGAGTAATTGACTCCAAGTAAGAAATCTCTATGCCGAATTTGGGTTTATCTACAACTCTAACTAATAGAGATTTTGGTTGGAGATATATATGAACTCTAAAAAACAAAGTGAATACACGATTCTATTTTCTCCTCCTTTAAAAGCTTTGCTCCTCTCCCTCTCTCTTGCTCTTGCTCTCTACACTAGTGATTGAGTGGTATTTAGGGTTATTGTGAAAACTCTAACTATTGTGGAGGAGCTTGAACTCAAAAGGAACGCAAAGCTGTATGTGTGGGAAAGACTCACTGTGAAAGGACTAAGATCGCGTGGAGGCTATGCACTTGTGGAGTTTCAGTTAATGATCTACATCCTCCATTAATGATTGTTTGAATGTCTGACCCTACCAGTGGGACGATCCAAATCGTTTCCGCACCTTCGTATTTAATGCCCCAATAGTTTTTCTTAAATAGAAGGGTAATGGGCTTCAATCAGTAATCAAGTAATGGGCCACATGATATGCTACCATTATCCTTTGCATTATGAGCTATCGCCCTTATTCAAATCACTATGCTATGGGCTTTATTAAAGACACTGGTTATGGGTTGTCCACATAATTTGGTGGAGATTTGTAGCATCATTCAAGTAAATACCGATTGAGATCTTAGAACTTTGCTTTATTAACAAAATAATGAAATAGATTTAAGTTATTTCATTATGAGTCACTGTTTTAAATTTTGTGCTGGTTTGACCAATGGTTATTTCTTATGCTTTATAAATGAATAAGTTTTTTCTTTTTTTGTAAAGAAAAAGGGTGCTCCATGGTAGTGATAATAGCCCCAAGCCCCAAGGACAAGCCCCCCTACGGCAAGTGAAGCTTTCGCAGGACCAACGGGCAATAATGGGAGATGCCAAGACTCGAACCCACAACCAGTCAAGTCGAGCAGTGATGGATTGAAGGCATTTTCATCACTAGGCTATCAACCCCGATGGTATAACTGAATAAGGTTGCATCATTCTGTCGTTGCATGTTTAAACCCACTGTATGTTTATATAATGTTTATGCTTTTGATAATCATGGGCTTATGAAGTAATGGGCTTAAGTTGTTTGTTTTGATCTGAACCATTGTTAGGGTTGTTAATAATAGCCTATTATTGGGCTATTCCATGGTTTATTTTCTTTTGTATTATTATACACTTGTTTAAATGGCTAGTGTTTTGATTTGTTCTTTTATATTGTTGTACACTTGCAATGACCAGATAATTGTAGCACTGTTATCACGAGATAAATAATGTGGCTGATGCGTTGGTAAAAAGGCAAGCTAAAATCTTGGGTTCGCATTCTTGGATCTGTCCACCAAATTTTATTGTAGAGCACTTCCGATGGTATTTAGAGGATCGACCATGGTATAGGTTTAGTTGAGTTTTTGGTGCTCTATTGAGTGAGTCTACTTGTTCTGCTGATGACAATGTCGAAGGTGGAAGAGTAATTACTATTTGTGAGTTTTCTTTCTGTTGTCTATAGATATTGGATGGTTTTTCTGTACATTCTTTTTCTTATGTTATTACAATACATAATGGCTGATATTTAGGTCTTAAAAAAAAAAAAAAAGGGTTACACCATGATCTCTTATGTGATATTAGCAGTATATCTGCTTTACATCCCGTATACAAACTGTGTAGTATAGCTGGACGAAGATATGTCAATTTCATCTTTTCTCCTTTTTGCCTTGTGTTCTACCATGTTCTAGCATGTTGTATGTTAGTTTTGGGTGTACATTAGGTGTATCTATTTAACACGATTAATCCTAGCTCGTCCATTCGTCCATTCATAAAATGCAAATACCTAGGGTTGAACGTTGATTTTTACTAGGTGGACCAAGGTGCCCAACACATTCCTCAGATCATAACCTAACACGGACCCTAACTAATGGTTAGATAGTTCGGATGGCGTCTTATTTTTAGCTATAGGTCCTACAGCTTGATCTAGGTGGTGACTCCCACTTAATAGAGACCATCAGACCCATATCTCTCTTTTCATGAGGAGAGGTCTGTGAAACCCATTGTCCTCACAGATAATAAGGCAAAATCGACCAGGCTCATTTGCTTATCAATTTTTCGAGACCTAAGAGAGCTAAATCTTACTTTGGAGGGTTAAGTAGAGTCAGTGAATGACCTGCTTATTGCAAGGAATAATTTTCCAATTGTCCAACTCCTACTCCTATTATCGTTAAGGTCTATTGGTGTGTTCCAGATAGAGATTGGTGTAAATTGAATATTAATCGGTGCTCTTTGGGGAATTTTGGAAGGGCTAGTGCCAGGAAAGGGGTGGAATCTTCAGAGATATGATGGTAGAGTTCTCTATTCTTTTAATCTTTTCATTGGTTTGAGAACGAATTTTGATGGTGGATCTGCCACTCGATCTGACGTATGTTCTTCTTAAAGCAATGAAGTTGAATATGTAGAAGCTTTGGACTGAATGTGATTTTGTTGCAGTTGTGGTTTTAATCAAGTCGTTGATGGTTCCATGGGTTGTTAATAAAAATTGGATCTTTTTTAAGCCCCATTTGTCTTCCATGAATTGGAAAATAACTCACTGTTATAAGATGGGAAATCCATAGCAAATTTATTACCAAAGCAGAAAAAAAATCCATAGCAAATTTCCTTGTGAAAGATGCAGTCATTAGAGGTTTTTTCTTCCATCATGATTGATCTCCCTTCCCATATTAGGGAGGAGTTACAGAAAGATGCTATGACTAGGCCGAGATTTCAATTTTTCTAGATTGATTTTTTTTGTGAGGATTAGTGAGTTCCCTGCTAGCAATGCCGAAGGTGAGACAGTATTTCTCGTGACTTCAGCCAGTCAGATATCCTTCCATTACAATGCTCAAAATTTGAAGGTGAATGAGGTCCTTGCTCCATCTTTTGAAAGCACAATTTTAGAGAACTTGGTTGATGCTTCTAAATGGGTTTTATTCATCAACTAAATGCAATTCTGCACCTACATCACACAAATGCCGTTTTCTTGTTGTATCCAAAATCCAAATCACTTGGAGACAACCCTAAAGCAACTATGCCAGACTTCCTTATGATGCCCTTCCATTTCTGAAGTTATTGGTTCAAATTTCAGGTCATTTATCTGCTTGAGAACGGAGATATGGCTGGGTATGTTGGTTTTCATGCTGCGTTAAGGAATTCCTATGATTGTTTCACAAGGGATATTGCCAAACAGTGCAAGCAACTAGTTTGTCACCACCTTGATTCAGTTACAAGCCCATACTCTCAGATTTGCTATGAAAGTGACTAGCTAGGATGTTTCGCTCAGGTCCAACCCCAATCTACAGATTCAACCATGTCCCTTCAGAATGAACTCCTATATCTTCTTTAGTGCATACTTGAATCTTGCTTGCATGAGTTAAAAAACATTGCTTTTATAAAAAAAATTCTAGATAAAATTCCTGTCAAAATAGAGCTACTTCTTTTTCACATTTTTTATATTTCAGTCCAAAGGTACATATATAAGGGGCCGTTTGATTTTGTTTTAGTTGTTCTGTGTCTAGAACAGAAGAAATAGTTTTTTTTTTTTCTATTTTTGTGCTAAAAAAGGGTTTTTGGGATTGCAAAAAGGTATTTGATTTTTTTGTTTCCCGAAACGTTTTCAACAGTATAGTCGGGTTTGGAACACAAGTGAAGACATGACGTTGCAAGTATACAACTCATGAGTGAAGGCATGAAGTTGGAATTGCAAATATGTGTCATGGAGGTGAGCTTCAGAAGGATGAAGGTAGTCCGAAACTGTGAGCTTCGCACAACCAAATTGGAGTCGCCACATCTGGATAGCGAAAAGTTTTAACAGGGGGTTGGGGTTGGGGTTGGGGTTGGGGTTGGTCGAGTGAATATCCGATTTTTTCACAATTTAGTCCCTCCACTTGTTCCTAGAGACAGAAAAATAAGTCTGACTTGTTTCACCATTTCTGTTTCTAGACACAGAAATAGGCATAAATTTATATTTTTATTTCTAAAAAAAAGTGAACGGTTTTTGGGGTGCTTTTCGATTTCTAAGCACAAAAATATGGAAAAACACGTTTCTGAAAAAAAAACCAAATGGACCCTAAGTTTGTAATTACTAAAATGGAAATTGGTCAGTAGCTTCCATCACCAAAAAGATAAAAAGACAAGGATTCCTAACCAAACACCATACAAGCTCATGAACTGGAAGACAAGATGCAAAATTTCTTAGGACACTTCATAGTGAATAAAGACATTATGAACTAACCATAAAGAGGAAGCATTAGTTTTTATATATATATATATATATATATGGTTGAAGTGCCTCTTCTCCAAGGCCATCAATTGTATAAATCTTATGCAAGCATATGCTGTCTAGATCTGGGCATTAAATATATGTGCGATGAACTGGAGGTAAATTTTTTCAAGGGAGCAGGGACTCTTCATCACATTCAATCTTTCAAAGATTTCTGTAGAAGTTTTAGCAATAATCAGATAGAGCAGGTGAGTATGATGCATCTGGCTTTCAACGAGGGAAATAAATAAGGCCTATATTGAAAGCTTTAGCTAATAGAACTCATTAGGTACTTGCTAATGACTGATGGAGGAAAAGGAAAACTAAAAGGAGCTTTTATTCCAATGCCCTTTTCTTAATCGTTTTCAGCTTTCCCTTCCCTTCTCAATTAACAACAGTTCCTTTTTATTTCCTTTTGAATCTGTTCCAACTTCTCCACTACATGGCTATTTTGTAGGTACATAAAGCATTAAAATGTAAACTTTAGCTAAGTTAGAATAAAATCAGTTACATAATTAATCTCCCACTGAATGGTTTTATTTATAACTTTGGCCCAACTTGCAGACAACTTTCTAGATATAATATTAATAAGATCCCCAAAAAAGACTTAGATCTAGCATTCCTTCCAAAAGTAAGTTGCAAGTATTGGCCAAACTGTCAGAAGAAGAAGAAGATCACGCCTAGTTTTTCCCGAATTTAGTTTTTTTTTTTTTGGGTAAATTCCGGGATTTATTGTTAAAAGCATAAACATACTGAACATATTCCAATGTACAATTGACACTTTAAAGTCTCACTTCTTCTTCTTTTTTAACTATATATATATATATATATATATTTTATTTATTTATTTATTTATTTTTATCAAAGGAACAATGGTCACGGCTATTGGTTGGATGGTTACTATCAAAAAATCAGTTGGAAGTCTGAAAGAGCTCCACATGTTGACCATGTCACCTTCTACTACTAGCCTGAGTAATGCCAATATGGCTAAAGCAGACTTTTTTTTTCCCCCTTTAGGCTCCGTTTATTTCGATATAAAATACTTGGTAAAACAAATTTTATCATAAAATTATATTTTTCTGCTGTTTATTCTTTAATTTGAAAATTTTTCATCGATGAAAATTTTACCAAAATGTATGCATTTACTGGAAAAGACCTAGAAAATTTTTACAAGGGACAATTACTATCACTCCCCTACGCAGCCGTATTTACTAAAATTCACCTACCTTCAACTTATTTTTTGATATTCCCCGACATTTAAACTTTTACCTCTTCTTCTCCCTTACTCTTTTTAAATGTCTAAATTATCCCTCTTCTTTCAACCGTAATTGGTCAATGGTGAGATTGCAACAACATCAGTGGCAATAGCCAAGAGGATGAGAACCTCTATGATGTCGTCAATAGTGAGATTGGTGGAGAAACCCATCTTTCTTAGGGGCCTACATGGTCCGGTTGGAATTGTTCATGAGGAACTCAGCCCAAGGAATAGATGAGTCGGCCAAGCGAGAGACATGTCCAATTTGTCGCCTCTGGTGATCAGCTTAAGTAGTTCTAGAGATGACAACCCAGATAGAAATGGGTTTCAATGCTCTATGCAAAAAATCCATGGAGGTGTCAAAGTTCGTCCCCACCTCTCTCTCTCTCTCTCTGAACAAAGAAATTGAATCTCTCATCTATGTCAGATATAGTTCCTGGTGATGAGCTCCGCCATGAACCCTGATTGTTGGAATTTAAGTTTCAAACTATGGTCAAAATAATCTTTCCAAAATGGTCTTTCTGAATTTAGCTTTCTCCCTCTAAAGTGTCTGATCTATTTTTCCTTTTGTATTTGTGGATTTCTAATGAGCTAAGACAACTCACAATGTTTAATCCAAAATTAGTTTGGGAGGAAAGTAAACTTGGACATATATATGGGATTGTTTCTCAAGGGTGCAACTGCTTGGAGAGGAACTTCCCCTTGTCATGTCTGTGTGGGGGTTTCCTGGGGTTGGGTATGGGTACGAGTGTGGGTGTGAATGTGGGATGGTCAAAGAACTTACTCTTTACATATTGAAACTTTTGGCTCTAAAATTAAAAGTTATCAATTCAATTTTTTAATTTGAGTTTCAAATTTAAAGTTGTAAAGGCACACCCTTAACACTTTGTCCTAAGGGACACCTTTATTTGTACATGTACCTGTATGAATCCAACAATCAATGTACATACACTTGTGCGTATTAGTATATAAATATGTTGTCCTATGCATACAATGACATCTATATATGTATGGGTACATGTACAAGTATACCCATTCGTTTACAAAGGCTTACATTCTATAAATATAGAACTTGTTGTTTTATGGTTGTCCTTGTTGGCAACCCAGCCATGTGGCTATGATGACGAGGTTAGTTTGAGTGATGTGGATGAAAATGTTGACATGGCAGTATCCAGTGTCACCGATGAGACAACAGAGCCACTTGGTATGCATGGAATGGTTTGATACATCCTTAGTATGTGGTGCAGGTTTCTAGGTCAAAACTGGCAAAATTGGCCTATTTATGCTCAGGGGGCATTTTTTTTTGTGAAAATGATATTTTTGGAAGACCATTTCTTCATGAAAAAGATATATTGTAATTTATCTAATCCAGTGCATTTGATTTCACCACATTCCAATATCATATGAAAAAGTTACGAAATTTGAGGCAGTTAAGGGTAATTTTGGCATTGAAAATGAATTTTTTAAAGGAAGTGTTCTCCATGTAATGATATGAAAAAAATTCGATCTTTTCAACGGTTCTAATTTCATCATGTTCCAATTCCGTATGAGAATGATGAGTCATTGAAAATGTCTAGGGGTATTTTGGTCTTTTTATATGGCTGAGTCAGATGATCGGGTCTTCTGGAAAGTCGTAGAGTGCCTATTCACGGTTTCAACGCACTTTGTTTCATCTCAATCGGATAACGTATGAAAAAGTTATATATGTTTCTGTGAAGCCGGTTTGAAAATCCAAACCGAAAATCCATCAGTTGCTCTCGGTGTTGGGTGGATTTTTCAGAATTTATTTTTGAAATCTGAAGGGCTTTTGTGTAATTTCAAGATTTGAAGGTCTGAGTTGCAGGGGGTCTTTAAGAGATGAAATATATGAAGGTAGGGGCTTGATTGTAATAAAGAGGAGTAAACGGAAGTGAAATGGATGGTCCAGATTCGACCAAGTAGGCTTGATGCCCATCCAAAGGTTGATAAGATTTTGCACTGACATGGACGAGATAGATGCTTGCGCGTGGAATTTGATTGGTTAGGTGCATAAGCCTTGATGCTCTGGCGCTACACCTTATCAAGGTATGTTGCGGTGTTTCGCGCGTGCATAGAAGGTATTAAAAATATTCTGATTTAAAGAATCTCATGAGATCTGATTAAAGCCAATCTTGAAGGATTCGGATCCAATGGTTGATAAGCCTTTCACTTTTGTGAGTGGGAGACAAGCTCCCTTAAAATCTGAAAACAGTAACCAATAAAAAATCGACAACAAAAAGTGACAGTTGACCGCTGACGTCATCAGTTGACTCCCTTATTCAAATCTTGTGGCTGAGATTTACTATTCGTTATTTTAATCGGATGGTTTAGATTAAGAGATTCCCTAAAATGAGATATACGGTCAGATTTATGCCTGTGCGCGCCGCTGACGTATCCTACGCCAACCTTCGAAGATTCTATTTTGAGTGTTTTGGTTAATTTTAAATGGTCATATCTCCCTCATCTTAACTCCGATTTTGGTGATTCAAGTTGAAAATTCTTCATCTCTCCGAGCTCTACACACTAGAGAGACTAAATCATGCAGAGGGGTTGCTGAGGTGATTAGAAAAATGAGTTGAAGCTCATGGAAGGCTAAGGGTTTGAATAAAAGACTCCCATCCTCTTGCACTTGATCCATAGCCCCCATTAGAGGCTTAGGAAGCTGCTGGAAACCAAGGCAGCAAGCTCTATTGGTTGTTGCCAAGAGAAAGAAAATGAAAATGAAATAGAAGAGAAGAAGAGGGAAATAGAGAAGAAGTTTTTCACTCTCTTTATGTGTGTCTCGAATGCCTCTCAAGAAAGATTTTCTCAAATCCAATTAATGGAGTTTGATGGTTCTTGTTGAGAATACTATTTTTCCATTAAAGCTTTATTTACAAAGAAGACTAGAAGAAGAGAAGTAGAGAGAGAGAGAGAGAGAGAGAGAGAGAGAGAGAGAGGAGTGTGTGTGTGAATATGAATGCCATTGTTGCTCCATAAAAGTAAAGACAAGGAGAAAAGAAAGAAGAATAAGAAGAACCTAGAATTTGGTTCTTGTGAGTTGCTTCAAGAAACCCAAGTGCCAACCAGGGTTGAAGCATTGGCGGCACCGAGACAACGTGGTTGTGGTCCGTATCAAGTGGAGATCGATATTATTGCATCTTCAACGGTTACTCCTTGCCAAGGTAACCTCATTTTTTGGCAAATTTCTATTATTAAAAATCATTATAGGCAAGATGTTTGATAAAATTCCTAAGTGATTGTTGTAGTCTATTTGGAAAAAATTTACATGTATGAATGCTTAATTATAGGGCATTGTTATAAGCTTAACTTTATTTTTTATTGGTGTCCAGTGAGTGCTGGACACAGGGGCTATGTGTTCCTTGGTAGTTACAACTACCTAAACCTATTTACCATGGGTTCGGCCTCTCCGATCATTTTGAGAAAACTAGGGTGAAGACTTAGCCATTGTATGTCATTGGTAGAAACTGGGAATGTGTTCCCTTAGTTGTGGGTGCAGTCATAATTAGTATTGAATAAATGCTGAGCCCGACAATGGGCATCACTCTGTGCATGTAGGCAACTGATCGAAGCACGTATTTCTTATTTTGTGGATGTGTATGCTCGTATTTGTATTGTGGATTGGAGTACTTGGCTACAGAATGGGTGTGTACATCTGGTAGACCTGACCACTTGGTGGTGCAGTGTGGATATACATACGGCTGTGTATGTATGTGACAGTGATTACCGTGTGAGGTTTATGAGATAGCTCTAGGCAGTAATACAGGTTATGTGAGTAAGTTCCGTGCAACAGTAAGAATGATCAGTAGTATACACAGCAGCTCTGGGCAGCATCAGTAGACTGTGCTATTAAAGTGCAAATAGTGATTGCCACATCAGGGGTACAGCTGAAAAATGAAAAATATTTGGCACACTGATCACCCCCCTCTCAGTGTCAATCGGGACCCAACAGAACTCTACTTCTATTTATAGGTTGCATAATCCAACTGTATTTGTGATTCTGTATGAAAAATGTACGTACATACTATGGGGTTTTAAGTTCACTGTTTTTTGCAAGTGTTTTGTTCTCTAGTTTCTACCTTTGTCCACTGTCTTCTTTGAATTTTTGAGTAATACCTTCGGACATACCTATTTTGTCACACCCTGCCTTCTATAGGCCAAGGTATGTGGTATTGGATACTCACATCTAGTCATCCCAACCCTTCAAGATCACAGATGCAGTACCTTAATTTCATAAATGCCGCCAAGATCACAATCTAAAATCATAGCACACTAATAAAATTATACACATATTACTGGTTATCCATTATATGATAAGTTACAAATATGCAAAAACTATTTGTTAACAATCCACAGGTGTAATTTTTACATCCTCCATATATCATTAATATATACATCAAAAGAAATAACTGAATAACAGTAGTGAAGTCTATTAGCAACCTGGTGTCTCGTTGACAAAAGCCTCATAACCGCCGCTAAAGTCCAATCCTACCTCAACACCGGTTTCACTATCTAAAAACATAAATCCACAAGGGGTGAGCTTCACAAAACCAATGTAAGGTGTGCATGCAAGCACACGCAAACAAGTGATGTAATGCAAGCTCAAGCAAATTAAATGATGCTCATGATCCAGTCTTAGCACACATTACCTAGCAATAATTACTAAATCTAAGATAAGGTCTTAGTGCTACTACAACTTAGGCGGTATCCTTGGTCCTGAAAAACCCATCGGTCATCCAACGATACAAGCTAGTTGTGAGTTAGGAGTCTGAAGGTACCGAAAAATCCATTGGTCATCCCGTAAACCCCTAATGAGTAACCCCTAATAGCCATAATCCTAATAAACCCATCGGTAATCTAAGCAGTGGAATAGCCACAGTCCCAAAAAACTCCTCGGTCACCCCTGCTACATTCACCTCTAAATATGGTACATCATATTACGGATATGGTATTCTCAATAACATATCACTCCCTTGGGATTAGCTAGTACCTAACCCCCTACTGGCAAGGGTTATAACACCAGGATCTGTGAATCCTAACCATATGCATCTTACATGCATCAATAACAAGTCATAACATCCATGTGTGACCATAATTAATACTGATCTCTGAGCCCACGGTATTGGGAATCTCCATCGGTCACATTGTGCCTCAGACCGTCAATGTTATAATCATGTTGAGCATTTTTTATATGCAAATTATTCTAATTATTTATATCATTTAATTCCCAGAACAGGTCTACTTTAGGAATTTTCTCTTGTTTTCAAAATTCAGATCAAAAGTGGACTAAGTGGAATACAAGTGTCAAATTCGGCCTAAGGAACCAAACTCTAGCCAGCTTAGTCAAGCTTAGAAGATTCTCTTTTGGTAAAATCTACAGAATAAATTTCAAGGATTTCCTATGTGGTCGATGATTTCTACAAGGAAGATTAAGGCTGAGTCAACCTTCTATTTTGATTTTTAACTACATGTTGGGATGAATTTTTAGTAGTTTTATATTCATGATCTTCTATATTGGGCAATATTCTAGAAAAATCCTATCCTATATCTTCTATTTTGGGATTAAGGGAAATATTATAAAGGGAATTGAGATTATCAAATTTTGGGTAATTTCTATTATAGGTTTTGATTTTTATTTTTTTCTTCTCATTCTTTAGATAACTGGACTCTATAAATAGATGAGCTCTCCTCTCTCTGAGGGATTAAGCTACCTCTTCCCTATCTTTCTTCTTCCATTTCATTCGTTTAACTTTGAATAATTTGTTTACAAGTTGTAATTTTTTATTTTCTTTGCAAAATTTCTTTGGGGTCATTGAAATTATAACTGAAGATTTAGAAGCATCTTTAGAGTTCAGATGTGCAGAAGCTTGGAATTTTATTCTCTTCTTCAATAAAATTCTGTAGTTGTTCTTCAATTCAGGTTCTTTATTTTAAATTTAATTTCCCTTGCTATGTCTTATTTTTAATTTAAGTAGAATGATCACCACCACTCCCATGGCTAGCTAAACCCATTCTTTTGGGATTTGAGTGAAGCCAAATGTGGTTAGTCTGAATAAATAATGGACATGCTTTATTTAACGGACATGAACCTTGTTAGATTTACTATGGTTGACTGCCATCTAATAGGACCATATACATGATAGCCGTTGTAGCCATAGTGACACTAATTAGGATTTATGATGTTTAGTTTAATATTGCATATTGAATGATGTTACTCATGGGGTATGTTAGCCATTGCCGCATCTCCCATAGACCTAGATCGTACTATGTGTAATATGTTTTCATGCTTATTGTTAATTCAACTTATTCTCATGGTGAATCCTAATCCTGAATGAACCTTCTCCATTAATTTTATTCCATTATTCTCTATTGATTAGTTAATTTAACTACACTAAAGAACTTAATTAGACATTTTAATTGTTAAAATTATCTTGCACACTTAGTTAAATTAGTATAGTCAACTTTCTTGATATTTACACTGTGCCTAATTTGGAAGTATGTTAATTAAGTACTTGGCCTCCCTGAGTTCGACCCGTAACTACAGCTAACACGGTGCACTTACGATTAGTATAATTAATGTGGCTTACATTTGAGCCCAACAAGTTTTTGACACCATAACAAGTTTTCAATGTTACAATCATTACCCCTCAACTATATCACTAACACATCCACAAAACCACGGTCACAACAAGCTCGGTAAAACCATGCCACATTTGCAATATATATATATATACATCCAAAACAAGAATTCAACCACATTACACATGGGCACACAGAAAAGAAAATATAGAAATACTCCGTAAAAGAAATCAAATATCCATTTACCTTAATACCCGAATCTGATATCTTTTCGCTAGATTCCCAAATCAAATTTACGTCGTCAGTAGATTTGGTCCCTAATACACAGTGGATACAATTATTTGGGAATAATAATTCTACTGTCATGGTTTTATGTAAACCTAATGTCTGGGTTCTGACGGGGTAACTTGTGTTATACAATCCCCTATCCCTAACCTTCCCTTAGTAAGCCCGCTATTAGGGAATTATTGTAGTGGGTCCACATTGGGTTACAGTACTCCCATACCATCATACTGGGTATTGTGGTTCCAGATACAATCTCTTCTCCTTACATGGGTAAATTTTTTGGTTAAAATGATGTTAGAAGACTCAATTATAGGTAGGACTCACTGTCCTATGAAAATGGCCAATCCAATATTCTATAACCCTAATCGGCAAGTTGGTGGGACAAAAATCGGTTCGTCGGTTCTCCTTTTCTGCAGAATCCGATTCTGCCAAGGGCTGTATTGTATATCATAACCCATATTTGGGTTTAATTTCTCAGTCCATGGTTCTGTTCATGCATATTAGGTTTGAAGATGGGGTTTAGACTTCAAATTGACCCATCTTTGGGATTTAATTAGCTATATCTAGGGTTGATACATTCAATTCTACAAACTGTAGAATTTAACCTAGATTTTATTAGTTCTGCAGAATTGAGCTATCTCCTTAATTTATCTATTAATTAGGACTTTAGAAATCGAAATTCAATTATTAAAATAACCTGCTACCTTCAATTAAGTCCACAATTGATTTATGGGAAGGACAATCAGATTATTTCTTCCCTAAATTCAATTTTAAACCAGTTAAAATTCTATGCTTACTCTATTGCAAAATTTTTATCCTGTACATCCTATACTAGGTTCCAATTTGTATTAATTACTCATGAAACCTAAAAGCCCTCTGTTCAAGGTTTACAGAGATAGGTTTCACGCAAATTGAGTCCCAGAACCCTTCGTGAAGTTGGGGATTGACTCATTAGTTTTTGAATTCAGCCCATAGGGACTCAATTTTAGTCCTTACACAACTGAAAACACTTAACCGTAACTACCTACTGCTACTACCCTGACTAAACTCATCAAATTAATAGGGCAGCAACCTTACCCAAATGCAGGCAGCCTCAATCCAGCCCTCTTCTTCTCTTCTTCTCTTCTTCTCTTCTTCTCTTCTTCTCTTCTTCTCTTCTTCTCTTCTTCTTCTTCTTCTTCTCGCAGCAATATTCGGTGAGAATGAGTGAACAGTAAAGCCCTAAGGCTCTTATAAGTCCAGCCAAAACAGACCTTTGGCTAGGACCCTAAAATAAACCTTTCGCTTTTAAAGCTTATAACTTTAAGTGGGCCCCATTGCCATTTGATCTAAAGCATGGGTTATATTTAGAAAATAGACTTCTAATCATGGGGTAGACATGACGAATTGGGTGCTGGGAGGTGGGCCCCGTATATAAAACTTTTTATTTTTTTATGCATTCTTCCAGCCAAACTGGCTGGCCAGTTTGCCCATTTTTGGCTCCATTAGTTGTCCTAACTCTTGATTTCTTGAGTCTACTCAATGTAGGACTGGTCTCACCCCTTTTCTGACCATCCTATCCCCCTTATTTGGCCTGTGGTTCTGCTAAACTTCTCTCTCTTACTGCTATACAAGTGGATCCACCACAAAGCAGCTCACTTCCTATGCCAATTGGGTCCTAACACTGAACTCAGCTGCTTTCAATTTCAGGGTGTTACACCTTTTGCCCACAAACTTCTTAGCAGTCTCCATTTTTGTCTCAGATTTTTATATCTTTATTTGTGCGATTTCTTGGATCCAACACTTCTACCTTTTTAACAATTAAACGTTTCCTTTTTTTTTTAGACTTTGTTTGTGGCAGGTACCTTTGCGAATTCGATGTAATTTGAGAAGAAAAATTGATTTGGCACATGAGGCAGAGTCGATTGGGACAACATTTATTATTTGGCAATGGAGTTGGACTTTCTAGAAGGAATAGTGGAGAACTTATTGGACCAAGAGAGTCGAATAGGTTTTCATTGGAGGGGAAGGTGGTGTCGAGAAGACTTGCAGTTGAAATCTCTCAATTCTTCTCTCCATCATTTCAATCCTCTGTTTTGATCATCTCCACCAGAGCGATGCAATTCAAAACTGCTTTGTGAAGATGCTTACTTCGGCCAATAGATTCATGAATAGGCTCCATCGGCAATGAACATCTTATGAGCTGCTTGTACACTATGATAATTACCAACAGATCCGAGAGAAAGGGACTAGCTGTTGCTGCCAAAAAACCCCGCGAGTTGGTCCTGCACAAGCACAGACGGTGGAGGCCCGGAGCTTTGCCTGGGGTTAGTCCTCCGATGCTCAAGTTAGGGTCGGTCGCACAGTTCAGTAAGGGAGTAATGGTGAGGGTCTGAATGCTTACCTTCTTCCTTCCTCCCGGCCCCCTTATATGGTTCCTCGGGTCTAGGGTTTTTTCTTGTCTTTTCCTCTGTCCTTCTCCCATACGGCCGTCCTTCTTGTGGGGAATATTCCCCTCATGCAAACGACGTGATTGAGTCCTTGGAATCCTTATCTGGTGGAGGACACGTGTCTCAGGGGTGACACGTGTCCTTTCCCCACCGAGAGATCAATTTGGCTGTATCAGGAGCCCCCTTACTCCCACTAGGAGTCTCTTCCTGTGGGAGTAACCAACTTTTTCGCAATCACCGCTCTTTTCTTCATCACTTCCATCTTTCCTCTTTTTTTTTTTTTTTTACTTTCGGCCTTAGCCTTGCTGGCGACCGAGGCCTGCGGTCTGCCGAGGTAAAGACCTTCGGTCGGCTCGGCTCGGCCTTACTCTGAGCCCCCTGCCGAGGTGAGGACCCTCGGTCAGGTCCGTTCGGCTTTGGCCGAACTCCCAACCGAGAGGGGGACCCTCGGTCAGGTCCGTTCGGCTTTGATCGAACTCCCAACCGAGAGGGAAACCCTCGGTCAGGTCCGTTCGGCTTTGGCCGAACTCCCAACCGAGAGTCCCCGGTCAGGTCCGTTCGACTTTGGCCACACTCCCAACCAAGAGGGGAACCCTCGGTCAGGTCCGTTCGGCTTTGGCCGCACTCCCAACCAAGAGGGGAACCCTCGATCAAGTCCATTCGGCTTTGGCCGAACTCCCAACCGAGAGGGGGACCTTCTGTCAGGTTCGTTCGGGTGCAAACCTCGAGGCTTCGTACTCTAACGTGGTGGCGCCATTAATGCTCGGGTAGTCGTACCGTCTTTCTCCCCATCTATATAGTGTGGGGGGCCATTTATGGGGCACTTTTCTTTTCCCTTCGGAGAGCTTACCTTCGGCCTCAGTGTTCTTTTCGAAGATTTCGTCTTCGTCTTGACTTCCCCTAGTTTAGCGACACCCAAAAAGGAAGTGATGTCTTCCTCGTCGGGCTACAGCCCATCGTCCTCCGAGAGGACGAGGCCAAAACGTAGGCATAGAAGTCCAGGGTAGGTCCGAGGGATGTCCTAGGATTCCACTGACTCTCCCTCTTCCCGCGACTCATCATTCGCGGCCTCGCCGTCTGGGTCCGAGGGTGGCTCCAACGGTGCAGGATTCAGGGAGAGGGTGCTCGATTCCCGAGCTCAGACCCAGGAGCCCTTAGAAGTGGAGGCTCTCAACATCGTCTCCACGATGGACGAGCCAGAACTGGAGGAGCTGAGGGCCTCCTTCGGTGTCTCGGACGCTTTCGAGCTCCGTCTACCCAGACCATCCGACCGAGCCAGCTATCGAAACTCCGAGGAGCTGTGCTTGTACAAGGAGGCATTTAAGGCTGGCCTTCGACTGCCCCTCCACCCCTTCTTCACCCGAGTGTTTCGACACTATAGGGTATGTCCGACCCAGCTGAAGCCGAACGGGTGGCGACAAGTGCTCAGCTTCGTCGTCTTCTTCGTAAGGCACCAGAGGCCCCTCTCCCTCCCCCTCTTCATTAAGCTTTTTCTCCTTGAGCCTGCAAGGCTTTGGTTGGTATTACTTTTTCCCCCAAAGGACCTTGACTTCTAAAGGTTACGACTTCCATCCACGGGTGGAAGGAGAAGTTTTCTTTGTGAGATCGTCCGAGGGGGTGCCCTTCGGCACGGTTTGGGATATCCCAGACCTTAGGGAGGTGAACTCCGCCCCTGCCCTATTCGGGGCAAGCGGAGTCGTTGCGATGGGCGGCAAGAAGCTGTCCTCGATCGAGGCCGATGCCTCAAGTCCGATGCCATACTCTTGATTCGGGCTTAGCACGGTGAGTTAAACTAGCCTCTGTTTGCTTCCTTCGGTGTCGGTGCTTGATCGACTCCCTTGTTTCTTTTGCATGCAAGTTTCGGGGCGAGGCTAGGGCCGCCTGCAAAGCGCACAAATCAAGGAGGCCAAGGCGCGGGCCCAGCGCCGAGGCGAGCGAAGAGAAGAAGGGGCCATCCTCCGAGACCCCAAAGAAGAGGTCCAAAGTCGAGGGACCGAGCACCGAGGCAGTCCAGGCCCTCGCTGCTCGGGGTCGTGATGGGCCTGTGCAAGACCCCTCCCCTGCCGCGGCCTCCAGAGGCCTGAGGGTGGCGACCGTGAGGGCCGAAGTGGGGTTTGTCCCTCAATGGTCGGTGGAGGACGACACGCTGGCCATCGGGCTAGTTGCTCGTGAGTTGGTGATGAAGGGGAGTCTTCCCCGAGATGCCATCGAGGCACAGAAGCAAGGGACGGTGGCCATGATCACGAATGCTTGCATCTTTATGGCCGGGGTAAGCTTCGGTCCCCCTACCCTCTTCTTTTTTTTTTCTTAGCATTCTGACCTTCGGTGTTTCATGTAGGCACAAAATCAGATGGGTCAACTGGCGGCTCGAGCCGAAGCTATGTGCCGAGACCTCAAGGTCGTCGAGAGAGAGAAGGCCGCCCTGGAGAACGAGCGCTCGATCCTCCTCGAGAAGGTGGAGCATTTGGAGAAGGACCTCGTCTTCGCACACCGAGAGTGCGATCAGAAGCTCACGGAGCTGAAGTCGCAGATGAAGGCTCGAATTCAAGAAGCCGAGGCCCGAGGGGTCGAGGAGTATCGGTCCTCCGAGGACTTCAGGGAGGAGATAAAGCGCTATCGCCCCGGGGTTCACAATGGGCGCTACCGAGGTCCGAGACTGGGTCCTCGAGCGTTACCCCGGGGTCTCCTTCGAGGATAGCGGGCTCATCTTTGAGGACGACGACGTGGAGGCGGCCCCATCAGCCACGGAGGTTGCCGATGTCGATGGCGGAGGCTGCAGCGAGGAGGGTGAGGTTCAGCTGCACCGAGAGGTCCCTCCGACTCCCGGCCACGGAGGTTCGGATCAGGAGACCCTCCAAGCAGAAGAAGAGGCCGCGAACCCGACAGATGCCCCTTGAGGTCACCCCGGGTCTTAGCTCAGCAAACCCCCTTTCTTTTTGTTGTTATCAACCTTCGGGCTTCTTGTAATCTTGGCCTTCGGGCCTTATGTAATCAGCCTTCGGGCTTCGTATGTAACTACGGCCTTCGGACCTTCGTCTTGTAATCTTGGCCTTCGGGCTTTATGAATGAATGAAGTCTTTTGCCCCCATCTTTCATTTTCTATACATGTCCCTTTGAGTAAGGTAGTCTTTAGTCCGTAGCTAGGTGCAAAGAGGTCGAAACCCCTCGTTGCCTGCCTTAGGGTCTGCCTTCCTACTTGAGCACGGCTCGATCCTCTCCCCTCGGCTTATCGGATAGGTTTCCTAAGTCCGAGGACTGGACTTGAGGGACCTAGAGTAAGTACTAAGTGGTTTTCACCAAATGTCCCTCGGCTCCAGCCGAAGAGTCTGTTAGACGCATGGATCCGAGACCTAGCCGAGGGCCGACCCTACGAACATCAAGTAATTTTCTCCAAGTGTTCTCCCTCGGCTCCAGCCGAAGGGTCTGTTAGACTGGCATGGATCCGAGACTTAGCCGAGGGTCGACCCTACGAACATCAAGCAATTTTCACCAAGTGTTCTCCCTCGGCTCCAGCCGAAGGGTCTGTTAGACTGGCATGGATCCAAGACTTAGCCGAGGGCCGACCCTACGAATATCAAGTGATTTTCACCAAGTGTTCTCCCTTGGCTCCAGCCGAAGGGTCTGTTAGACTGGCATGGATCCAAGACTTAGCCGAGGGCCGACCCTACGAATATCAAGCGATTTTCACCAAGTGTTCTCCCTCTGCTCCAGCCGTAGGGTCTGTTAGACTGGCATGGATCCGAGACTTAGCTGAGGGTTGACCCTTTGATAGTCGTCGCTCCTGACAGTCGATTGCCTTTGGTCAAGTTCCTTCGGCTCTGGAGTCGGGTCACAGGCCGATGGTGGGACCCTTAGCCAGGTCAGCCCAGCCTTGCCCGTGCCTCGGCCGAGGAGTGGATGCTAGCCCTGCAAAGCTTGTTCTCTTCCTGAGCCCCCTGACCAAGGCAAACACCGTCAGCCAGTTCGGCTCGACCTTTCCCCAAGGCCCCGGCCGAGCTGATGACCTTCGGCCAGTTCAGCTCGGCCTCCGCCTGAGCCTTGACCGAGGTGTCGTTCTTCGGTAAGCTCAGCTCGGCCTCCGCCCGAGACCCCGACTGAGGTGAAGACCTTCGGTTGTAGCCGTTCAGTAGAGTTAAAGGTCATCAGACTGGAGAATTCCTCTCCATTGTCGTAAACCAGCTTTCGTATTATCCATGAATAAAATCTTCCGGAGTTTAGGATGAGGAATTACAACTTAAAAGTGCATAAGGGCGAAAATTGTAAAAAAACTACAAAGTCAAGTGTGCGTGCTCGCCACTTCACTACTGATGGAATTTTCTTAAGTTCTGAGAGTTCCACGATCGGGGTACCCTTCCTCCCCCCGTAGTCTTCAGGTGATAGGACCCTGGTCGTATTACCCTCGAGACTCTGTAGGGCCCTTCCCAATTTGGATCTAGCTTCCCTTGATGTCTCGGGTCCGACACTTCTGCCCTTCTAAGGACGAGGTCACCCTTCCTGAATTCATTCTTTCGAACTTTGGTGTTGTAGTGCCTCGCGACCCTCTGTTGGTAAGCGGCAATCCTTTCCTGCGAAGTGTCTCTGGTTTCTGCCAAGAGGTCTAGATTCGCTCGGAGCCCTCCATCGTTTTCATCTTCATTGTAGTACAGAATCCGATGGGTAATGGCCCCTATCTCCACTGGAAGTATAGCTTCAGTGCCGCATGTTAACATGAAGGGTGTTTCTCCGGTGGCTAATCTCTCAGTAGTGCGGTAAGCCCAGAGGATGTGGTGCAACTAGTCTGCCCATAGTCCTTTGGCGTCGTCTAGTCTCTTTTTTATTCCTTGAAGTAGTGTACGGTTGGTTACCTCTGTGCCTTGTTGGTGGTGGATAACCGGCGAGGTTTTCCTATAGGTCGATGCCGAGGGCCTCACAGAACGAGTCGAAGGTTGGATTGGCAAACTGAGTTCCATTGTCCGTCACCACAACCTGGGGGATTCCAAATCTATAGACTACCGCCCTTTGGAAGAAGTCCCTTATGTTCTTTTCGGTTATCGTCGCTAGGGCTTCGGCTTCTGCCCACTTCGTGAAGTAGTCGACTGCCACCATGGCAAACTTCCTTTGTCTCGTGGCCAGGGGGAATGGGCCTAGGATGTCGATTCCCCACATGGCGAATGGTACTAGGCTCGATAAGGATGAGAGCTCGGTAGAGTGTAGCTTAGGCACGGGGGCAAACATCTGGCACTTGACGCACTTCCTGACTAGTGATTCTGCGTCCTTCCTCATTGTCGGCCGGTCTGAGCCACCCCTTTGCACTTTATGTGCCAAGGCCGGCTCCTAGGTGTTGGCGCATATCCCTTCATGCACCTCCGGTGCGTACTGCCGTCGGGGAATCCGGTACTTGAGGTATGGCAAGGTGAACCCTATCTTATATAGTGTCGTCCTTCGGGAAGAAGTCGCCGACCTCATTCTTATTTTTCTTGCCTCGTCCTATTCTCAGGAGCTTTCCTTCTTTGAGGTATTACTGTTATGGCATTTATCCAGCTTTGGCCGTTTTCACCTACAGGTAATACCTCTCGGGGTTTTTCGATGCTTGACTGTGATAGCACTTCGAAATACACCGATCGTCCAAGATCTGCGAAGTCAGAGGTGGCCAGCTATGACAGTGCGTCTGCACTAGCATTCTCTTCTCGTGACACCTGCCTTACCTCGAATTCCTTGAAAGTCACTACCCTGTCTCGCACCGTGTTCAAGTATTCGGCCATCCTTTGCTCTTTGGCCTCGTAGTCTCCATTCACCTGTCATACCACGAGCTGGGAGTCGCTATGTACTACCAGCTCCTTTACCATCAAAGCCCGAGCCAGATTAGTTCCGGCTATTAACGCTTCATATTCTACTTCATTGTTGGAGGCGTCGAAGTCGAACCGTAGGGCGTATTCTATTTTGAAACCCTCGGGGTTGACCAACACGATTCCTGCGCCGCTTCCTTCGTTGTTGGAAGCCCCATCCACGTACAATGTCCAAGCCTCTTCTCCTCGGTCCTCGACAAATTCCTGTGGATCGTCGGGGAGTGTCGTCTCTGCTATGAAGTCTGCGAGGGCCTATGCTTTAATTACGGTTCTCGATTTGTATTGGATGTCGAATTCTCCCAACTCTATGGCCCAGTTTACCAGGCGACCGGACATATCCGACCGCTGCAGTATCTTCTTCAGGGGCTGGTCGGTGAGTACGCAAACCGTATGTGATTGAAAATATGGTCTCAGCTTTCTTGCCGCTGTCACGAGGGCATACACCACTTTCTCTGCCTTTCTGTATCTTGTTTCAGCATCTAGAAGGGTTCGGCTGACATAGTATATTGGCCGCTGTTCTTCCTTCTTCCTTCGTCAGTACGGTGCTTACCGCCACTTGCCGTCTGACAAAGTATAACGCAAGGTATCCTTGGTGTTAAACCCGTCGGCAAGAGGTGCAACCAATACTCCTTCAATTGTTCAAAAGACTTTTCGCACTTCTTCGTCCACTCGAACTTTTTGGTCCCTTTTAGCGCTTTGAAGAAGGGGAGGCATCTATCTACAAATCGAGACATGAATCGCCCGAGGGCGGCGACCCGACCCATTAGCTCCTGGACTTGCTTCACGTTCTGGGGTGACTTCATGTCCCGAATGGCTTGTATTTTGACTGGGTTGGCTTTAATTCCTCTCTCCGAGACGATGAAGCCGAGGAACTTTCCCGAGGCTACTCGAATGCGTATTTTCTTGGGTTCGACTTCATGCTGTCTGCTCGCACTGGGCGCCTCTTCCAAGTCTTGGATGTGTCTTTCCTCCTTCAGGCTTTTTACAAGCATATCATCCACATATACCTCCATGGTTTTGCCGATCATCCTTTTGAAAATTTTATTCACCAACCTTTGATAGGTGGCCCCTGCGTTTTTTAGCCCGAAAGGCATGACCTCATAGCAGTACAGCCCACCCTCGGTTATGAAGGATGTTTTCGGGACATCGGCCTCGGATATTTTGATTTGATTGTACCCCGAGTATGCATCCATGAAACTCAGAGCCTCGTATCCCGCCGTGGCGTCGATGAGGAGGTCTATCTTCGGTAGGGGGTATGCGTCCTTCGAGCAGGCCTTATTCAGGTCGGTGAAGTCGATACAGATCCTCTACTTTCCGTTTTCCTTCGGGACCATTACCACGTTGGATATCCACTCCGGGTACTGGATCTCGTGGATGAACTGGGCCTTCAGCAGCTTCTCCACTTCCTCGTCTATTTTCTGCTGCCTTTCGGGGGCAAAAGTCCTCTTCTTCTGCTGCACCGGCTTCTTCATTGGGCTAACATTCAGATGATGTTCTATCACTTCTCGATCTATCCCGGGCATATCCGAAGCTGACCAGGCGAAGACGTCAGCTTTGCTCTGTAGGAATGAGACGAGTCTTTCTCGCTGCAACCTTGGCATGGTAGCCCCAATCTGAAATTGCCGAGCGTCATCACCCTCTTCGGCTTCAACTTGCACCAAATCTTCGGCCAGCTCCCCCCATTGATAACTGGCATCATCGTGCAAATCCTCTATTGGGAGTGCCTCGTCGCCTTTTCCTTTCCCCATAAGGTAGTGGTATAACACCTCCGGGATGCCTCTTGATCACCCTGACACTCCCTGACACCATTCTTGGTTGGGAATTTCATCTTGAGATGGGGAGTGGAGACGACAGCCTTTAGAAGGTTCAATCCGACCCTTCCTAGTATGACATTGTATGTCGATGTAATGCCCACCACCAGGAAGTTGATCATGATCGTCGCTTAGCGATCTCCGATGCCAGCTGTTACCGACAACTCAATCGACCCTTCCACCTTCACTGGGACGCCGGAGAATCCCTGCAACGGGTGTTCGACCTTCTTTAACTTTCCCTCGTCTAGGCCCATCTTCCGAAAAGCTTCAAGGAATAGGATATCAGCTGAACTGCCATTATTGACTAAGATCCTCTTCACTTTGCAATCCGCTATGGTCATAGTGATAACCAAGGCATCGTCATGCGGTCTGTACCTTCGGATCATCATCGAGAAGGAGATAACAATCCCGTCTTCGCCTTCTTGTTCGGCCATTCGCCATATATACGCTTCTCGTAGGCCTTCACTTTCTGGCGAGATGAACTCTCTCCGGATTTGGGCCTCCCGGATGGTCGTTATAACTCTAGTTGGGCTCTTATTCTCATCTCGGGGGCGACGCTCAGCTTCCTCGGGTGTCTGGTCCCTTCGCCGTTCCTGATTGCCTCTACGGGCGAGCTCCCTTCTCTCATAGCGACCTCCGCCATCTCTCCAACGGTTATCCTTCCGGCCATTACCATCTGGGGCAACCTCCTTTTCGCGGTCTACAAATTGGCTTAGGTATCCCCTTCGGATCATCCCTTCTATCTCCCCCTTGAGGTGCCAACAGTCTTCGGTATCATGGCCATGGTCTCTGTGGAAGTGGCAATGCTCATCCATGTTGCGTCTCTCGGGTGTCGCCCCATCTTTCACAGCCACTTCATGGCCACGCATCGAGGAATCCTTTATACGCATTAGTACCTCTGTTAGCCTTGGTTCGAGTGCGTACTTCTCAAACTTCCTTGGTGGACTGGGGGCCTGACCGTGCTCAGACTTTCATCTTTTGCCTTCTTCAGAGGGTTTATCGTCAACCCTTGAGAGCCTCTTTCTTACCGCCTTCCTTTCGGCTTCTTCATCGGCCTGGAGGGTTTCTTCCATCTGGATGTACTTATCGCATCGTACTCTCAGCTCGATCAGATTCCTAGGTGTATGCTTTGCTAGGGACCTCTTCAACTCCTTATCCTTGACGCCTCCTAACAGGGCCGTGAATTCTTTCTTCGGGTCTAGGCCTCTGATTGTGATCTTCTCTTGTTGGAATCGCTTCATGTAGTTCCGCAGTGATTCCCCTTCTTGCTGCTTGACGTTGGTCAAGTTCAACGTAGTCTTCTGAAGGGGCTGGCTACTAGAGAATCCCTTCACGAAGAAGTAAAGGTCGCTGAAGCTGTGGATCGACTTCGTCGGCAGACGGTTGTACCATAGCCTCGCCGCTCCTCTAAACGTCAATGGAAGGGCACGACACATGATGTTTTCCGAGACCCGATGGAACTGCATGGCGACCTTGAAGCCTTTCAGGTGATCGACGGGGTCCCCAGACCCGTCATAAGTGTCATACTTGGGTAGGCGAAAGCCGATCGGGAGTGGGTCCCTCATGACCTCGTCAGCTAGAGCCGTGTCATTAGTGAGGTCCGGCTCGCGAGTTCTCGTCTGATTTTCTGCCACCTTCTTGATCTCATCCTTCAGGTCTAGGATCATCTGCTTTAATCCCGAGTCCTCGGGCCTCTGTTTGTCTCCTTGGTGCGGATCCCCATGTGGGTCTCTGGTGACGCGTTGCGTCTGCCTCGAGTGCGGGACTCTCCTCCTCGCTTCGGTTTGAGGGTTCGATCGCCCTTGTCGATCTGTCCCTCGGTCTTCATCTCGAGCTCTCTCAAAGCTGGGCGTGGGGGCACAGGGTGCTCGTCGGTCTTCGAGAGCAGCTTTGGAGACCTCCCTCATAGTCTCGGCCATCCGGTTATATTTGTCCTGGAGGGCTTCGAATTGCTTCCTTGTCACGTACTCCTGTGCTGCAGGAGGCTGATGATCACTGTCTTCACGCACTGAATATCCAGCCGAACGCTGGTACCTTACGGATATTTCCTAGTCGTCATTGCCCCTTTCTCGCCCTATCTCCGCCGAAGGAGGAAGCCCCCCTGAAGGTTCTTCCCCCATGTCCATGTTGGACGCCGCTCTTGTCCTCTTGCGGTTGTAGGTTCTCCCCACCATTACCGTCGTTCCCACAGACGGCGCCAATCTGTTGCTGCCAAAAAACCCCGTGAGTTGGTCATGCACAAGCACAGACGGCGGAGGCCCGGAGCTTTACCCGGGGTTAGTCCTCCGACACTCAAGTTAGGGTCGGCCGCACAGTTCAGTAAGGGAGTAATGGTGAGGGTCTGAATGCTTACCTTCTTCCTTCCTCCCGGCCCCCTTATATGGTTCCTCGGGTCTAGGGTTTTTTCTTGTCTTTTCCTCTGTCCTTCTCCCATATGGCCGTCCTTCTTGTGGGGAATATTCCCCTCATGCAAACGACGTGATCGAGCATGATTGAGTCCTTGGAATCCTTATCTGGTGGTGGACACGTGTCTCAGGGGCGACACATGTCCTTTCCCCACCGAGAGATCAATTTGGCTGTATCACTAGCCAAAGCTGAAACCATAACCATTGGGTTTATGGAGGTTTGTAGCCACCAATGGTGCGAACAGAATGAGGTCATTGTAACAGGAGTGAACACTTCCAAGGCTGACGACAAGAATGCCTTCTATGATTTTGATAAGGAAGAAAAAGCGAAATGTAACGATCGAGTCTTTAGCGAGGTTCAATCGATGTCGGTTTAAAGGTTACAAATGAAAGAAGAGGGGTAATTTAGACATTTAAAAATAATAGGGGAGAAAAGAGTGGTAAAAGTTTCAATGTAGGAAGTATCAGAAAAAATAATTTGAAGATAGGGAATTTTTGTAAATATAGACTAGGTGTAGTGAAGTGATAGTAATTGCCCCAATTTTACAATCAATTTGGCCATAAAATATCTCAACTAGGAACAAGCTCTGTTTTTTCTCTACTCCTAGATCTACCCGTCACAATGATTTTGCGTTGCTTCTTTGCAAATATAGTGAAGGAGAGGCACGAATCCTCTTCTAGTAAGTTTGCAATTCTTCTCCTTTAAATGGACTCCTCTCCATTGTTGCTTTTTCGTCACTATTGGCACTTTGGGAGCAACTTCTTCATAGTAGCCTGATTTTCCTTAGCATGGACAGGGGCTAGGGCTTCTTCAGTCTCAAAAGCTCTTCCATCATGGCAGGCCCCTCTTCCTTTTTCCTTATCAATAGGAAAACCAGTTTGACTATGCTTCTACCTCTCCACAACCACATATGCTATCCTATCTTATAGGAGTCCTAATAGAATATGCTTCTATCTCACTAGAATTCTGTAGGATACCAAATTCTATCTTCCCATATAATTTGTGTTCCTCACCATAACTGTCAGATGTGATGATAGACTTCTACGAAACTACTATTATTAGAATTCCTTTTTGATAGAGTTTCCATCAATGTGGAATCATATCCTAGCATGTATAGGTTTATTTCACAACTCTTTTTCCAAGTAATATGCAATTCAATTCTCAGTCCTATTATTGTATCAAGAGCCATAGGATCATATGAGCATCACTCCTACTCTAATTCAATCTCCTTTTTCTCCTTTCTATCTATTGTGAGATAAATCCCCTCCTCTAGCCGAGCACTCTCCCCTATATTCTCTCACGCCACTCGATCTCTCCATTATCTTTCTTTTCCAAAAACAAAAAAAAAAACAATCGTCCAAGCTTTCCTCTCCCCTCCTCTAGCTGAGGCCTTTACACATCATGTCTGATCTATCCTCCATCACCTCTCCCCTACTTCTACTCCTCCTTCTTCGTCTCCCATTGCCCCTCCACCTCCACCTTCAACTCACCCTACTACCCACTCTGGTGCTCATTACCTTATCTCCCTCAAGCTTTCATTAAAAATTTTTGTATATTAGAAGACTCAAATTATCCCTTACTTCATTGGACAATGACTATATGACTATGTTACCAGCGACCTCCATTTGCCCTCAAGATCCAGCTCAAGAAAATCATGGCGTGAACAAGATGCCTCTATCATGAGCTTATTAATCGCCTCCCTCTCTAAGGAGGCCTTCGAATTAGCAGTCGAGCAGACCACTAGCAAAGAGATCTGGGATACCCTTCATGCAGCATTCAGCTCTCCCTCAACAACCAATATTCTTTCCCACAATGTCTCTCTTCAAAATATGGTTCACAAACCAAATGAAACTAACTTGGTTTCTCAATCGAGCCAAGACTCTATTTGATGAACTTGTAGCTGTTGGTAAGCCTCATCTCCTTGAGGACTTCAATATTCATATTTTCCATGCCCTACAGACAGAATATCAGAACCTTACCTCGATCATGATGGCCCACTCTGAACCGGTCAACTACAATGAATTCCATGGTCTCCTTATGAGTCATGAGAACCTCATCAAGTCTTGCGGTGTTATTATTGATCCTTCTACCAATGCATCAACCAACCTCTCTCAGCAAGGTCGTGGACTACCACTCCTTCCTCTGGCAAGCGTGGTAACCCCTCCTCTTGCTATAGTGGCTATGACTGAGCAATTAGATTTGGGCGTTCTAATGCTTTTCCTCATAGTCCTTGCTCTATCTATGGATGCACCAATCATCTGGAGAATACTTGTCATTACCGTTCCCAAGGCCAAGGTAACCAACCCAAACCACCCATCTTTCCCAACCCACTTATGTCCAACACCTACCCACACCTACCCCCCTCCCATGCCAACTAATCTGCTCATTCTCCCCCCTCCAACCCATCCATGCCACCCATTCCTACCCCATACCAACCCCAGACCTTCACCAGCTTTTGGATCCCTAACACCAGTGCCACTCATCATGTCACTCCTAATCTGTTTTTCTCTCCTCTCTCATTCACGTTCTTTTACACTTTCTAATTCTTACATGTTCACTTCTCTTACTCACTATCTTCTATCAGTTAAGCAATTTTACCATAATAACCCTATTTATTTTGAATTAATCTTTTTTTTTTTTCTTATGACTGATCTCATGACCAAGCGAACCCTCCTTTCTGAGTCGAGCAAGAATAAGCTTTACTCCAAGTTGCCTTCCTTCTCTTCCAATCTTACGGCTACATCTTTCTATGGTCGTTGGCATCATCGTTTAGGCATCCTCATGATCGAGTTCTCTGTCTTATGCTAACTCACCAACTTCTTTAGAAGCCACTCTCTCTCTCTGTTATGCATGTCAAATGGGCAAGTCTAGTTTTTTACACCATAGTGAGACTTCTTCTCGGAGTTCCTTTCCCTTGGATTTAATTTTTAGTGATGTATGGTGTCCTCACCCCATTGTTCTTCCATAGGACATCATTATTTGGTTTTATTTGTAGATGATTGTACTAAGTATATTTGGTTTTATCCTTTAAAGTTAAAATCAGATGTTTTTTCTACTTTGAAACGTTTTGCTCTATGGTTGAGCGTCAGTTTTCTCGATCCATTAAATCTATTAAAACTTACAGGGGTGGGGAATATCGTTCTCTACCCCCTTACTTTGCCAAACTTGGCATTCAACATAGAGTTTCCTATTCCCACACCCATGAGCAATGGGGCACTGTCGAACGTCAGATGGGCACATTACGAGACTGTATTACTCGCTCACCTATGCCTCTGCTCCTCAGGCTTACTAGGACTATGCCTTTGAGTCTGTTGTCTTCCTTATTAATAGAATGCCCACATCTATCACCAGGAGCATTTCCTATTACTATTTGATCAACCATAATTCTCCTAACTATTCTTTTCTTAAAGTGTATGGTAGTCCCTGTTTTCCATGGCTATGCCCCTATAATTATCACAAAGTCTACCCTCAGTCTGCCCCTTGTGTCTCTCTAGGCTATAGTCCTTCTAATGTTGGTTATTGGTGTATGGATATCGCCACTCATTGCATTTATGTCTCCCATCATGTTTGCTTTGATGAGACCACTTTCCCTTCCTGCACCGTCTCCTCTAACCCACTACCTCCTCAACCCACCCTCACCCCTCTCCCATACACTATTGCATCTAATACACCACGAAACCCTCCCCTACCCACTCCTCCTCTTAATCCTCTACCACCTACCCTCCCCTCTCCCTTCACCACCCTACCTATTTACTCTAGCTCTCCCTCGTCTCCATGCCATACTCCGACTATTTCCCCCCACCATTACATTCCCCTCCCAACCTGCCCCTTCTAACTAGGGATCTCTTTGGCATATATGATGATCCCCTCTCTCCCTCACCAGGCTCACCAGACATCCACCACCCCACTGAATCCACCTATTTCTCTCAGGCAGCTAAGGATCCTCTTTGGTGCCCTGCCATGGCTGATGAATTTAATGCTTTGTTGCGTAATGGTACTTTGTCTCTTAGGCCTTACAATGACTCTATGAACCTAGCTAGCTGTATGTGTGTCTAGAGCATTACAAAGCCAGTCTGGTGGCTAAAGAATTTTTATCAGCAACCTGGACTATCGTGAGACCTTTAGCCCTGTCATTAAACCCACTACAATTCAGAGTGTTCTTTCTCTGGCAGTATCCAAGGCCTGAGGTGTTCATCAGCTTGATGTCTGAAATTCCTTCCTTCATGGTGTTCTCACTAAAGAAGTTTTTATGGCTCAATCTCAGGGTTTTGAAGACAAGCAACACCCTCACCATGTGTGTTGTCTCCTTAAATCCCTATATGGCCTGAAACAGGCTCCTAGGGCTTCATTTCACAGGCTGCCAGATTCCTTCTTCACTCAGGTTTGTCATCCCAAATCGACACAATCTCTCTTCATTTATATGCATGATGTTGTTACTACTTATGTTCCTATCTACATTGGTCACAAGGAATCAGCCCTCCCGTGTCAACTCTCTTCTCCAGCAATTGGTCACTGAGTTCTCGAATAAAGACCTTGGTTGCTCAACTTCTTCCTCGACATTGGGACTATATACCAATCAGATGGGGTGCTTTTATCCCAATCTTGCAACATTACGGATCTACATTAGTGGTCAGGTGTGGCCAATTGTAAGCATGTTAATATCCCTATAGCCACCACGTTCACAACCTTTTTTATAGGGGGTGCTCTATTTTTTTATCCCACCAAGTACAATTCTATTGTTGGGGCCCTCTAGTACATCACCCTTACATGGCTTGATGTTTCCTACTCCATGAACCGCACCTATTAGTTTATGCATGCTCCCTTAGAAGATCATTGGTCTCTTATCAAATGGATTGTGTTATCTCAAGTCCACACGGGATCATGGATTGTTTATCTCCAAATCTAGCTCTCTCCAATTATACGCTTTCTCTGATGCTGACTGGGCTGGTGATAGCGAGGCTTGTAAGCCCCCTGGTGGGTATGCCATTCATATGGGTCCTAATCTTATCTCATGGGCCTCTAAGAAGCAAAAAATTGTTGCCGGCTCCTTCACTGAATCTGAATACAAGACGGTAGTTGATGCCTGTGCTGAACTCAGTTGGCTACGCTCTTTATTTGATGAGCTATGTCTCCCATTCTCTAGTGTGACAGTATTGGAGGCTGCATACCTCTCTGCCAATCTGCTCTTCCATGCTCGTACTATGCATGTTGAGATCGACTTTCATTGTGTTCAAGATAAGGTTGCTTCAAAGGAGCTTCAGATTCAGTTTATTTCTACCAATGATCAAATTACCGACATTCTCACAAAGGCCCTTAGTACAGCTCAGTTTAATTTTCTATGGGATAAACTGCGGATTCGGGCTCTCAAATCCACACCTTGAGAGGGTATATCAGCATGAAACCCAGTTCGACTATGCTTCTACCTCTCCACTGGCACATATGTTGTTCTATCTTGTAAGAGTCCTAATTAAATATGCTTTTACCTCACAAGAATTCTATAGGATATCAAATCCTATCTTCCCATAGAATTTGTGCTACTTATCATGACTGTGAGATGTAATCATAGACTTCTAGTGTAACTACCATTATTATAATTCATTGTATGATACATGTTCCATCATTGTGGAAATTTAGATGAAAAGGAGAACACGATATTATAGACCATGTGACTTGTCACCTGCGAGAAGATTGTAGATATATGATATTTATTAATTAATTAATTTCTCTGAAAAAAAATTAAGATAATTAATAAAAAAAAAAAAAAAAAATTCTTGTACTAGGTTTCTCAATGTATAGCTGGTTTGAGGTATCGGTATGTATATCGGGTATCGATATTATTATCTTTACTGACTGATTCCGATACATGTTGATCTCATATCAAGGGTCAAAAAAGTTAGAAAACTCGATTTTTAAGGAAACTAAGGGCACAACTATCTGATCCAAGCCGATCTTTGCCAACCTTTATCGGTTCTAAGGTGACCATACCCGACCTGATACTGTATACTAAAACTGTGATACATAATCGTTGGAGATGGGACTTTTTTTTTTTTTATAATGGCATTATACGTAATTATTTAAGTAATTTTACTTGGTAAAATTAATGACGAACAAATACTGGAAAATTTTCCAATAGCATATTTATATCAGATTTTACATCTTAAAAATAAACATCAAAATATTTTTCTGTATTACACCGGAAAATACAGAGCCTTAGGAAAATAAAAGGCAGGGGCAGCCTTCTTTTCTTTTTATCTTTTTTTGGAGGCAAAATGTAAACAAAAGGCAAACTATATAAATTCTCAAAGATCATGAGCCAAAGGAAGCCTTCCTCAAAAATGATTCCATCTAATCAATAATTTGAACATTTCTTTTCATATCTCAGAATGCAGAATATATATAATTAATACAATATAATATAATATAAGGTCTATATATTTAGGTCCACTGTGGGAGAATATTTCATTTTGGAAGAATTCTATGCTAGATTGCCAATTAATTAAGGCTTTGGGCATGTGGAGGGGCCATATAATTGGGTCGCATATCAAAACTTTAGGGCAATGCAATTGCCTGACCTAATACCATGTATTGGACCCTTTTTTACCTTTTTTTTTTTTTAAGCAGACCCTTTCCTACTTCACCTACCATTTAGTAGTGATTTTTGTTTTTTTTTCATCAAAAAAAAAAAAAAAATTAGTCTTCTTTCTTTTCAAGCCATTGTCAATCATTTTTTGAAAATTTAAAATGTAATTTTTGCTTTTAATTTATAGATTTTTCTGACTATGATCGTAGAGGCAATCTTAAAAAGGTGTAACATGCAGTTGTGTGACTCCCCAACATGTTCACAAGGCAAAGATCATATTATTATTGGGTCACATATCAAATTTTTTTTTTTTTTTTGGTGGGGGGTTGGGGTGGGGTTGGGGAGTTGCATTTCAATTTTTTGACCTTCATTGTATGGATAAAAATCGTCTGCAATTCCTTATCCATGCAATACTGTGCAATACCCCCTTCAGATGGTGACACGTGGATAAAGTGATTTGAACGGCTCAGATTAATCCTACATTGATCCAACTTCAACTCACTGGTTTGGAGTTGGATCAATATAGGATTAATCTGAGCCGTTCAATCCACTTTGTCCACGTGTCACCCTTTCAAGGGGGCATTGTACAGAATTATACATGATTAGAATTGCAGACAATTTTTATCCTGTATGTATTGGACCATTTCTTACTTCAGCTACCATTTAATATTTTTTTTTTTAAGCTATTGACCTTTCAATCATTTTTTTAAGTTTAAATTACTGGTTTATTTTATTAATTTGTATATTTTTTCTAGCTACAAATCCTAAACAATCTTAAAAATATGTCATATGTCTAAGTTTTCTATAATATATTTAAAATTCATGAAGCAAAGACCAAATCGTTGGTTCTGTTTTTTATTTTTTATATAGGAAAAAAAAATATTTCATTGCAAACAAATATGAGAGAGAGAGAGAGAGAGAGGACGACTTTAGCAACATCCATAAACCATCTAGTATTAATTTGATCTATCAAAGATATAGATTACAAATAGATCATTATAGGAAGACATGTTATCCATTCACAAATGATAATTTCATAGTCCTATTGTCTCTTACTTTTTGGGTGAATAGTCGAACCGTACAAAGCTTATTGTTCAATCAACTCTCCCATTTTCTCTCACCTTTCTTTTTCATTTTTTGTTTTCTTCACCTTCCTCTCTTTCTGCCTAACATCCATTGTGTGGACAAATACAATAACTTAATGTCATAATTTTTGGCTTTTGTAGAGAATTTAGGTATAGTTTGATAATGTTTCTGCTATTTCTGTGTCTAGAAACAACAGAAACGGCTTTTCACATTTCTAAAAATAAAATCAGATTTTTTGATATTTGATAAACATGTTTCTTGAAACATTTTTTGCAGACATAATAACACTAAAAATCTTAATAAACCTTAGAGCTTTAAAGGTTCGGTTTTTTTTTTTTTTTTCTTTTTTCTTTTTTTATTTCAAATGTATTAATGTTATTAATTAATTAAGGGGGAGAAAATTCTGCCATCCATTCCCATGTAAAAAGACACCCCACTCTTACCTCCACTTCTTCATGTGTTTGGTTGTAGGAAAAACGGACAACGGACAGAATTTATTCTTCCCATTAATTAAATGGGCAACTGTGTCTGAGACTGAAAATAACTTCCTTTTTTTTTTTTTTTTTTTAATGAAAATAACCAACACATATAGAGACAGCTGGGCATTCTCGCACCTAGCTATGTGATCAGCCAGCTCCATAAAATGGAAATAGTAGCAGTAGTGGTCCATGCCTTTTGCTCTTTTCATAATCTCAGTTCCTAAGAAGTGAGGAATATGGGGACCTTGTGGGTCTTGCAAGTTACTACACCCCCAATAAAAACAGAACAAGGCCACAGTTTTTCTTGTGTAGAACACGTTTTCCATATCCCTTCTTCATAAAAGAGAGAGAGCTCTACCAAATCATAGACTAGCTACGATGCTGTTCATTAGTACTCTTTTTTTTTTTTTTTTTCGGTGATATGTTGTTCATTAGTACTTGATAGGTAGGAAAGATCCTGTTTGGTTGTTCTGCAAAATTTATTTAATTTCAGATCGTATATATGGATTAATTTTGACTTCCCTTTCATCAATCATCATGTGAATAAGGCCAGTTACTTGTTTTGAGTTTCAAACTGATTTAGCTTAGCTATCGAAAAAAAAAAAAAAAAAAAGCAAAAGAATGCTAATTGGTCATATATGTGGCCACCACCCGAGTGTGTGGCCAGTGGGAAAACAAGTAGAGGCATTGATCATAGGTGCAAGGTAGTCTTTTCATGCAGCCAGTATCTAGGTGCAGAGGACATGACTGACTAAACCTCTTTTCTCCCAAAGAAAAAATTAGGGAAATAAAACTTTAACTTCAAATGTGACCTATACTAATGCTTTCATGTGTCTATATATCTTTCTTCTTCCCATGTCAAAAGGCGTTTTTAAATCTTGTTTGAGGATTGAGAGAAATAGACACTGGAGTTATTATCGTAGGCCACACTCTTGGACGGCAGAGAACACCCTCAAAAAGTGATCGAACCAGAAATCCAGTAGATACGCGAGTCAATTCTTCAAGTTTTAATTTGAACTACACCAGCAGCATGTCCTTGAGATGCATTTTTTATTGTCTGGACCCGTGGAGACTGGGGTTTATCAGTCCCACAGGGAACCATGAAAATCATTCGTTGGAATTGCCGGGGATTGGGGGAGCCCGCGGACAGTTCGAGCTCTTCAGAACCTCTCCAAATCAGAATTGCCAGATATCATTTTCCTAATTGAGTCCAAGTGTCAGGCGGATAAAAGCCCAACGGTGCCTCTGGTGGTTTAGCATTGCTATGGAACCAACATTTACAATGGGAAGTTTTATTTTCAGATGACAGGGTAATTGACACTGAAGTTACATCGGATCAAGGCCATAAATTCCTGCTGACATGCGTCTATGGAGATCCTATAAAATGCAATAGACAGCGTGTTTGGGATCGATTGATCTCCCTAGGCCAGTCCCGCAATGAGCAGTGGATGTGCATAGGTGATTTTAATTCATATCTGGCCTGGCAAGAGAAGGATGGGGGGAATCAAAAAGGTCTGCGTGATATGTTACAATTCCAAGAGGTTCTCAACCAATGCAACTTATTAGATCTGGGGTCTAATGGTCCGGCGTATACGTGAAGTAACAAGAGGAGTGGTTCGGCAAACATTCGTATCAAGCTTGATCGTGCTCTTGCTAACCCAGCTTGGAGAATTAGATATGCCAACGCCACCGTCTTTATTCGACTAGCCATCAGCTCCGATCATAATCCTCTCCTAGCCGATACGGAGGGTGGAAAATCTTCAGGACCTAAGCCCTTTCGATTCGAAAAGATGTGGTTGCGCCACACTGGTTGTCAAGATTTGGTCTCCAAAATATGGTCTACTCCCTCTTATGGTTCGGCAGCAACTACCCTCATTCGGAAAGCTTCAAATTGCAAGGCCGCTCTTAAGAAGTGGAATCGAGAGGATTTGGGCATGTGCAAACTCGGATTAAACTCTCAAATTGCAACTGGAAAACATCCAAGGTCACCCCTATTCTGTTCAACGTCAAGACCAAGAGAATTCCATTTCTAAACAACTAGAGGAGGAATTGGCCAGGGAAGAAGTAATGTGGCATCAAAAAGCCAGGATGGATTGGATTCAGAGTGGGGACAAGAATTCCACCTTTTTTCATGCTACTACAATTCAGCGAAGACAGCGGAATCGGATCTTAAAACTAAAATTACAAAATGGTGAATGGACAAAACTGAGGAGGATGTCTATGTTGAGCTCTTACACAATTTCAGTGAAACTGTTGCTTCTCAAGGAACCAATTTGGAGGCGATGCAACAAGCTCTTGCTACAGTTCAGCCAGTTATTGATAACAATCTTATTGATCAATTATGCATCTGTCCGACAATGGAGGAAGTTCAGAAAGCCATCTCAGAAATGGGTCCTTGAAATCTCCAGGGCCTGACGGGTTCCCTCCATTATTTTTCCAACACTTTTGGAGCACTACCAAAAAGATATATACAACTTTATATCTGAATTTTTTTTCTTCTGGTCGTCTTCCAAAGGATCTGAATCAAACGTTTATTTGTCTCATTCCAAAGGTCCCCAACCCAGAGTTCGCCGATCAATTTCGCCCTATTAGTCTTTGCGGTGTAGCAGTGAAGATTATCTCCAAAATAATGGCAGATAGGCTTAAAGGTGCATTGCAATGTATAATTTCTCCCAATCAGTCTGCTTTTGTTCCTGATCGTTTGATTTCAGACTATTTTTATAGCCCATGAATTGTTTCATTATCTTAAACATCACTCTAGAGGTAAAAAGAATTTGCTAGCCCTTAAACTTGATATGAAAAAAGTATATGACAGGCTAGAATGGAAATTTATTGAGGAAACTCTTTTAAGGTTGGGATTCTGTAACAAATGGGTGGGATATATTATGGAATGTATTTCATCAGTTTCATATACCTTGCTTGTTAATGGCTTGGAGAGAGACTCTTTCTCTCCTTCAAGGGGTATTCGCCAAGGCGATCCCCTTTCACCTTTTATATTTAGTTTGTGCTCCCAGGTGTTCACTTCCATTGTTAGTGAGGCGGAAAATGCAAGCTTAATCAGAGGCATTAAAGTTAGAAATCGTGCTCCTACAATCTCCCATCTCCTGTTCGCCGACGATTGCCTCCTCTTTTCTGAAGTTAATTTGCATCATATCATCAACCTGAAAGCATGTCTGAGCTTTATTGCAAGGCCAACGGTCAAGAAATAAACTTGAAAAAATCTGGTCTCACATTCTGTCCTAATACTCCTACTAGATTCAAGCGATGGTTCTCTCGTATTTTAAAGGTCCCCTACGGAGACGGTCCTTCGAAATATTTGGGGTTACCCACGAAAATTGGAGTATCTAAAGCGGATGTCTTCAAGGAATATGCTGAAAAAACCAGGAAAAGGGTGCAAGGATGGAAAAATCAATTGCTTTCTCATGCGGGTCGCGAGGTGTTAATCAATTCAGTTGCTTGGTCGATGTCTAATTTTGCTGCTTCCCATTTTTCCCTTCCAGCATCCATTCATGACTGTATCCGACGAAGTATTTCAGATTTCTTTTGGGGTGTCAACGTGAGGGTGAGAGGAAGGTTCATTGGATTTCTTGGACCCGCCTTTGCTATTCGAAGGAGAAAGGCCAGCTTGGATTCCGTGACCCAATTCTTCAAAACCGTGCTTTACTTTCTAAGGTGGCTTGGAGACTTTGGGAGAATCCAAACTCCCTTTGGGCTAGGTTCATCAAGGCAATTTATTTTCCTAAGATAGACTTTCTCAATGTTGTCACGGGCAATAAACCATCTTGGGCATGGCGAAGTGGTCTCATTGGATGGAAGGTTCTTACTAGTGGTCTAGTTTGGGATGTGGGAAATAGATTCAATGTAGACATATGGAATAGTAATTGGATTCCATCATCCCCCAATTTTAGAATTCAATCTCCACGTCATTGGAATTGTGATGTTAAAAAAGTGGCAGATTTGATAGATCATGAAAATAAGAAGTGGAAAGAAGACCTATTAGATCACCTTTTCCAACTGGAGGACAAGCGAGAAATCTTAAAGATTCGGTTGAGTTTATTCCCAAGAGAAGATCGGCTTATTTGGGGGGCAGCTCGGAATGGAACTTTCTCTATTAAATCAGCGTATCATCTCCTTTCTAATCAACAACATCAGCAAATGACCACCCAAGCTTCATCATCTCGTCGTTATGATTGGGAAGATATCCCAACCTGTGTTTGGGAAAGAATATGGAATTGTATATCCCTCCCAAAAATCAAATCCTTCTTGTGGAGGGTGTGTGCTCATGGCATGCATCTGGGGAGAACCTTCTTTCACAACGTATTCCAAAAGATCCAACTTGCAAAAGATGTGGTTGTTCAGTTGAATCAAGTGACCATTTTTTATTGGAGTGTCCATTCGCGAAGGCCACTTGGTTTGGCAGTAACTTATCCTTCTCTGTTCTTAATGAGAGTCCCTTAAGACTTGCAAGATGGTTGGAGAATTGGGATCATATTCAATTTTCGAGCAAAGGTCGAAGTGAGGAAGTGTTGAGTTTGTGCTCCTTTGTGTGCTAGTATCTTTGGATCGGGAGGAATGACTTGATTTTTTATCGCAAAGATTGGACTCCAGTGGAAGTTTTCACCAAAGCCTAAGAAGCCTTCAATGAGTTCTGGTCTTGACCCAAGGTTCATGGTCTTCAACGTGAGGTTCCTTCTTCACCATCTTTAAATGCTAGCCAATCATGCATTAGACCTCCCCTTGGTTTTATTAAGGTCAATACCGATGCTGCCCTTCCCCTTGGTGCCTCTTGCGGTGGTCTTGGGGTTATCATTCGAAATTATCTGGGAGCTCCTATTCGTGCAACCTCAGATACATCTTCCTTTGTAGATGTTCTTGTGGGAGAAGCTTGTGCTCTTAGATGTGGCCTACAGAGTGCCGTCGATGGAGGATTCCCTTACATTTTTGTGGAGTCGGATAATGCCTCTCTTATAGATGCAATTAATAGGCAATTCTCCTCCCCCCCATTGACATTTTTTGTATTGTCTCTGATATCAAAATCCTTGCCTCCAATTGTAGACAATGTAATTTCTCCTTTATCTCTAGAGAAGCAAACGATGTTGCTCATTCCCTAGCCCGGAAGGCCCTATCTATGGCATGTAAGACAGATTGGCCACTTTCCACTCCTTGGCTTCTAGATCTTTGTAATCAGGATGCCTTGATCTCCTCATGCCCACTTTTGCAATAAAATTTCCCCTTACCAAAAAAAAAAAAGAGACATATTTTAAGGGAACGGCATAAGACGTGGAAGAGGCACCACAAATGATCTCTCTCTCTCTCTCTCTCTCTCTCTCTCTCTCTCTCTTATATGGATATCGTGGGGTGGAAACACCAATGGAACACTCAGTACTGCAAGACTTTATTATCTAGAAGTAGAATGAATCAGAAAGACTCAAATAAAGAAAAATTGTGTAGGCCACTCCACCGAACAAGATGGGGGAGAGTAACTAGGCATAGAGTCAAGGTCTTCCTACATCATCCCTTCTGGAAAACTGAATGGATCCTCTCTCTCTCTCTCTCTCTCTCTCTCTCTCTCTCCTATTATTATTTTCTCTTCTTCTTGGATTTCATGATATTCCTCAACCAAAACTATTCTTACAAAAAAAAAAAAAAAAGTAATGTTGCAGTCTCAGGAACAATCGTAATTGCAACAAAGTAATTTTCTTTGTGGAGCATTACTTCGATGAAAACTACCAACATCATGGGTACATGTCTTGAGTCTCTTAAACTCAGTTTCCATTATATATTTTGTGTAGCAATTTACTTTCCAGTCTTTTTCTTTCTCTTTTATTTTCAGAACTAACAATGATATTGTTGATAGCCTCATAAGAAAGGCTTTGTCGATTTTGTGTAAGAAAGAGTGGCTATGGTCCTCCTTGTTTTCAGGAGGCCTTAGACTGTACACAATCTTTCCAGAACTAACAATGATATTATTTTTTTTTCTCTCCTGTTTATGTGGTTTATGTAAGGATAATATGTAAGATTTCCAATTAAGTGGGCTAGCATAGTCCAGATTTATTTTCAAAATCAGTTTAGTGGTGTTGACACAGATGGAGTAAGCAGAAAGAATCCAATATTATTGGTAAATGATCTCTATGGAGATATTGGATTCTATTAGCACACCTTAATGGTATAGAATATTTATTATTATGTGTGGACCTAAGGTATTGTTTCCTTAATGGAGAGGAAATCCTAATTTCTTTGTAGGGTTGGTCCCTACCCTCACCCCTATATATAGTTTTCACTGATCCATTATGTGAGGCTGTTGACCTAAAGTAAAAGGGAAAGTGGGTAGACCAGACCAACATTGATAGTGTTGTATAAGAAGCATACAGAAGACATTGAGGAGTTGTTATTCTTCAGTCATGGATTCAGGTATGCCTAAACCATGTCTTTGTAATGTTTATTATACATACTCATCGATCTCTATGAATCGTTTTCGGATTTATTTTCTATCATAACAGTCTCCCACAGTGGTTCTCATACCATTGCATCCCGTTTTTCAAAAAAATGTGGAGGCATAGGGCTTTTCTCCTTTTCTTAGGGGAACTAATTGTTTTAATGAGTATTGATAGCTACATGGCACATTATTGGCCTAGGAGGCTAGGACCTGATTGGTGAGCCCAATCCCTATAGAAAGGACTTGAAAATTTGTCTGATCCAGAGATAAGGTATTTGTCAAGTTACAGAAATATGAAAGTGTTAGGCACCCACTCCACCCAGTTCAATGGGTCTTTCTATTAATGCTTAAAAAATCAATATTCTCCCTAATTAATCATATACCGTATGCATGGCTATGTTATGGTTATAGTATTATTTACACTAAAAGCTATTGAGTCAAGATTATAATTGAACCTTGTTTGGGGTAAAGCGGGAAGGCC
>CM040967.1:23851246-23966053 GCA_022985045.1 Macadamia tetraphylla | reverse complement strand
TCGGAGGAATTTTGGCAATTGTTTTCGTATCTTTCTCACATCGGACACTACTTGGATTGCTCTGTCAACATTTGGTATGCAAATGTTAGATACCACAGGTTTTGGTAAGGTTTAGCTAGATTGGATAGAATTAGGCTGAATATGGGTAAAGTTACGTGTCATTTCTGAAGGCACTAAATCCTCTTGCGAAAGAGATCATAGATCTAGTACACAGTAAAAATCATCATTTCTGGAAAAAGTGACAAAATTGAGTGCCTAGAGTTTGCAATTTACCACATTTTTTTAAGAAAATGATATTTTAATATTATAGTATAGCCTAATTCTTTCAAAGTCAGGTTAGTTGAGGAGATATAATGAAGGTTTCTTTTAAAGCCCATGGGGTTCAAAATAAATGCACACTGATAGATCCAAATATAACAAAGAAACTGATTTAAAAGAGGTTTTGATGGTATAACAATGACAAGAGATTGCAAAGATGACCCAATTGAGGTGGTGTGGAAGGACACGAGTAGTTATAGAGTAGCTAAGTAGCAACGATAACATTAAATAGAGTGGTATGGTATAAGGATTCATGCTTTGATATGGCCTTTGTCAAGTTGAATTTGGTTGTCATGCATCCACTGTCACATTTGTTGGACTAGTTCATGAATGCTCTTTGATCTTCATTCATTTATATTTTTTTTTAAGGTTTAAGGGAAAAGGACAGGTATGCTAGCGTAATACCTAGGAATAAGGTATGCTAGCGGAATTTTAACCATTAGATGAAACATAAAAAATCTCATCCGTTTATGTGATGAGGTCTTACAAAACTCGTCCAATACTGCCGCTCCACGGTACTACTCCCCCCAACCATGACCCCTTTTCCGGCCAGTGTGTCTGAGTCATCACCGCTGTCGGTAAATTCAAATGTTCCTACAACACCGGTGGAGGCTCCAAAAGTTTCAGGCACAGGGAGTCAGCCAAGCTCCGGGCCAGCAGCTAGTTTATCGCCGGAAACGGTAAGAGTCCAAATCGCGATTCCGACTACAACCCCTTCTCCGGATCATCAATTTCATGGCTAACAGATTGTGGCGATACAAAATCCGACGATTGCAGAAACAAATCAGATGCTCTGGTTCTTAAGGTGATCGCTATTGCAGCAATTCTCACTGCCGGTGTTATTGGTGTCGCAACCCCTCTTATCAGAAAGAAACGTAGCTTTTTACGCACAAATGGAGACGTATTCGTCGTCGCAACGGGAGTAATTCTAGAGACCAGATTCGTTCATATGCTTCCCGATAGTGCTTCTGCGCTATCCGACCCTTGCTTGCCTAAAAACCCCCATTCCTTATCATAAACCATCCTTTTTCAATCTTCCTTTAGCAAACCTGAATTCCGTATTGGATTTCTTTTCTTCTTCTTCTTCTTCTTCTTCATCGTCTTCATCTTCTTCTTGCTCGTGTCTTCCCTTGTTGTGTGGTATTCTAAAGCATCACATCATGCTTGCTTTTTCTTGTTGCAATCAAATCTCCTGAATCAGACTAATTAAGTAGAAGAAGCTCTAGATCTAGGTCAATGTAAAGGTCAATCACCTTAAACATGTTCTGCAGGTGAGGTCCACTGCTGTTTCTAAACTTCTTCATCACCATGATTGCTTCGTTGATCACGCCATCAAAATCACCTCCTCTAAGACTCCGGTTGCGACCACCACTGTGGCCAACACCACTGTCCAAATCACTCCCCTCGAAACCACTGCAGAAGAAATCACTTCCTTGGAAACCACCATGGAAGAAATCACTCCACCAGAAACTATGGTCGTTGAAATCACTACCCCAGAACCACCACCGTCGAAGTCACTCCTCCGACAAGAGAGAGAGAGGAAAGGTGTAGCAACAATACATTGAAAATTTATATATCTTTTTTACATCCAACGGTTTAATTCAAGTTGATCAAATCTTACGGTCAAGATCCCGCTAGCATTCCTAATTCCTAGGTACTACGCTAGCATACCTATCCCTTTCCCTTTTTTTAAATAAAAATTAAAATTTGACTACGCTTGTATCTTTAAACCGGATTTAATGTGGTTTCTATTTCAATTTCAAAATCTGAGATAGCTCCCCCAACTATTTCAGAATTTCTATTTCATTTGATTTCACTCTTACTCTTTAATGAGTATGCTATTAATTTTATGGACAAAGCAGTAATTCTACTTTAAAAATAAAACATCACCACGCCCCCACCCCACTCCCCATCGGCATTGCCGCATCCACCACCACCCTTGCCCTAGGCCTGGTCCATCCAACTCCTGTTGGCACCTCGCCACCGCTATCGTAACCACCACCGTCTCCTAAATAAATATAGTGAATTTATTCTCAAAAATTGAGCTACCAAATAGATTTCTTATTCTTGAAATATATCTAATTAATACAATCAAAATAGTTTCAATTTCTTAATAAATAAGACTATTTCATGAAATTAAATCAAAACTAAAATAGAAATCACACCAAATCAGGCCTAAATCTACAAGACTTTTGAATCAAGAATCCTTATAAATCGCATCCTTTATGAAAATCTTTGTTTCTTTCTTTATTCATTTCAGGTTTTGACCAATTCTGAACTTAATTGCATCTAAATTAATAGCAGTCGATCCGTGAATGATTCGAGTTTTTAAACCTTATGTACAGTATTACAAAGTGGGAAAAAAAAAATTGGAGGGAAGAGAAGTTCAAGTAAATTTGCTTCATTTTGTGCAAATTTTCAAGCAGCTGGGGACCAGACAGATGGAGGGATCGACCACCACCAAATCTGGGAGGCCGACCATAAGATCAGCTATACATTTTATCATGTGAAAGACTGAAAGATCATTAAAATGTTAGATTAGAATTACTGGAATGATTAAAGAAATCGAAGCAATAAAGAGAGAGATGCAGGCTGAGCACGGCTGGACAGATTTTTAAGGTTGAGAATAGCCCCCTTTTTTTTTGGGTGTGTGTGGAAGGTTGAGAATAGCAAATAAATGCTATTGGGAGATTCAAAACTAAGTACATATGTAGAGAGAGAGAAAATAATCGTGCACACTTGTGTCTCTTTTTTTTTTTTTTAATCAAAATCATAAGCTTCTTGACTCAATGAAATATCATCATCATCGTAATCACAATATGATTTTCTTCTAATAATCTTTACATTTTTCCACATAATTATCTCATTTGTTTCATGAAGGAAGCAACAATTGATATTTATATGGAAAGAAAGAAACATTTGGTTTGGTTTGTTCCCTACTAGCCTATTCTTTAGTCTATATTATTCATTTATTTATTTTTATTATTATTATTATTTTTTTTTTTTATCTTTGTAAATTTGGAGTTTAGTGGACCGGGGGATTCTCATGGTCTCATGATGATGCAAAAAAATTTGTACCCCAAGCTACTTCTCCACAATATGCCATCAACTCATTTCTTATTTACCATTATACTACTATTTGCTATTTCAAGGTGTAAAATCCAGAGTTCCAGACCCCTCACCCAAAAAAAAAACTTTCTAGTAGGAGGTAGAGATACTTTCTTGACACAATAGCTACCTATTGACAATGACCCATTTCCTTCCTGTATTAAGCCTAAGATGGAATATGCACATCACACCAATGAAGGATTGGAAAATGATATCCCTAGGGGTCCATATAAATTAGAACAAGAGAAAAAGAGAATCAGTGTAGACCCCACTGATGTTGATTATGTGTGAAGGAGATAATGAATCTATACGAGGGCAGTGTAGTAATCTTTTTTCCCATATTGATTCAAAATCCCCACTTGATCAATAGTAGTTGTCTATCTCTCTCTTCTTGTTAATGTAAGTCTGGAATTCTACCCAAAAAAAAAAGGAAAAAGATGTAAGTCCCAAATCAAAATACATACACAGAAGGCCTTGTAGGCCAGCCAATCTTAGTTACACTAGTGGAATTTAAAATAAAACTTACAAAGGCTTGGGAAGATTAACTTCCCCTTTACATTTATTCATAATCGTAAGGATTTTCTTTCAACAATTTGATGATCTTATTAACTGTGTTTATTAAGAAGTTGACCTTTATAAATCATTTTTTTTATTTGACTAAACAGATTTATAGACCAACGACGAGATAAAATTATAGGAGAAAGAAACTCTGTCCGGAGCCCAAACACATGGTGGGGTAAAATGACCGCCCCACCCACTATGAAAGCCCAAAATTCTGCTCATGTTGATGCTTCTGATCGCACTCCCATCAACCCCTGTGTTGTTGCGGGTGCCATGCTTCTAGGAAAAAATCCTCTTCCCCTTAATTATATGAGCTTAGTGGATATACATGAGAATTATAATTGACCAAATATCAATGTGATACAATCCTAGGCCCCTTTGATCCCAAATGAATCCATCTAATGGGTGGCATCGGCTTGCAGGTTCCACACATGAACCCAACACCCAAAATTTTGTGACCCCTAAGGTCCTTAACCCTTGACATGAAGCACTTTCAAAGTCAATTAGGGTTCTTCAATGAGTACAAAGAGTTCTTGTACTTATTAGTATCAATTAAGTTAGTGTTGACTCTGTTGAATGACAAAGCAATTTTTTCTTTTTTACATAAAGTTTCCATCTTGCATTATGTAGTGGCAGGAAATTGTCCTAGGGTTCCCGTACATTTTGCATAGGAGAACAAACACTAGAGAATGAGCATCAGGTTGAACCAGCAAGGGATTCTCTTATTCTTAAGTAAAATCTCTCTACAAACAATAATTCCACGTGGAATGGAAAAGATTTCAGCAGTTCTGCAGACTCCCCACTTGATAAACATCCTGATGCTAATAGAAGTCTAGATATGTTAGGAGCCTATGTATAGTAAGAGTACATTTAGAGTACACCTAAATAGCGCATATCTCAATCTATGAGGGATCTTTCCTTTCGGGACCCGTTACGGATTTTTCCAAGTGATCATTCCTAGCCAGGAAAGATCTGCTCCTGGCTTGGCGGTAACGTATTTGATTGGGAGGGATTTTCCCTATTGCGAATGAGTTTTCCTGATGTGGGATTCTCCAACTACCCACAAGTAACTTAGTAACTCAGTCGTCTCTCTGAACATCTACGAACAATGAGGTGGCACAGTTAGGCCCTCTGAACTCTTATGCATAGCTCGGTAGGTCATTCAAGGTTCTCCATTCTCATAAGTAGGTCGCTCTTTTGGTTGCCAATCTACAGATGTCGATCTGATAATGGTCAACACTCAGGCTGGCCCTAATTTACCTGTTTGGTTGTCAGAATTACATATGTCTTGGTCTTTTCCTCCTAGCCTCAATTCCATGTGTCATGTCGATGATGGGAGGTTCACTTTAACCATAACAGAGTGACCCCACTCCTATAGATCCGACAGGGTTTGTTGGAGTAGTAGTCTACTTTGTGCGAACCACAATGAGTTGTCGGCCGAGCGTCCGAGAGGCTGAACTATCGATGTGTTTTGTAGCGAATTTGTCCGAAACACTTGCATGAATTTTCAAGCCGGTGGATGGAGGGAGAACAACCACCATCTCCCCATCTGATTTTTGGATTTGAAACTCTTGGTGTCTTTGCCATTAATGAGTTGGGATTTTCCAAGTCAAGGTCCTAGTGGCGACAGCATTTTGTTGATTGAGGGAAGAGAGATTGGACAAGTTAGAGAATGACAGGCAACAAGTTACCACCTGTGCCATCGGTTGAGAAGCAAAGCCTCAAGCCATTATACTCATTTTGTTCGATTTCCATGCTCCCCAATCGGTACGTCGCATTATGTGTCCAACATTTAATGCTCCCCATTTCCCTAAGGGTTTATATGTCAATTCATTTCTCTTCATTTTCATCTTCGTTTTCATCTTCATCTCCATCTTCGTCTTCTTTGTCTTTGTAAGTCCCCTATGAACTCTGCAAGTGCCTGATCTCTGCAAGTTCCCTTGTGTCCCACCCGTCGGTGCTTTCCACGATTTTTTGAGTGCCCTTGCATGTTGCTGTTGTTCTCCACTTGTTGTTCTGCTTTGCATCGCCAGTAAGTTCTTCTCCTCTATTGTATTCCTTTCTTCTTTCTATAGTTTTTAAGTCCTTCTGCCATTTATAATGGCGTCTTCTAATGATGCCCAAGCAACGGAGATTAGGGCACTCACCGTTGCTAACGGGGCCATCTACGTTGAACCTCTCATCCCTCTGGCAGAACCATTCATTAGAGGTGATTTTCCCTCTATATCCACAGTTGTTCTCGTCGTGCCACTAACTACTACAATGGGGACAATTCTGACCATCCCTGGGGCTAGGGAATCGGTTTAGCTTTTACTAGTCCTTCTGTGGACCTGGGTTATGAGTTTTAGGGAACAACTGCCACAACACTATAATGACCGAAGAGTTGTCAGGATGAAGGATACGTATCATATTCCTGACTTCATTACCCTCCGTGCCCCTGCTCTGATCAAGAATGTTTGTAGCTCGGTTGGTGATGAGGTGTGCCTATATGAGGAATTCCTTGCAGGGGACTTAGGTTCGCCGACTCTGCTCTGTTGAGCGAGATTTTTGCTCACTTCCACATTGCTCCCTCGCAACTCATTCCCAACTCATGGCAGAACATGCTTGGGTTCTTTGCCCTCGCGGATCATCACGTGCTACCAACTTCTTTTGACATTTTCCTTTATTGCTTCCATCTAAGCTCCCTAGCTCATTCTCATGGCTTGTATTTTCTGAACCAGAGTGCGAAGGTCCAACTTGTTGAGGGCAAACCTTCTTCCATCTAGGGATGGAAACGATAGGTTCTTTTTGCATCCGGATTCGAAGGTTGCCGTTCGGCAATGCCTAGTATGAGCCTAATATTTTCCAGGTTGAACGCTTGACCTACAATGACAGGTCGGGATCAAGAGGCGCTCGACAGGATGCAAGCGACATGCCGTCCCCTCGACACCGCTGACCTATGTGATGAAAACTTTCTCATTCGACACAGCCTAAGTGCTGGTGATCAAATTTGTCTATGGCCGCGTACTTGTGACAGTGTTGTAGTAGCCCGGTCATACTGTCGAGCAACTTCTTTGACAAATACTTGATGAGCTCCTCATAACATAAGCCATGGAAGAGGGCGTTGTAAGCAACCCATCCTCGAGGCTCTTAATCTCTAGGGTTGCTTCGTTGACCGTACTGAGGTAGTCACGCAACAACTCATATTGGCATTGCTTTGTGACGTAAAAAACTCATGGAGTCCTTTGTTGGTATATTCTACTTTGGATCCGAGCCAAAAAGACCTTTCCCAGCTCGCCATAGTTGCATATGGATTTGGGTTTCAAGGCTGAAAAACTAGGTCATGGAGACCCCCTTCAAAGAGGTGGGAATGCTCGACAGAGCGCTATGTCCGAGCTACCCTGGATAGACATCATAGAGTTGTAGTGTGATAGGTGTTCTACCAGGCCAGTCGTCCTATCGTATATGACAAAGGTAGGTATTTTAAACTTCTTTAGTTGGTCAACGCCTATCAGTTCATCTGACAAACAATTATGGGTCAGGACTGCTGGTATCTCTGTGGTCTTCTTTAGAATATTGAGCTTCTCATCTAGCTCACGGATCTGCCGGTCCAAGCCGCTCTCCCTAACAGAGTGTGCAACTTCCATTCTTTCTACTTGTCGCTCAGGAGTCTAGAGTAGGTCTCAGCGCCTCAGCCTGCCTGCCCTTCCTCTACTCATATGGTTTTCTTCCCTGGAAGTCCAAGCGGATGAGCTGTCCCTCAGAAAACTAGTTCTTCTGGGAGGGGTTGGCCCCCTTGGAGTATCAGTTCTCCTTGATAGGTCAGTTCTTCGCGGATTGGATCCTCTTACCAACTCGTTAGGTGTTGAAACTTATGCGGCAAAGGTTTCACCTCTTGGGCCTCCAGGGGTTGTGTGTATCTGCTTATGGTTCTTCACCGCTTGGGCAATGATGGGTCATGTCGTAGGCGCGTATTAGTAGGACACGTATAATTATCGTCAACTCTGTGATCGTCAGCTGGTGGTCAGTCATGTCCATGCGTGTTAGCAGAACCCGTACAACCATATTTCTTAGGATAAAAATCTCCTGCAATTCCTTATCCGTGTAATACCGTATAATACCCCTTTAGATGGTGATACATAAATAAAGTGGTTTGAACGGCTCAGATTAAACCATTGGTTTGGAGTTGGATCAATATAAGATTAATCTGAGCCGTTCAAACCACTTTATTTATGTGTCACCATCTGAAGGGGGTATTGCACGGTATTGCACCGATAAGAAATTGCAGACGATTTTTATCTCATTTCCTACATCGATCCGCAGGAATTGGGTTAGTCCAGTGCGCGTTTGAAGGACCTGTTCGACCAACCTCCTCCATATCAGCCCTCTGTCCGAGCGGTGGCACTATGGTCGGCTGAGTGGCTTGGAGTGATACTTCAAGAAGTGCTGATGCGAACTGCCAAATCAGATTGCTCCACAACTAGTTCGTCTCTAGCACTTGAATTTGCAAAGCAAGCAACTGTGAATTTGTGGCAGGTGCACTAGGGAGACAGAGGAAGTACATTCACCGATCATGTGATGCTGGTGCTTTCTTGGGCTTCTTGTTGACTGGTCTCTACCTGGTCGTACGCAAGGTTGAATTCTTGAGGACCAATGCCAGCCAAATGTAGGCTCCTCCTTGTAGCTATCAGAAGAATGATAATGACTTTGCTTGTAAAAGTTTCATAGATGAAAGCGATCTATTACGGTAAGAAATCGTCTTGGACTTACCATAGGAGAACAAACACAAAGAGTGGACACCGGGCTGATCCAGTGGGGGATTATCAGATGCGTAAGTAAGATCTCTTTACAAACAATAATTTTGATCCCTTTAAAGAGAGGTATACCTCAGTATTTACAGTGGTGGCAAGGTGGTTGTGGAGAGTCACTAGCTTGGTAAGCATCCTAATGCTGTTACGAGTCCCAAGTATAGTATGAATATCTTTATAGTATGCCTAAATAGCATATATCCCAATCGATGAAGGATCTTTCCTTTTAGGAATGGTTACCGATTTCTCCAAGTGATATTGCCTATCCAAGAAAGATCCGCTCCTGGCTTGGTGGTTACGTACTTGACTGGGAGTGGCATGGTTAGGGCTCTCCGAAAATCTATGAACAATGTGGTGGCACGGTTAGGGCCCTTGGAACTCCTACGAGTAGCTCCGTAGGTCGATCAAGATTCTTCGAGCTCCTCTAAATAGCTTAATGATCTGGTCATTTCCGTGAGTAGCTCGATCTTTTAATTGCTAAGCTATGGATGTGTGTCTGATAATGATCAGCACTCGAGCTAGCCCTGATTTATCTTTCCGGATTCTAGAATTGGGTCAGTCCCAATCCGTTCCGCCCAGTCTCGATTCCACGTGTCATGCTAGTAACGGGAGGTGCACTTTTACCGTAACACATTGATAACAAGTGCATGGAGAAAGAAGATGATAATGGAGTCTAATGTTATCAAATTTAGATTTGATTTGGTATAAAGGAATTCATTATTCCGTTAAATCAACTTGGAATCTTTTCTTATATTTTTCATAATTGGCACTTAATGTAGTTAATTATTTGAGACTTTTAATCAAATCATGTAGCAAATATACAATTAAAACTTCTAAAAGAATCGTAAACTAAGTGTATTGCATAAGATAGACAATAATATATGGTAGTAGAAAGAGAAGAGACGGGTGAGAAAGGATTGGACTAGGGATTAAGATCCATTCCAACGTCGGCGGTGTTGGAGAGACCAATGAAAGTTTTTCCTCTCCTATTCCCCCGATATGTCTTCTCACTGGTCCCTCTCATCATCCCCCGCTAGAAAAGTGGATCCAAATCCCTGGACTAAGAAGGAGGGAGATTTTGTTTCTTGTGTTTTAGTCAAATGGTGTGAATTAAAATGCTTTTAAGCCTCTGAATTAGCATGGGTGAAGTTGGTTAGGAACTCCATATCTTAATGACATTAAATTATGGGAATTTGTATCTACCAATCAAAAAAAAAAATTATGGGAATTTGTAGATGAGAAGTCTCATCTATGCACTAGATTAGGAGGAATGGGCAAATGGTCTCCACTTTTCTTTTTTTTCTTTTTTAATTTGATTCCTCCCCCTTCCCCTTCCCCCTCCCTCCCCTTCCCCTTCCCCTTCTATGCCTCTTTTCCCAATGCGCTGTTAAGCCATATAGCTTGAAATCCAGCAGACTCTCCCTACCTCATGTGGGAATCAATTCATATATTACTAATGAAAGAAATCTAACTCGGATATTATAGTGAATTCCAGTCTTACATATTTTCCTCAGTCCTCACCATAGTTCTAAATCTCGGTCCAAGTTTCAAGTTTCGATTGAAATTTCTCAGTTTTGAGTAGGATCAAATTAAAAACATTACTGGTTTTGATAATGTTTTGCACATTTCGATAATTAATTTCAGTTTCGACCAATTTTGAGTCTTTTGATCAATTCACTTTTGACCATTTTGATCGACCCAATATATGTCAAATCCCCCCCCCCCAAGTACCACATTTCAACCCATATGTGTTTTGAGCAAGATCAAAACCTGCCTCGAGATCGAAATTATTATCCTTGATTCTCATATTCTACAACCATTAATTTGGTGCAAATGCAAGCTCATCTAATGGCCAATAGCCCCCTTAGACAACATATCATGGAAGTATTATCTTCTTGAAGGTAAAATCAAAACCCAAATATGATATTGTAAAGGGCTGGATGTGGAGATTCAAAATGTAATCAAACCTAACATATGACATTTTTTACTATAATGAATAGGGGAAATGGGAGAAATTGTCTGCTTGTTTCAGATTTTGAGTGTAATGTTAAATGGGTGAATCCAAACGACAAAGAGTCAGCGTCAGAGCTCTCACGTCAAATGGCAAATATTAAAACTACTTCTTCCACATTATAGCACATATAGCCCCCCCATGCCCTACATGAAATTCCAAACACCGCCACTGGCTCCTCTTTGTATTTTGCTTTAAAACTGTTGGGCATTTTCTCAACAACCAATGAAGAGTGAGGACCACCCACTCCCCTCCCCTCTAAAAGCTAAGAGCAAACCATTATCACCAGAACCGCAAAAATAAAACAAAATATTATATAAAAGATAGGAGAAGAGTTAGAGAGAGAGAGAAAACAAAAGTTATCTCATCAATCCTAGTTCTTCACATATCCCTCTCTCTTTTTCTTCTTCTTCTCTACCCGAACCAACCCAAACCCTCTCTGTTGTATATTTATTGTAATTACCAAATAAAGGTTGTCTATATGTTGGCACGTTGTTGCATAATCCCATATTTAAGAATAATGAATCTCCCCAAGAAACCTTGGGGGTTCTCTCCGTGGGGTAGGCTTCTATAGAAGACCAAGACAGTAAGTCTTGTCCTTCTTGTTTGTGTGTGTGTGTGAACATGGTATCAATGTGGCTGCAGATATGAGAGGCTTCGTGTTCATTCTAGTGTCTTCTTCGCAGCAGCAAGTTGTGTTATTCATCTACTTGCCTGGTTGCAGATAAGTTTCTCTTGTTTCATTTCTTTCCTCTCATATCATTGCTAGTACCACATCGGATGTTAGTAAAATTGTGTCACATTTGGTGAATAATCGTCTTAACTCTATCCTGTTGAATGCCTATCAGTCCATGTAGGATTTCCATCCGATATTTTGGCATATTCTTCTTACCTTGTACACTAGGATTCACATCCTATGTTACCTTGTATACCAAAATCCATATCACATGTGAATGATAAGTCATGGATGCATGTCACATGTGAATGGTAAGTCTTGTGTTTTTAAACACTCTTTCATCAATCGAATATATAGAATACAAAAACCCTAAATCATGTTCTAGCATGGTATCGGAGCCACAAAATCTCCACCAAGCATAGCCGTCCTCCCCTCCATGGCCACCATTGAGGACACTCCCAGGGGCGACCAAGCAACAACTGCCCTTTCTATTTCTCCCTCTCCCTCCACGCTGCACTCCACCTCTATTCCTAATGCCCATCACTGCCTCTCCACTAAACTCATCTCCAAGAATTTTTTATTCTGGAAAACCCAATGGGACTTCCTTAAAGGTCAAAATTTCCTTGGTTTCCTCGACGGCTCTAAACCCTGCCCATCCGATCCAAGCACTACTATAGCATGGCGTCAACAAGCTGCTCTCATTCGTAGTCTACTCATTGCTTCCCTCTCTGAGGAAGTTTTCCCTCTTGTCATTGGTAAGCCAACCAGTCAAGCCATATGGGACACTCTCACCACCGCCTACGCCTCGCATATTCAACACGCGTTCTCTCACTTCACATGGTCCTTCAGGACCTTGTACACAAACCCAAGGAATCTGTGTCCTCTTTTCTTTAATGTGCAAAGTGCCTCTCTGATGAACTCATTGCAGCAAGTGAAGATCTGAAAATTGCTGAATTTAATATACATATTTCAAAGCCCTCCGCTCTGATCTCAGCAAGGTTATTCCCACTCCACTGGGTCGCCCTACCCCAGTTTATTGTGATGATATCCATGCCCTACTCCTCAGCCACGAGTTCCTTGTCAACTCATCCTTGAAGAAGCTTAAGTTCACTAACACTCCATCCAACGACTCCAACCCCTCTACCAACCAGGTAAGCAAAACCATCAAAGAAGGACTGGCCTATCTAACTTCCAATCCTCTGATCGTGGTTATAATAGATGTTGAGGAGGTCATAACTGCAATAGACGGGGTCGTGGGGGCCGTAACTCTCAACAAGGCCAAGGGCGCCTCTTCTGCACAATTGGTAACTTCACCAACCATGCCGTCGTTACCTACTATTACCGCCCACCCACCCCTACCCCATCAACCTATAATGCCTATCCCTCTTCCATGATCGCCTACCCTCAGTGGCCCAACCCCCCTGGAATCCCCCTTCTACCTATCATACCCAGCCAAATCCCTACATGCCCACCCCACCGCCCTCTACCTAGTACCTTGACACTGGAGCAACGCACGATTTTACCCCTGACCTCCAATCTCTCTCTACCCATGATACCTATTCTGGACAGGATCAGTTGCAGGTCAGTAATTGTAAGGGCCTCTCTATCGTTCATACTGGTTCCACTTCTCTCTCTTTCTTACTTCATAGATTCAATATTTCTAATGTTCTTCATGTCCTGTCTTTAAACAAATCCTTACTTTTTGTTCAGCGGTGTGATAATGATGTTCATTTTGAATTTCACCCCTCTTGTTTCTTTGTCAAGGATCATAAAGGCGTACGCTACTTTCAGGTTCGAGTAATGGTGGTCTCTACACCCTTCCCATGTTGTTCCAATCACCGTCTGCCAATATTGCTGAATGTACAACGTTTGATGGATGGCATCAACGTCTCGGTCATCCCCACCATAGAGTTCTGCATCAGATTCTTTGCATCCATAAGCTTCCCTATCTTTCCAATAAAATTAGTCATCTTTGAATGGCTTGCCAACTTGTCAAAACCTATAGGCTTAGTTTAAAGGAAACATTCACTCGTAGTTCTTTTCCTTTGGATTTGTTATTTACTGATGTATGGGGTCCCTCTCATTTTGTTTCTAGCAATGGTTTTCATTATTTTTTAATTTTTATTGATGACCATACCAAATACATATGGTACTTCCCCATGGTCACCAAGTCAAAGGTATTTTCAATTTTCCCAAATTTCAGACCATGGTTGAATGCCAATTTGAGTGCAAAATTAAATCCATCCAGTTTGATTGGGGTGGTGAGTTTTACTCCCTTCCCCAATATTTCTCAACCTTTGGAATCCAACATAGCAGTGCCTATCCCCATAACCATGAACAAAAGGGTGTGATTGAAAGCTGCCATCGTCACATTATTGAGACCGGGTCAACCTTATTGGCTCAGGCCTCTGTACCACAACAATATTGGCACCACGTGTTTGAGACCGCGGTATATCTCATTAATCGCATGCCCTCTTGTGTCAGAGCTTGTTCACAAGCCACCACCTGACTACTCATTTTTGTGCACTTTTGGTTGTCATTGTTTCCCTATCTTCGTCCTTATAACAACCACAAGATGCAATTTCGATCATCCCCCTATTTTTTTAAGGATACAGTCCATCCCACTTCAGTTACGTTGCATGGACATGCACACAAATTGCATGTACATTGCTCGTCATGTCCGTTTTGATGAGTCTATTATGCTTTTCAATCTCTAGCTCATATGTTCTAGGCCTTGCTCCAACTACTCCACCGCCCTCTCCTTGGGCCTTCTCTCCTCTCTCTGTCCGCTTACACCCTATCCCTATTGATCCTACAACCCCTAGTCCACTCTTTCCCATCCCTCAAACACCACCTGCTACATCTCCCTCACCATTTCCATCTTCCTTTCCACCACGTTGCATTGTTCCCCTTTCCACACCATGCCCACAACCTCTCCATCAAACCCCTACTTCCCCACCACCACCCACCACCTCATCCACTCCATCCCATGCCACCCTCCAACCCACTCCATCCCCCAACCCGCCACCGGCACCACCCTCACCTCTTACACGCTCCCACATAATGACCCTCCACCCTCTCCCTACCCCTCATCTTCACCTCTCCACATCCTCTACCACCATCTCTACCCCTGAACCCACTTGCTTCACCCAAGAAAAAAAGGATCCACAGTGGCGGGTTGCAATGGTAGACGAGTTCAATGCCCTTGTTCGCAATGGCACCTGGACATTAGTCCCCCCCTCCTAGTACTAATCTAGTTGGTTGTAAATGGGTGTATAGGATAAAGCGCAAGGCAGACGGCTCTATTAAGGGTTACAAGGCTCATCCGGTTGCAAAAGGCTTTCACCAACAACAAGGCATTGACTACACAGAGACATTCAGCCCTGTAGTCAAACCAACCACAATCAGGACCATCCTCTCTCTTGTTGTTACTCATGGGTGGCATGTCTGTTAGATCGACGTGCACAATGCCTTCCTCTATGGCTTTCTAACTGAGGAAGTGTATATGAGCCAGCCACCTGGTTTTCAGGATACCTCTCACCCTGATCATGTCTGTAAGCTTCAATGCTCCTTGTATGGTCTAAAGCAGGCCCCTCGCACCTAATTCCATCTCCTGTCCCAGTTCCTCATTCAATCAGGCTTTCATACTTCTCAGACGGACCCCTCATTTTTTATTTTCTCTCTGGGGCAAGTTGTGACCTATGTTTTCATCTACGTTGATGATATTCTGGTCACTAGCAGCGCCTCCACTCATGTTGATGTTCTTCTTGGTCAGCTCTCTAAAGAGTTCTCCATTAAGGACCTTGGTCTGTTACACTACTTCTTTGGCGTTGAGGCTACTCCTCATAGCAAAGGTCGTCTCATATCCCAGTAGCGCTACATTAATGATCTTCTTCAACGTGCGAGTATGACGGATTGCAAGCCTGTTCTCACTCCAGTCGCTACATCCATCGGATCGTCTAACACGGGGGTTGCTCTCCTCTCCAATGCCACTCACTATAGAACAATTGTGGGTGCCCTCCAATACATTACCCTAACCAGGCCCAATGTATCATTTGTTATCAATCGTGCCTGTCAATACATGCATTCACCCATTAAGTCGCATTGGGCTCTGGTTAAGCGTATCCTGCGCTATTTCAAGCACACATGCTCCCATGGCCTACTTATTGATCACTCTTTGCCCACTCAACTACAGGCATTCTCTGATGTTGACTGGCCTAGTGACTCCTCTGATCAAAAGTCCATAGGGGGTTATCCAATCTTCTATCATGATGCTCACACAAGCAGCGCCCAGTGGCTCAATCCTCCACAGAGGCTGAATACAAGGCCTTGGGTAACACTATGGTTGAACTCACCTGGCTTTAGTCTCTCTTTCGTGAACTTGGCATCCCACTTCGTCATCTCCTTATACTATGGTGTGACAACATTGACACCACTTACCTCTCGGCTAACCCAGTGTTCCATGCATGCACCAAACATGTGAAAATTGATTTCCACTTCGTTTATGACAATGTGGCCAAGAAGGATCTCCAGGTTCAATGTATCTCCGCGGTTGATCAGATCATAGACATCTTCACCAAAGGTCTCCCCCCAAAGCATTTTCAATTCCTTCGCAACAAGCTGAAAATTCGACCACTCGAATTGTCACCTTGAGGGGGTGTATTAGTCCATTTAGGATTTCCATTAGATATTCTGGCATATTCTTCTTACCTTGTACACTAGGATTCACATCCTATATTACCTTGTATACCAAAATCCATATCACATATGAATGGTAAGTCATGGATCCATATCACATGTGAATGGTAAGTCTTGTGTAGTTAAACACTCTTTCATTAATGGAATATAAAGAATACAAAAACCCTAAATCATGTTCTAGTAATGCCCAAAGTTATTTGCCCTGGTCTAGGCTGGTATTGTTGCTCTTGCAGGTCTATTTAAGTTGGGTTATATTAATGGCCAAATAAAGGCCCGTGACTCTACCAATACAAAGTTGGCTAAGTGCCAAGACAGTAACAATCTTATTACATCTTGGCAATTTAATTCCATGGATCCACAGATTTATGAAATATTTGCATATTCTAAAACTACTAAGACACTCTATGATTCATTGAAAGATATGTATGGTCATGTAGACAATGTTTCACACATTTTTGAGCTGCAACATCCTCACGCTCAAGCAGTGGAAATTTATGCTCAACGTGAAAAGCAAGATCGAATTTTTCAATTATCAGCCAATATCAGACCAGCGTATGAAGATCTTAATTATTAGATTCTTATGAGTCCTTCTCTCCCTACCTTTGCCAATGTTTGTGCAATCATAAATAGAGAAGAAACTTAACAAAGTGTGATACACCATGACACCAAGATAGAGGGAGAAATGACGAAAAATTCTTCTAATACCACCAATACTAATAGTATTAATCAACAAACTGGTACTAGTGGTCGATCATCTTCTACAAAGTACAAAGGAAAATCACGTGCTTCTTGGAAACCTTTTCTTTGTGAGTATTATAGTCGGGACAGTCTTACTACGGACTGTCATCTAATGTAGCTCAAGCCAGTTCAACAGATTTTCATGTGTTTCTTGAAAAATTGCACATCAACGACATATTTCTCCATTATTTCCACCATAAATATTTGATTTGCAAGTCTCCCACAAAGCGAATTTTCAACCTGCCTAACTACATAATTTATATCTGATACCACTACTCTCAAATAGTACAGACAAAAATCTTTTTGATGATATCTAGATCGTATATATATATATATATATATATTTGTTAAAAATTATTGGCAAGATTTTTCTAGCCGACAAAAATGATCAAATCACCAGCGAGAAGGCTCTTACCCGCAAAATGGATTTTTATTGCCAACAAAAGTGGGGTTTTACCTACAAAAACTAGCAGGGCACCCCCCCCCCTCATTGTATGTTAAAGTAGAGAGGGAGATAAAGAGAGAAAAGAAAAGAAAGAAAATATAGGGGGAAGAAAGAAACCTTCCCTAAAGGTTTTGCCCCAGCCACCAGAGCTCTACCTAGATTGTAGCAAAAGTGCCAAGGGTCCTCATAATTCAATATAAATAGGCCTTAAGGCCAATATAGGTAAGTATCCCTGATCTTTCCATTTCCATTTATTTTCTTATAAGCATTGCATGCCTTTATAATATCCATAGTAGCATCAAGTAGTTATCAACTTATCATATTTACACCCATTGTAATGCCTAAATTGCTTAGACATCTCTTTACACCATTATAATGCCTGAATTGCTATAAATAGTCTCTTTACTTATCTCATTTATGTTGCTATGTCACCTAAATTGCCATAAATAGAATCTCCATCTACCATATTTGTGCTGCTATAGTGCCCAATTTGATAAACAAGATTTTCCCTTATCTCTTTTATGCTATTAAAATACCCATTTTACCATAGACAAGCATGGTTTCTAAAAATGTTTTTTATATTCCATCGTAACACCGGCATCGATTTTCAAAATTACATAATCATCTATCCTAGCCTAGAGATTTCCCAAAAACATCTATTTACAAAACTAAGTCATAACATAAATCATCATGCAACCTATGGAATGACTAGATTACTTATATCATCAAAGCCTCAAAATCCCATAAAAGAATCTTTTTATGCGGGGACGACCTTAAATGCCTTAGAGAATTCAACAGACCTCCAATCGTCAAACAATTAGGTTGAAAAACTCTAACATAATAGAAACCACGCCTCGAGGGATTTCATGTCAAATGGGACATGCCTCCAGGATATAATGATAAAAGTAATCCTTACATTTCAATACCAATAAGGTATCTAGGTTTTTCTTTAGTTATATCTTTCATGATCATATCATGCATTTTACTTCTTTAAACAACAACAACAACAACAACAGAGCCTTATCCCAACTAAATGGGGTCATCTACATGGATTTGCAATAAACAAGTTTGCAAAGTAAAAATGAAAAAAAATAAAGGAGGAAATAAAGGAAAAGGAAACAAAGCAACACCTACGGTGCATCCCACCAAAACATGATCAACAACATGTATCTTTGCACTCTAGACATCTCTATTAGATGTCATACTAGAATCTCGACCAAGAATCTACATGTCTTTCCCTACCAACTCTTCAATGGTCATTTTAGGCTTGAGCCTTTCTCTTCTAGTTCCCCCCATCTGGATTTGGTCATTTCTCCTTGCAAGAGCATTCAAAGGTGTACGTTAAACATATTCAAATCACCTTAAGCAACATTCTCTGAGCTTGTCCTGAATTAGAGCAACTCCCAAATCAGCTCTAACCCATTCATTCCTCACCCTAACCCTCCTAGTTTTGCTGCACATCTATCTCAATATTCTCATCTCTGCTACACTCAACTTATCTATGTTACGCTTCTTGACAGCCCAACATTCCGCCTTATAAATCATTTTAGGTCTTATAACTATCCTATAGAATTTACATTTAAGCTTTAGGAGTATAAGATGATCACACAACACTCTAGAAGCACTTCTTCACTTTGTCCATCCTACTTTAATTCTATGAGACACATCATCATCTATCTCACCCTCTTTGTTTATGATTGACCCTAAAACTCTGAAATGATCGCTTTGAGGGATCTCTCTCTCCTCAAGTTTCACCACATCGTTATCCATCATTGAGTGACTAAAGTTACATACCATTTACTCTATCTTAGTTCTACTTATCTTAAGACCCATAGATCCCAGGGTTGATCTCCATAACTCTAACATTTCGTTGATCTCTACCACTGTCTATATCATTAGCACAATATCATCAACGAAAAATCATACACCATGGAACCGCCCCTTGAATTTTCTTAGTTAAATCATCCATAATAAGCGTAAATAGATAACAACTTAACGCAGATCACTAATGTAACACAATAGAGATTGGGAACTCATTGCCTTGACCTCCCACGGTTCTTACCTTTCGTTGACTTAAAGCATTTTACTGCTTTAATACAAATCCTAAATTACATGATGACCTAATTCCTAATAAAGGTATTTAGGCAGATTAGGTTGCTATAAATATAGACCATCCCTCACCCCCATTCTTTTACTCTTTATCTATATGTACACAACACACGCATGCACTTAAGCACATAAATAATTACCATAAGCAAGTAAGCAGATTAAACACAGTTTAAAAGGATAATTTAAATAAATAAAGACAGACAAACCATCGGGCAGCAATGGGTGTCTAACGACTTCCCAGAACATAACCTTGACCTTATCTGAAATGCCTAATTTAAAGACCAAATGCCTTTTCCACCCATTGAGTCTAACTATTTTTCTCTATAGAGAGAAGACTTCCCTATTTTGGGAAAGATATGTACGAGCCTTAAGAATTAATCCTTGGTCGTGACTCGTGACTCCTATCCGATATATCTACAAATCTAAATATATGAAACATTGGACTTGTCTCCTTCCTAAAGTCGTTCACCTGCCCAAACAAGAGGTGTGCCATCACCACAATGATAAAAGGCAAGGATGTTCTAAGCAAATACCAAACAACCTCATGAGCTGGGAAGAAATGATACAAAATTTCTGAGGCGACTTCGTAGTGAATAAAGATATTGTGAACTAACCATCAAGAGAAAAGAAGCGCTTTATCACATTCAAACTTTCTAAGATTTCTGTAAAAGTTTTAACAATAATAATAATAATAATAAAACACTTCATATTTGTATTAAGAAGTCAAATGACGTCCACAAGGTAGAATTCCCACACAATTAGTCCTTCAAAATCTAAATATTTGCATTGATGGTAGTGTCAGATCTAATTAGAGTTTCTGAAGCAAGTGATGATGTCAAAAATGGCTTTCCACAAGGAAAATGGATAGGGTCCTATACTGAATTTTGTAGCCAATAGAACTCAATGGATACCTGTTTACGAGCAAAGGGGGAAAAGGAAATCTAAAGGAATTTGTATTCCAATTTCCCTTTCTTAATCATCTTTTGGTTTCCCTTCCCTTCAAAATTGACAATAGTTCCTTTGAATTTCCTTGAATCAGTTCCAACTTCTCCACTACATATACAGCCATTTGTAGTACAGAAAGCAAAACAAAGTAAGCTTTAGCTAAGTTAGAATCCATAAGTAGTATAATAAATCTCCAATTGTATGGCTTCATTTAGTTGTTTATTTAATTTTGGCCCAACTTGAAGAACTTTCTAGATAAACTATTAATAAGATTCCTAAAAAGACTTGGATCTAGTATTCCTTTCAAAAGTAAGTTACAAGAATTGGTAAAACTTCTTCCCCATAAGAAGAAGAAGATCATGCCTAGTATTCCTGAATTTAGTCTTAAAAGAAGAAACATATTGAACATATTCCAATGTACAATGACACTTTAAAGTATCCATGCACTCAGCTTCCTTCAAAAAAAACTAAGCAAAATAACTTAATAGTGTAAACACTTTAGGGGAGCGAGTTTTTTTTTTTTTTGTGTGTGTGTGTGTGTGTGGAGGCTAAGGGGGTGAGTATCAGTGGAGATATTTTATATCTACCACTTTATCTTTTGCCACACATGCAGTCCGATTGTGTTAGGACTCAATCCCATCTTCACCTAACTTATAGGATTCACTCTCCTATCTTGTAAGTGTCACATATAATATTAAACTTTGCTACCATATAAGACTTATCACATGTGATATTAGTTACCTACTCAACCATTGCTAAGATCTTATTCTATGTATATCCAGAGAGAGGTAGAGTTTCCAATCATGGGGTCCTATCTCTACAAGTAGGAACTTGATTGTAATCTTCCAACTTAAGTAATCTAATACAATACAAACTCTCGACATGGTATCAAGGGCCACAAGCTCCTACAAGCCTCACTTCTAAAACCTTTTTTTTTCACTTTCTTTTCTCTCCTCTCCCTCTCAGTGTGTGGCCTCTTCCACTCCTCAATGGCTGACCCCTCCTCCATCGTTCCTGCATCTCAGCATTCTCCTTCTCCTTCTCCTCCCAATCACTCATTTCTCTCTCTCTCTCTCTCTCTCTCTCTCTCTCTCTCTCAAACTCTCCTCTAAAACCATGTCTATTGGAAGACCCATTTGTCTCATATCTCACCAGTCGATGTCTCTACGATTATGCTACTGGTGACCTCCGTTTACCTTAGGATACTAATAAATCAAAAGCTTGGCATAAACAAGAGGGCGCTATCATAAGTGTACTCATCGCCTCCCTCTCTAAGAAGGTTCTGCCACTCACAGTCGGACGGACCACCAGCAAAGAGATCTAGGATGCACTTCATGACACTTCAACTTCCTTTAACAATAAGGATTTTGCTCCTTAATGTCTCTTTCAAAATCTGGCTCATGTCAAATGAGACGATCAGTCATTCTTGCATCAAGCCAAGTCTCTGCCTGATGAACTATCTGCTACTGGTAAGCCTCTCCCACTAAAAGACTGCAATAGCCATATTTTTCTCTCTCTTTATTCGAACTATCAAGATCTTGCCTCCATCATTATGGTAAGACCTAATCTGGTCTCCCAAAATGAGTTACATGATCTTCTCATGAGTCACGAGGGTCTCCTTTAATCTCACTGTGCGGTCATTGATCCCTTTGCCAATTCCCCTGTTAACATATCACATTAGGCGTAGCACTGGCACCTCTAAGGGCTCAGGCACGGTTGTGCTAGTGGCTTTTGCCACTCTAATGCTTTGCTCATAGCCCCTGTACCATCTGTAGTCACACAAATCATCAGACCAACACCTATTAGTAATGCACACAAAGCATAGGTAACCCTTCTAAGCCTCCATTACTACCTAATCCCTCCCCCAACACCAACTATCAGTGCCAAAGCCACCCCCCACTCCTATCATGCTGAAATATATGGCCACCCCTAGCCACCCTCATCATCTATGCCTACAGCCCCCCTCCCCTCTTACCCACATCAATCCTTCACCACTTCCTGGATCCCAGACACTGGTGATACTCATCATGCCACCCCTCACTTCCTTCTCCTCTTATGAACCATACACAAGTAACAACCAACTGCATGTTGGCAATAGTACGGGTCTCCCTATCTCTCACACTGGTATTGTCACTCTTGTCTCTCCCTCTCATTCTTTCAATCTTTCTAATGTATTACATAAGGGTGTCAAAAAATCCCGTCTAGCCCGACCCACCCTAGCTTGCATAAGCCTAGTCAGAGCCAAGGCTGTGTTTCAACTCATAGGGCAGTCTTGGGTTGGAATTTTCAGGCCCCATGCAAGGCCAGACTGGGCTTGGGTTGAGCCCTGCCCGACCAAACCCGAACCTATGCATATAAATATATTATATGACTACATTAACATGTAAAATGTATATTTTTTTAAATATCTCCATTCACTATCAACATCTTTTATAATCATACCATTCAAGTGTATCTTTACTTTTTCTTTTTTAATATAAATTGATGGCTTTCAAAATTTGAGAATGAGTGGCTTAATGGTCTCTCTCTCATCCAAATGATAATATACAGGGGCTGCCATATTTAATTAGAGCCAACTCAGCCCCGCCCGGCTCAATCAGGATCAATAAGGGTCGCACTAGGTTAGGTTGAGCCTGACAAGGCTAGGCCTGGGCTAAGTTAAGAGACGTTAGGGTTGGATTGAGATTTTAAGAAACTCAGCCCAATCCAGACCATTTACACCCCTAGTATTAGATGTTCCCTTATCACACCCTACCTTATCTAGCAAAGGTATGTGGCACCGGACACCTTACCGTATCCAATCAGCCTGAGTCTTCAGGATCACAAAGCTAAGAACTGATTAGCCACAAACACCACAAGAACTAAAATCATGTAAATAACATGTTCAGTTATAACTCCAGTGTCCACCACATGATAAAGATTATATATTACATGCCAAAAGTGATTCACAATCCATCTCCAAGATATTTACTTATTGATTAGGCCATCAGAGTATAAATTACAGTAGTAGAATATTTACACAAAAATAACCAAAGAAGAGTCCTTTGTCACTCAGTAAACCCAACCTCCAAAGGTACAATCATCACACCCATAGTTGGGTATGTGCTCTATCTCAGTCTCTGGGATACTGGCCAAAATGTCCAAGACCATTCCCAAAGGATCAACACTGGTAACTAGCAGTATACTGGTCTTACCATCTAAAAGAATGTAAATAAATGGGGTGGTGGGGGCAGGCAAGTAAACACAATATCAATGATGCAATGCATGCTCCATACCTTATATGATGCTCATGGATTCATTTAACTACACTACTTTTTAGTCTATTACTAAATCTATAGAAGTGGTATAGTGCTACATAATGTAAGTGGTATCCCCTCACCAGTATGTCGAGCTCCAAATATACAAGCTAGTTGTAGGTAGGAGTCAGCCAGTCTCAAAAAGAACCTCGGCCCCCCGGCCAACCCCTAGGTTCATAACCCCGGCACTCAAGTATACAGTATGTTGTACCCTGCTATAATTTTGTCTCAAAGTATAATACGTCGTACCCCAAAAGTGTATTACTAATCAGGCAACCACGTAATGGGATTAATCAGTACCTTACCCCTACTGACAAAGCGTTGTAGCACTTGGAATGTGATATATCCTAGCCCACAAACCTTCTATATGATGCTTTTCAATCATCAACCATACACACAAAGCAAACATCGGGCACACATATGTCCTGTCTTACCTGTCTTATATTCATATTTCCCAGTTCCACAATGTTTCAAGTACACTATTCCACAATACTAATAACAGATAAATATAATGCAATAGATCACTATACATGAGTGACAAGCATAAACTAAAATAAAAGAAACTGTAGAATAAAATCAACAGCCACTCACCTTGTTAGCCGAAATCACTCGTGCGGTAAATTTCCAAAATCAAAGTTGTGGCCTCATCGATGCTTTAAGCTCCCAGGTGCATGATGTTTTTATATTAATACATAAGACATAACAATTTTAAAGTTGGGCTTTCCATATAATGTCCCCCCCCCCTCTCTGAGTACTACTTACTATAGGGGCATGGAACTAAATTCCATATGGACAGAACCCACATACGGTAGAGTACTCACAGCCACAACAGTAGCCAATTAGGGTTCTAGGACCCCCACAGCAGGTCAGCCTTGCAACCATAGGTCAGCAGCTCGCACTTGCCGATCCCTATTTCTATAAAAAAATTTTAATTTTTCCAGTGTTGTTTCTGTGCACATCAGGTTTTAAATTGGGTTCCAATTCGTGGCCTGATGCTCTGCCCAAATACAGTGGGTCTTGTGGGTGTGTATAGGTTTCCTACTGACCCAATTTAGGACCTACTTTTACAAACCCTAGGCCAGTACACCCAATTCCTACGGAAATTCAAAATTTGACATGAACAGAGTGAAATTTGAAAAATTGAACTCTTTTCCCTAAAAATTGATCACCCAATTAGGGTTGAATTGGTAGGTTTACAATAACAGAATTGGTATTTAAACCTTAATCAAGCCTACAACAGGTTTCAGGGAAGAATTCAATGCAATTCTTCTACAGTCCCAATTCTGAATTTTAAATAAAAATTTTCCTATAGAGTTTTTGCAAAATTCATTTCTTAATTAGCCCTATCCCAATTTTGTTTGCATAGAATTTGCCTTGGATAGTGAAAATCCCATGTTTCAAGGGTTTGCGGGGATGGATTTCATGCAAACAGAGTCCCTGAACCATAATGAATTTAGGGTTTCCTCTACAGGGTAGCAATTCTTCTCTTAGGGACTTGATTACAGTCCCTAATTTGTTAAAAGCCCTAACCCTAACTAGCAACTCAACTTAATCCAACTAAAATTTACAACTATACATGGCAGTATTGCTTACCAGAGTGTAGAACTATCCAATAGCAGCCTTAGGTGCACAAGATCCCTTTCAATTTTTCTTCTCCTTCTTGTTTTCCTTACAGTTTAGCAGAAGAAAATCGATTAAGGGGCAGTAATTCTGCTGTCCTAATGCTTATATAGTCCAGCCAAAATAGACCTAAGGGTCTGTTTGGCTAGGATCCTTAAAAAGAACCTATTATATTAAAGTCTTGTAACTTCACCTCCCACTGATGTAAAATCAGGGTGACATTCCTCAAATAGGCCCTTATACATAGAGTAAATATGAGGAACAGTGCTACAAAGGAGTGGGCTTCACACAGACAAATGGTAGATTTTTGGCTATGGTCATCTCCACCAGACAGCCGGTTAGGACCTGCCAATGGCTGCTGTCCAGCCCAAAAATTGGGTGTGTTCTCCTATTCTTGTACATAGTGCAATCTAAACTGAGATATTACCTCTTTACCCATATTTTCCAGGAAAATTTTCCTGTGATGTTGGCTGGCTAAATCGACAGGTTGGGTCATCCCTGCCTTCTAAACATTCTACCACTGCCAACCATCCCAATGTAGCCTTCCTCTCTTCCAATTCTTTCCTTGGAGATATAAAAAGTGTTAGAATGAACCAATGTATCACATCCCTCTCCTACTTGTCATCTCTTGTTTGTCCAGCAATTTTGTCATGATAATAGTGTTTATTTGGAGTTTCACTCTTCTTGCTTTCTTGTGAAGGATCTGGTGTCAAGCAAACCCTCCTTACCGGACCGAGTAACAATGGGCTTTATTCCGGGTCACCTTCTTTCTTTGTCAATCTTATTGCTATAACCTCCTACACTCGCTCCATCATCACTTGTTCATTCTCATAATCATGTTCTTCACCTTCTGCTTCATAGTCAACGTCTTCTGAAGGCTCCTTCTCTATGTCCAGCCTTTCAAATGGGCAATGCAGGTCATCTCCACCTTCGTGAAACTAGTACTCAAAGTTCTTTCTATTAGATTTAATTTTTAGTGATGTATGGAATCCCCACCCCGCTGTTTCTTCCACTGGGAATGGTTACTTTGTTATCTTTGTGGATGATTTTAGAAAATTTATTTGGTTTACTCCTTTGAAATTTAGGTTTGATGTTTTATTTGCATTTTGTACTTTTCAGGCCTTGGTGGAAAGACAGTTTTCACGCTCCATTAAAGCCATTCAAATTGATTAGGGGGAATATTGTTCCCTCCCCTAGCATTTTTCCAAGCTAGGTATTCAACATAGTCTATCTTGTCCTCACACTCATGAGTAACAGGGGACAGTGGAACGCTATAACAAGCATACTGTAAAGACGGGAATCACCCTCTACCTCACGCCTCTATTCCCTCGGCTTATTAGGATTATGCCTTTAAAATGGCGGTCTACCTTACTAACCATATGCCCTCCCCTATCATTGTGAATAAGTCCCCTCATCAATTGGTCACAAGTAAAGTTCTTGATTACTTATTCCTTAAGGTATTTGGTTCTCTCTGATATCTTTGGCTTCGTCCCTACAATCACCACACGGTTGACCCTAGGTCTAGTCCTTTTATCTTTCTAAAGTATAGTCCCTCTAGTACTGGTTTCTGGTATATGGACCTATCTCCCACCATGTCCAGTTTGATGAAACCTCTCTCCTATTTCATAATAAACAACTCACATCTCAGCGAAACCCCTCTCCCACACAATCTGACCCATTAGGTCTAGCTCCAAATAGTCCACCATCACTTCCCCTCCCTCTATCACCTCCCACGCCACCAAGTCCCCTATTAAGACCACAGTCCACCCCACCATCACCCGCCCCACTAACTTATCCCCAAGTTCTCCCTCTCCTCCTCCCTTCCCTTCCCTGACCGCCCAATCTAATGAATCCCATCCATCCCATCCACCCATTCTGACCTTTTTGTTCATCCTCTATCCCTCCCCTCTAGGCCAACATAGCTTTCCCAACCCCTACCTCCTTCATTGAATCCACATGTTTTCTTAGGCTCATAAGGATCCCCACTAGCAGTCTGCTATGGCTGATGAATTTAATGCTTTATTACGTAATGGTACTCGATCTCTTATACCCTACGGTGCCTCTATGAACCTAGTTGCCTGCAAGTGGGTCTATGCATCAAGCGCAAAGTAGATGGCTCTTTTGAGGCATTACAAGACCTGATTGGTGTCAAAGGGGTTCCATCAATAACTAGATCTGGATTACTATGAGACTTTTAGCTCCGTCATCAAGCCCACTACTATTCGCTTTCTTCTTTCTTAGCAATCTCCAAAGTTTGGGAATTTCATAAACTTGATGTTCGAAATGTCTTCCTTCATGGCATCCTGACATAGGATATTATGGCTCAACTATAGGGTTTCGCAGATAGCTTGCACCCCTATCATGTTTGTCACCTCCGTAAAACCCTATATGATCTTAAGCAGGCCCTTAGGACTTGGTTCCATATGCTATTTGAGTTCATTATTCACTCTAGTTTACTGTCCTTCCAAACCGACACTTCACTTTTTATTTTTATGAATGAATCTTGGTATTACTACTTATGTTCTCATTTATGTGGATGATATTTTAATCATAGGGAATCTACCTTCTCACATCACCAACCTTTTCCACTGATTGGCTACTTTGGTCGCCTAGGCTTCTTTCTCGGTGTTGAGAGTCTATATCAATCTAATGGAGTGGCATGGTTTTAAGTATCGGTGCGTATCGTGCCGTATCGGCCGATACGTATCCGTATCGGTAGGCATCGGCACGATACATACCGATACGTATCATGAAAATTTTAAAACCCTTATGTATCGATATGTATCCTACGATACACACGTCGCACAATACACCATCCGATCACACGATCCCGATACCACCGATCCGATACGTCGATACTCTATGAAAAATTCAAAATTGAAGTGAAATATGCGTTTCGAAAGATCGTAGTCGATCATATCGATGTATCGATCGTATCGGTATGTATCGACCGATACACACCGATACGTACCGATACGGTCATAAAATGGCCAAAATGGGTAATTTTTTAGAAAAACATAATTTTTTGAGGTGCTTTTGTTGCAAAATTGCTGCCAACCATTTTTCTCTCTAACTAAAGTGGAAATCAAGGTTGGGAACAAGGATTTTACATTTATGGGACAATTACAAACCTTGGATTCTTAGTGCGATACTCTCAATTTACTGTTTATACATAATACATGTTATATATAACTTTTTTTAACTATTTTTTTATGCAAATGTGTATAAAAAAGTGTTTCCTATCCATTTATGTGCGTATCTTTAGCGTATCTTAGCGTATCTCAATACGATACGATACCCTCCGATACGTATCTTAATTTTGGCCGACCGATACGACGACCGATACCGATACTTTAATCCTTGTGGAGTGGTCTTATCTCAATCATAGTATATCACTAATCTCTTCCAATGTGCAGGCATAACCGATTGTAATCTTGTTAATACCCCTATGTCCACCACATATGCAACCTCCTCTATAGGGAGTGCCCTCTTCTCTGATCCTACCAAGTGTTTCTCTATAGTTAGTACCCTCCAGTACATTGCTCTTACCAGACCATATGTGGCTTATTCTGTCAACCATATCCCTGTCAATTTATGCATGCCCCATCGGACGATCACTAGACAATGGTCAAATGAATTCTCCGCTATCTTAAATCTAGTCGCGATCAAGGGTTGTTTATCTCTAGGTCAATTCCCTCCAATTGCATGCATTCTCTGGTGTAGCTTGGGTTAGTGACAGTCAAGATCGCAAGTGTACTAGTGGGTATGCCTTTATATGGGTCTTAATCTTATTTCTTGGGCCTCCAAGAAGCAAAGACAGTGGCCCATTCTTCAATCAAGTCTGAATAAAAATCCATGGCTAATTCTTGTGTGGAATTAACTTGGATGTGTTCTTTATTTGGTGAGCTTGGCATTTCCATCTTGGCTACTCCTACTTTATGGTGTGATAATAATATCGGAGTCACTTATCTCTCTGCCAATCCGGTATTTCATGGTCGAACCAAGCATGTTGAAATCAATTTCCACTTTGTTCGTGACAAGGTCGCATCGCGTGAGAATTACAAGTCTAGTTCATCTCTACCGGGGATTAAATTACCGACATTTTCTTAAAGGCTCTAAGGACGACATGTTTTTCTTCTTTATAGGACAAGTTGTGAATTTGAGCCCTCAAATCCCCACCTTAAGGGGGTGTATCAGTGGAGATATTCTCTCCTACTTTATCTCTTGCGACACAGGCAATCCGATTGCATTAGGACTCAATCTCATCATCACCTAATTTGTAGGAGTCACTCTCCTATCTTGTAGGTGTGACATATTATGATATTAAACTCTTATCATAGAAGACTTATCACATGTGATATTAGTTACTACTCAACCACTGTTAAGATCTTATTCTATGTACATCCAGATAGAGAGAGAGAGAGAGAGAGAGAGTTTCCAATTATATGGATTCATGTATCTTTATAAGTAGGAACTTGATTGTCATCTTCCAACTTAAGTAATGCAGTACAATTCACATCTCAATGGTAAGAATCCTTGGAGAGCGGGAAATGAAATACAACTAAGACCTTCTAGTATTTGGCTTGTAGAACTTAATTTGGATTTCTTGGGTAAGAACCTGGTTAGAAAGGTAACCTTTTTTTTTTTTTCGTGTTAATTCAGAAAAGAATATATTAAAAGGGCAAGAGAGCCCTACCCACTTGCATAGTGATTGCTCCAGCATGTGGACCAATGGAAGGCTTTCTTTTTCCCATATTGAAAACAATAATAATTGATGCACAAAGATATCTAGGTATTCTTGGAAACAGTAAAATATTATGAACTTCAAAATCTACTTTCGGCAATGCATTAGTAGAAATCAAGATACCAAATTTTGACTAAAGGGTCCACCTTAAGCATGGCCATTAACAGACACCACTAGGCAAAACTAGACATAAGAAAAAAGAAGTCCACTATTGACAGTAATTCAATTAGAAAAATGATAAAAAAGCCTCTCCTTGATGAAGTCCCAGCCAAGCTCATTGTTAGCAAATCTAGGACTCAAATCCAAGAAAAGGAGCCTGAAGCATTGCACTTTTCTTTGGTAGACAACCCACTGCCAAAATTACTTCTTTATAATCGTGAGAGATCTACTAAGAGATTGAATCCAGATAAGACTTATAGTGCTTTCATTTTTTATGAAATTTTCATGGAACAGAATTGTTTATAATACTAGCCATCACTACAGAAGAATTAGTTTCAATCCACAAACTACGAATGTTTTGCTTCTAGCCAAATTCGTACCAATGAAGAAGGTTGTTAGTTCAGCAAAAATACTCTTAGAAAGGTACATGCATGCCTTTCTTCACCTTAACAGCTGAGAACTACAAACTTCCATAGAAAGTGAACTTTTCAAATTATAATCTCTCTCTCAAAAAAAAAAAAATACAAAAGGATTAGAATCTGCAGAATTGGCCAATTTCAGTATCTGATTTTCAAAAACCTTTTAGAATTGACTATGAATACACTTAGATCTTCCTTTCTTTCATTAAAAAAAAAATCTATGAAACTTAATTTTTGTTGCTAAATCAATAAGCCTTTGGAATAAAGAAATTCAAAAAAAAAAAAAAAGAAATAAATGAAGCTTAACTTTGTTGCGAGATCAATAGGACTTTGGAATAAAAAACTTTAAAAAATAAACTATTTATGAAAATCTTTACTACTTTCCTGTAACATTTTATAGGGTTTTGGCTGATCCCAACTGATTTTGATCCTAATTCAATTCAAATCGATATCAATGGAAACCATTCCCATGCCAATTCCATATTTTTAAACCTCCAGCTTTACATTGACTCATTCCCAAAGTGTATGTTAAAATATATTCCATCATATATTTTAGTAAACTGGGATGATAAAAGTGCGAATGGATAATCCAAACCAAGAATTTACTTTTGGGTTCATCATAAAAGTGCATCCGATTGCATTTTTTCCCTTGTAATGAAAATCAATTTACATCTAATATTCGATTGCATGATAGTAATTGCAATTACTAGCTCAAAGTTTATCGCCAATTTTCTACCACCAAACTGATCATATTCCCCTACCCACAACAAAACCAAAAATAAATTAAAATAAATAAATAAATAAACTTTTCATATTCATATAATTGAAGATAATTCAGTAAGTGAAGGTTAATACACAGTAAGGAGATAAGCTTTACCCAAAGAAAAAAAAAACCGATATGCTAAATAAGTCCTTTTAGTCATTAAAAAAATAAATAAATAAGTAAAGTTGGTTGGATGGTTTCTATCATAAAATCGGTTGGCCGTCTAGAAGAGACCACATGTTGACCACATCACCTTCTACTATTGACGTGGGTTACATTATGCCAAAATGTCAAAAGCAGATTTTTTTTTTTTTAGACGAAGGATAAATAAAATGTAGCCTTCTTCTACTAGATATTTTTAAACTACCTACAAACAATGGCAGACACTCCAAAAAAATTCTATAACATGTCTATAAGATACATACATATATATATATATATATATATATATTATTACTATTAAAAAATACATACTTATGGCTTTGGTATACTTTTTCAAAAAGACAAAAAGAACCATCAACCTTTACATAAAAAAACTTTCCAATGGACGAAAAAACCCCTCAAAATGGAAGAGAAAAATAATAATAATAATAATAATAATAATAATAATAATAATAATAATAATAATAATAATAATAATAATAATAATAATAATAAAAAGTGGAGTAGAAAGGGGGAGTTAATTATTAAGTATTAAAAGGGAAGGAAAAATTCTTAATAATTAGGAATCGTGGCCTCAAAAAGAGGAAGGTGGAGGTAATTGGGAATTTTATTTTAAATAAATCCCTAATAATTATGAATTAAATCTTGGGCACATAATAACACACAAAAGGACCCTCAAAATTGAAGAGAATAATAATAATAATAATAATAATAATAATAATAATAATAATAATAATAATAATAATAATAATAATAATAATAATAATAATAATAATAATAATAATAATAATAATAATAATAATAATAATAATAATAATAATAATAATAATAATAATAATAATAATAATAATAATAATAATAATAATAATAAAACGTGGAGAAAAAAGAGGGAACTAATAATTAAGTATTAAAAGAGGAAAAAATTCTTAATAATTAGGAATCGTGGGCACAAAAAGGGGAAGGTGGAGGTAATTGGGGATTTTATTTTAAATAAATCCCTAATAATTATGAATTAAATCTTGGACACATAATAACATACAAAGGTGGAGGTTAAAAAAATCCCTAATAATTAGGAATCAGATCATAAGAGTATTATTTGGAGATGGAGAAATAATAGGGAGGGTTAAAAGGAAATAAATAAATCCTTAATCCCTCTTGCATCATACTATACTACACTATACTATACTATACTATACTATACTTACTACTATTAAAAAGTACGTACTCTTGGCTTTGGTATACTTTTTCAAAAAGACAAAAAGAACCATCAACCTCTACATAAAAACTTTCCAATGGACCAAAAAACCCCTCGAAATGGAAGAGACAAAAATAATATAAGAAAAAAAGTGGAGCAGAAAGGGGGAATTAATTATTTAGTATTAAAAGAGAAGAAAAAATTCTTAATAATTAGGAATCGAGGCCTCAAAAAGAGGAAGGTGGAGGTAATTGCGCACATAATAACACACAAAAGGACCCTCAAAATGGAAGAGATAAATAATAATAATAATAATAATAAAATGTGGAGAAAAAGGGAACTAATAATTAAATATTAAAATAGGAGAAAAAAATTCTTAATAATTAGGAATCTTGGGCACAAAAAGGGGAAGGTGGGGGTGGGATTTTATTTTAAATAAATCCCTAATAATTGAGAATTAAATCTTGGGCAAATAATAACACACAAAAGGTGGAGGTTAAAAAAAAATCCCTAATAATTAGGAATCATTAGAGTATTATTTGGATATGGAGAAATAATAGGGAGGTTTAAGAGGAAATAAATAAATCACTTAATGTCTTTCTTTTAGTGAAGATTACCATCTTAAATTAAGGAGAGTAATGGGTCCCACCACCATGCCCATGTCCTTGTGACTTGTATCTTATTCCATTACCCATTTTTTGACCGTAATGAAAGCCTTAATCTCTCTTGCCATGTGACCTCGTAGTTACCCCTCATATCAATGGCGTTCCGTTCTATTCTTTATTTTTGAAGATATTTTATTATTACTTTTTTCTATGAAAACTAAATATTTAATTTCCAAGTTAACGTTAGTAGAAAAAATGCAAATATATGATTTTAATTTGTCCCTTGATTTGTTATTATTATAACCATAAACCAATCTCATCTATTTCTATCTATTTTTGCTTTCCTTAATTGTAATTACCGAAAATTTTCAAATATTAAATGCAGAAGAGGAATCTTAAACGGAGAAAACGAAAAGTTTTGCAGATACCAGAGCTCCCTCCCTTCCTTGCAGCCCTTGACTATATATATAAAAAAGAAGACAAAAGAGCAACTACAGATTCACTAACACAAAGCTTCTCAATTTCAAATACTTCACATCAGAGAGAATCTACATACAAGGTCATACTTTACTCTTTACTTATCTATTTTTTCTGGAATCTCTTCTGTATTTTTTTTTTTTCAGTGCCTTACTGTGATCTGCAATTCTTCTCGCGCTCCGTTTGATGATCATGAATAACTACATTGCTCGATGGGTGCACAAGTTAAATCTTCTTAAGTCTACATTATGATTTGCAGAATCTTGGGTTCTCCATGATCTTGAGCCGTCGACCTTTTGATCCAAGAGTTGCTATTCCTAACCTTCCTTGGTATGATGGAAGCTTTGACAACCTTAGGCAGCTGGTTGTTTGGGCCCTATTTTGATTTTAAATGGGAAATTGTTATGTATTGATATGAAATTTGGTTTCTCATGAAATGCTCATGATGCAGAAACACGAGCTCTTGAATAGGGAGTATGGAGTAATGTCGTTAGGAGGAGAGTGTAAATGGAGAGGGAGAGTGAAGCATGGGAAAGGGGGCCCGGCGGCAAGGAGAGGGTGGGGTTTGAAGGAAATGAGTGGGGAGAGATGATAAGCAAGGATGGGGTGAAGACTGAGATAATAAACAGGGGTTCTTACTATCTTTTTTTTTTTTTTTTTATACAAGACCAGATCCATTCCAAACACTTTTAGGGAAATTCCTAAGTCCATTTCACGGATGATATACTCAAATACTATTTTACATATAATCTATTACAAAACTAAATATAACGGCAAAAAGAACATAACTGATCATTAAACCCCAAAATTTGGAAAAAGCTTGGTAGTATGTACATTAAAATAAATAGAAGGTACAATAAGATAAAAAGAAACAAAATATGCAAATGAAGGGTCAGATGATGCTAAATACAATAAAGTACAAAAAATAAGAAGTTATACGGAATTCCTTAAATGGGTAATCAACCTTTATTTTATAATAATTTGTCCCATCATTTCATAGACCTATGCTTATTATTTGGCACAATACTGGGCAAATGACAATAGTTTCTATAATGCTCTCCACATTCAAGATAAGTTTGAGAATATCGCTGAAATATTAATTGGCATATTACTATAACAACAGTAAGGAACGGTGTCTTTGATGGTGAACATAGCAGGGGTCGATGTTCAGGGATCGGTTGGAAAATTGTAAATGTGTCACTATAGCCTACCTTACTCATATGAAATCCAAAGTAGCATCCAACATCATCTATATCTCAGTAAAAAAAAAAAAAAGTTATCACAAGTAGAAGACTACCCCCACGTGCATTTGCACATGTATTTTTACTAGTGTGTGTATATATATATATATATATATATATATATATAAACACATGTATATTCTCTCAAAGATCACGAGGCAAACGAAGCCTTCCTCCAAACTGATTCCATCTAAAATGAAATTTGACATTTTCCTTTCATACCTCATAATGTGGAATGAAAGGAAAAATTATTATTATTATTATTATTATTATTATTATTATTATTATTATTATTATTATTATTATTATTATTATAAAATATGATATAAGATCTTTATATTTGGGTCCAGCTTGGGAGAATATTTCATTTTGGAAAAAAACTATGCTAGATGGCCAATCAATTAAAGCTTGGGTTCTGGTGGAGGGGCCATATGATTATGTCACATACCAAAATTTCTGGGGCAATTCAATTGCTTGGCCTAATACCATGTATTGGACTCTTTCTTACTTCACCTACTATTTAGTAGCGTTCTTTTTTTCTTTTTCAAGCAATTGACCTTTCAATTTTTTTTTTTTCTTAGTTTTAAATTATAAAATTTTCCTTTAACTTGTATATTTTTCTAGCTAAGGATGTAGAGACAATCTTAAACAGGTGTACCATATAGTAATGTGACTCCTCCAACATGGTCCACAAGATATTCCTTCAAAATTCACGAGACAAAGATCATATTATTATTGGGTCACATACCAATTTTTTTAAGGCATTTCAATTGTTTGACCTACAATGTCTTGGACCGTTTCTTACTTCACCTACCATTTAATCATTTTTTTTCAAGCTAATGAACTTTCAATCATTTTTTGAAGTTTAAACTAATGTTTTTTTTTAATTAATTTATAGATTTTTCTAACTACAAATCCTAGACCATCTTAAACATATGCAACATATCTAATATTTCTATAAGATATTCAATTTCAGTTCATGAGGCGAAGACCAAATCCCTTTTTTTTTTTTTCCGGTATGAAGAAAATACTTCATAGCAAAAAGAAAAGAAAAGAGAGATAAGAAAATAAGAAAGATGTGGAGACTTTTATGTATGGGAGCATGTCTCTTATGCCAACACTAAGACCAAAAAAGTGTAAACGTACAAAAGTATCAATCAGGGCAAGATTTCTGCCTTTTATTAGGGATGCGATGATATGATTGCCACATTTTATGTATACGGCAAGCGCCATACTCTCAAAGACTCCTTTTTCCAAGAGAAAAAAATAAAAGACATCATTTCAGCAACATCCATAAGCCAATTAAAGCTAATTTGGTAATAGGGCTGCATCTATGAAAGTTACAGGTTAGAAATAGATCATTAGAACTTAATTGTTTTGGTTGAATAATATAATATCTGATGCATATGAAGACATATATATTATCCATGCACAATGATACTTTCACACAGCCCTCTCGTCTCTTACTTTACCGTACAATGACTACTCTTCAATCAACTCTGAGCTCCCATTTCTCTCACCTTTCTATTCTATTCCTTTCTTTCTCTTTTTGAGTAGCCTCCACTATGTGGGCAATCTATAATAACTTAATGTTATTATTTTTGGCCTTTGTAGAGAACTTAAAGCTTTAAAGCTTGGGCTTTCCTTTCTTTTTATTTATTTTTTTTTTTTTTTTTGGGTGGGGGTTGGGGGTGTGGGGTGTGGGGTTTCTTCTTTCTTTGTTTCTTTCTTTTCTATTTTCTAACATGTTAAGGTGTGGGAAGTGTTTCTTATGAGGAGTGTAATTCCTGTGTACACGTAGGCAAAGTGAAACGCACGAGAAAGCATCCATAAGAAAATCATTTCCTTTTTTATAAAGATAGGGCCAATCATTTTGTCCCCCCATGTTTGAGAAGGGAGCCACACTTGTCCACAAAAAATATTTTCTCTGATGTTACTAATTAAGATAATACAAGAACAACAAATAAAGTAAAAGTGAAACTAAATGACATAAAGAATGGTGTGGCACAATTAAGGTGTTAATCGGTTCGGTTTTGGTGTATACGGTGTGATTTGGTTCGGTTCACATTTATTTGGTTAAAACTAAAATCGTATCATTTACTAAATGGTTGCACTTTCTAAAACCGCAATCGTTTAGTAAACGGTTTCGGTTCCACAATTTTTAAATGGTGTTGGTTTCACAGTTTTGATCGCGGTTTATTCCATACAATTTCTAAACAGTTAGCAATCGGTTTGCTAATTTATTCGCATGCTTACTAAAATTTGCTTTTGTTAATAAATGCTTCAATTTTGTATCAAATTAAATGAGGCATTGAATAAGCAAGATTTAACTACATAACTATATAATAGGAGTAAATTATTGAACAGACTGTTGGACAGCCTCTATCGTCTTTAATTCTTCCTAAATTAAACCATTATGTTTTGTTAAAACAACCAAATTTTTAATCATTATATGGGTTAATCGGATCGATTTTGATGGTTTAAATGGTTTGATTTTCACGGTGTCAATTCGGTTTGAAACCAACGGTTTAAACGGCTAAAACGACCCGACCCATTTAACTAAGCGGTCTTAAACTTGAAACTAGAACTGAACTATTTATTAAACGTTTTTACAGTTTCGATGTAAACGGATCGGGTCAGTTTCGATAAACGGTTTCAGTTTCAAATTCACATCCTTATAGCACATAATAGAATAATAGCAAAGAACAAGAAGAGAGAGAGAGAGAGAGAGAGAGAGAGAGAGAGAGAGCTAGAGTGGTACTCACTTAGGCTTGTACCGTAACGATTTTGTTTTTTAAACATGATTCTGGGTTTGGCACACTTTTTTTGCATTTTCTATATTTTTGGAGTGATTTCACGTCTTAAATGTTGTATGGTAATAAAAAAAAAAATTGTAATCTGGATTCCAAAACCTTAAAAGTGTTCGATTCATTTAAAAAAAAAAATAGAAATTGAACCAAACTTATCATACAGTTTTTACCTCATTTCTGTTCCTAAAAAATGGAAAAATAAAAGAATTCATCTTTTAAAACGCTACAGTACAAAGCCTTTATGACCAATTAATCCTGATCAGCCAGCCACTCATTAAAATGGAACTAGTGCTAGAAGTGGTCCATGTCTATTGCTCTTCTATTCATGATCCCTGTCCCTGAGAAGTGAGAATATGGGAACCTTGTGGGTCTTACTAGTTAATACACCCCAATAAAAACAAAATAAGACCACAGTTTCCAAATCATGGAATACCTATGGATTTTGATTTTTTTGATTTTTTGATTTTTTTTTATTTTTATATTTTTTAGGTAAGAAAGATCTTGTTTGGCTGGGCTCCATATTTATTTAATTTCGCATTGTATATATGGATTAATTTTGACTTATTACCTTCATATGCAATGGATTTCTTTCCTCCTCCTATGATCCTATCCCTCTGGCTCTGAGGAGACTAGGGTGTTTCAGCTTTGGCCATAATTTACAACCAAACATGGCCTAAGGTTAGGTTTCGGGCCTCGCTTTCATCAATCATCATATGAATTAAGCTAGATACTTGATTTGAATTTCGAACTGATTTAGCTTATATTTGGATGTCAAGAAAAAAAAAATAGTATAAAAATAAAATATAATGAGATACAAATCATAATGACAAAAATACACAATCATTGATTTATATGCTTTATCTGTCTTCAAATTCAAATTTTTAAATTCTTTTTTTTTTTTTTCTTGAAATCTAAACATAGCATTTGAGGAAACAATTAAAAAAGAAAAAAGGCAAGAGAATGCTAACCGATTATGTGATTACTACACTAGCATATGGATCAACGAGAGAGTAAGCGAAGACAACGACTACATAGAGGTAAAGCAGTTTTTCATGTAACCAGTGTCTAAATGTAGGGGGCACGACCAGTTATCAACGTTCTTTATATATATATATATATATATATATATAGAGAGAGAGAGAGAGAGAGAGAGAGAGAGAAAACCCAATAAATAACCCAGTGAAATCAGCTAATTTTTCAATTGAACTACTCCAGCAGCATATCCTTGACACCCTGGCACACTTTAAGGCAACCAACGTGCGGTACTTCAGTGGCGTGGCTCAACTTTCACGGCATAGGGCGTGGAAGAGGCTCCACACATGATGACGTTGACTCTCACTCGCTCTCATATATATATATATGGATATGGTGGGGGTGGAAGCAGCAATGGGACACTCACTACTGCAAGACTTTATCATTTAGAAGTAGAAAGAACCACAAAGACTCAAATAATTAAAGCTGTGTAGGCCACTCCACCGAACAAGGTGGGGGGAATAACTAAGCATAGAAAGTCCAGGTCTTCCTATATCATCCCTTCAACCAAACACCCATCATCTTCCTGGAAATGGAATGGTCTCTCTCTCTCTCTCTCTTACTTATTAAAAATGTAAATAAATAAAAAACTAGAGCTAGTGCTGCAGTCTCAGGAACAATCATGATCACAACAAAGTAAATTCTTAGTGGGTACCTTTGTTAAAGCTAATATGGCACTAAGTGGGGAAGTACTTGGATGAAAACTACCTCTTAAACCCATTTTTTGTTTGCTCTGAGATCAGGTTACTTACTGGAGAAAATAATATATTAACCTATATTATAATATAGCTAGCCTAATTCTATCAGTAGCTATCATAAATCCATCTTTTGCTTCAAAGTCAGGTTGGTTAAGAGATCTAATTAAGGTTTGTTTTAATTGTTCGTTAAATCCAAATATAACAATGAAAGTGATTTAAAAGAAGTTTTGATGGAAGAAAAATGACAAGAGAGGCCAACGCTGACCCAATTGAGGTGGTGTGAAGGGATGTGTCTCCTCTGTGGAGCAACAGGAGTGGCAGCGCACATCCAATGGCCTGGAGCACACAGGCACGGACCCTGACACGTGAGCATGTGCCTCGAGGTGCTCCAGGCCGTCAGATGTGCGCTGCCACCTCTGTTGTGCCATAGAGGAGCCCTACCAGTGTAAAAATGGTTATAAAATAAATAGTAGTTACCATAACATTAAATAGAACATTGTATGATGAAAGGATTCATGCTTTGATATGACCTTGTCAAGTTGAATTTGGCTCCCATGCATCTATTGTCATGTCTACTGTACTAGCTTTTGTATATGCATGGTTCTGAGAATTGGATGGAATTGCTCATGAATGTTCTTAGATCTTTATTTTTTGCCTTTCTTTTTTCTCTTAATCAGTAAAATGGGCATTAAAAATGGAAATGAAGATTACCTACATTTTAGCTAAATATAGAAGACTTTTGAATCAAGAACGCTAAAAATGTGGGATATGCCCTTGCTCCTAAAGTTGATTTTAATGATAACAAACATATGAAGATATTTCAGAATTTTCCTTCAAATATAGATTTATAAAGACTTCGTATATTTCAAATATCAAATTTGATGAATGGAAGGAAGAAAGGAAGTTTGAAATCATCAAATATCTTACTAGAAGTCCAAGAAGAAAACAAGAATGAGGAAAAACTGAAGATCAAAAAAGATCGAAGAATGAAGACATCACATTGATGGGACATAGAATCCCAAGACATAAAAAAGTTGTGAAGAATAGAAGTGATGAAGCATGAGGACAAATCTCAAGAAAGAGTGGGAGTATGAAGTCACCAAAGCTTGAAGAGTCAAGATAGTAATTGAAGACTTATATTTGGTCGCTTAGGATAACACACACATTGCATATTTGTATTTTGGAATGGTAAGTTTCTCTTAACCTAGATGTACCAAAGCAGATGCCCAATCAATGACCAAACAAGTAGACCCAAAAGGGTTTGTAAAGGTTATTCACTTGTGGGGGTGGTGTTGCGCCAACTTGGGCTATCGATCCAATAGAGGAATCTGTGGACATTATAAATTAGAAAGGGCGACCATGGAAGAGGGGATGTTGTGGAAGCTTAGAGAATCCCAGGGATGATGAGATGATAGAGGCGTTGCTAGTGCTACCATCGCTTTGACAACAATTACCAAGCTTCTTTTGCTTCACTAGCGACCCATATTGCTTCTAGTACTGCTCCATCCATCGATGCATGGTACCCGAATTCCGGTGCTACTGACCACACCACATCTAATCTGAATACTCCCTTCCTTCACTCAGATTATGAGGGATCTAAGCAGGTTCAGGTCGGCAATGGACAAGGTTTGCATACTGCTCACTTTGGTTCTTCAAAATTATTTACACCCTGTCGTTCTCTCATTTACATAATATTCTTCATATCCCTCTATTACCAAGAATTTACTCAGTGTTTCTAAGTTTACTAATGATAACGATGTTGTTTTTGAATTTCACCCTTCCTTTTGTGTTGTTAAGGATCGATCCTCAAGAAAGGTCCTTCTCAAAGGAATGCTTGATCGTGGTCTTTATCGTCTTCCTGTTGGTCCTTCTCCCCCTTGTGTTTTCATTGGCGAACGTGCGTCGATTGATATCAGGCATCCATCTCCCAGAACAATTCGCAAAGTCATCTCCACCAATCACTTACCGGTCCAAGGAAATAATAAAGTCTCATTTTGTCAATCTTGTCCACTTGGCAAATCTCACAAATTACCATTTCATTCTTCTATTTCCCAATCCCTAGGTCCCTTAGACCTTATCCCTTTTGATGTATGGGGTCCTTCCCCAATAAGCTCTTCTAATGAAAAGCGTTTTTATTTTAGTTTCATTGATGAGGCTGAATTTCCTTTTTCACTGTCTCCATCACCTGATCCCCATAATGTAACCCCCCTACCCTCAGTGCCTCAGAGCACTTTTTCCCTTGTAATTACACCCCCGGTTGTATCAACTACCCCCACCCCCTCGGCTGTACCAACTCTCCCCTCCCCAAATGTAGATTTACCTTCTCCGAGATCATAATCTCCCTGCCCCCTCTCGAATCCTACTACAACATCCCCCCCCCCCCACTCGTGGATTCCCCTCCCTACCACCCCCCCCCACCCCCTCCTCCTTCACACCCATGGTGACTCGTACCTCAGACAATACTAGGAAACCGAGGACATTTCCTGATCATGTGACTTATGGTGCCACTCGCCATCCCATGGCTTTGTCCGCCTATGTGGAATCTGAACCCACATGTTTCACTCAGGCCACCAAAGACCCCCATTGGCGTACTTCTATGGTGGATGAGTATAATGCCCTACTACAAAATGGCACATGGTCCCTTGTACCATTACCCCCTCACAAAAATATTATAGGATGTAAGTGGGTATTTCATCTCAAATAGAAACCCGATGGTTCCATTGATCGATATAAGGCTCGTCTAGTGGCTAAGGGCTTCAATCAAACTGAGGGCATTGACTACAGTGAGACATATAGTCCTATAATCAAACCCACCATAATTCGGGTTGTAATCACACTTGCCGTGTCCAAAGGGTGGTGTCTTTGCCACCTAGATATCCACAACACCTTCCTTTATGGCCTACTTGATGAGGAAGTCTACATGGCTCAACCACCAAGCTTTATCGACCCAACTCTCCCCACTCAAGTGTGCCGCCTCCATAGAGCCCCTCTATGCCTTAAACAGGCACCACGAGCATGGTTCTTCAGACTCAGTACTCAGCTAGTTGAAATGGGGTTCTAAAGTTCCAAATCTGACTCTTCCTGTTCAATCGTTCCTTACATGGCCATATCACTCTCCTCCTTGCTTATGTTGATGCTATCATCATCACAGGAGCGATACTAGGACTGTTGGTCAACTCATCTCTACTCTACATACGAGTTTCAAATTACAAGATCTCGGCTCCCTTCACTGCTTCCTCAGGATTGAGGCATCCTCTGCACCTACGAGATTATTCATTTCCCAACATAAGCACATTCAAGATTTACTTCTTTGCACCAAGATGGATGGTGCCAAAGGGCTCTCCACACCGCTGCCACTAGAGTCAAGTTATCTTAATTTACTGGTGATGCCCTTTCGGATGTTACACTATATTGTAGTGTTGTTGGCGCTTTGCACTATGCCACAATCACTAGCCTAGACATTGCTTACTCTGTCAACAAATTCTACCAATTTATGCACTCTCCAACTTAAGGATCATTGGTCAACAGTCAAACAGATTTTGAGATATCTTAAACAATCATTCACTTTGGTGTCCAGCTTCGCGGTTCACATGATCTTACATTGATTGCCTTTTCCGATGCTTATTGGGCAGGGTGTCCAGATGATCGTCGCTCCACTAGTGGATTTTGTATGTTTCTTGATCCAAACCTCATATCCTAGAGCTCCAAGAAACAAAGTACCATCGCTAGATCTAGCACTGAGTCAGAGTATTGTGGGCTGTCCTCTGCCACGGCTGAGTTCACTTGCCTATGCCACTTACTTTATGAACTCCACATCCCTTAATCCACTCCTCCAGTGCTCTGGTGTGATAATCTTGGTGCAACTTACCTCAGAGTCAATCCCAAGTTTCATGCTCATAAAAAGCACATCGAGATTGACTTTCACTTTGTTCGGAAAATGTTGCCAACAAGGAATTTTATAAGTTTGGTTTCTCTCTACAGTCGATCAGTTGGAAGATATTTTGACCAAGCCATTGGGTCCACAGTGGTTTTCCACTCTACGGTCCAAGCTCACTGTGCTTCCTTCACAACTTCGCTTGTAGGGGTGCGATAAGGCTAACAATGGCTGACTGACTCTCTTGGAGTCAGTTCCATCGTTAGCACTCCATCTCTATCCTAAACACCTAGAAGACCAAATATGTATAGAGTCCATACATTTGTAAACTTCGGTACACACGTCTCTCACCTGAGATCATTCTCTTTGTAAACCAAATACTTATAAATAGAATACAAACTTGATCACTAAGTGACAGAACCTTTTTAAACTCTTTCTTATCTCCACCTTCTGTACTGAAAGGGAAGACCTAGTGGAATACCTCTCAAAAGAATCTTGTGAGAAATACACTATACTCAGTTGAGTCGAACCACTAAAAACTTTCTCTTTGTGCGATTGTGTTTATTATTCATTCCACATTTATTTGTATTCATGCATAAGGGGTTAAAAGTTGAAAAAGTTTAAATTCCACTAGTGATAACATATTCGCTCCCTCTCTAGGTTATCCAACAAAAAAATCATATTATTTTATGAAAATCTTTGTTTCTTCTTTATTCATTTCTATATTTCTATGGTGGTGTTGACTAAATCTTAATCTGGAAAATTGAGTACACAAGGCTCCTTCCTTGCAAGGCTTGAGAATGATCATAATATATGTAATTTTACCCCTGTTTCGCTAGAAGGCTGTTTTCTAACTAGAACCCATAATCATTAGATAATAATGGAACAACCTAACCGTTGATCAATTATTAAATTGATTTGTATATAACAAGCTAAGAACCAAACAGATGGACATATCCATCACCAAATCTGGGAAGCCGACCACAATAGGTATACAATTTATCTTGTGAGAGATTGGAAGAGTAAGAAAGTAGAATAAGTGAATTGTTGAAGAAATAAAAGCAATGAAGTAGTGAGTGATGCAGGCCTGGAGAGACCATGGAGATTAATGCTGGTGATTGGTCTAGGTAAAGCCAATCCAGATCTAATAATTACTATTGGAATATAGATCCAAAACTGAACTAAGTAATATATATATATATATATATATTGTATCAAAATCATAAACTTTTTGACTCTATGAAATATCATCTTCACCATCATCACCATATAATATTCTTCTACTAAAATTTACATTTTGCCCCTTATTAATTATCTGATATGGAAAGAAACAAACCTATAGTTTGGTTTGGTTTGGTCCCAGTCTTCCTTTGAATATTTTAATGATTTTTTGGTCTTTGAAAACTTGGAATTTAGTGGGCGTGGGGGGCTCATGGTCTCATGGGCGCATGATGATAAGCAAAACAATTTGCCCCCCAAACACATCATTGACCGCCTCTGCTTCTGACGGTGTGGATTTCAACTGAAAGAGGACACTCCTAGGTCCACAAACCCTCAGGTCTTCTCTCACCCATAATATGCCATCGACCCATTTCTTATTTACTCATGCCACTAATAATTCAATATTAAGAAAAAAAAAAAAAAGTAAGAGGTAGAGAGGTACTTTTTTTTCCACAATTGCTGCACATTGACAGTTACATTTTTCCTTCTTCGCATAATGCCTAAGAAGGAATCTGCACGCCATCATTTGAGGTATTGATTTTGGATTGTCATGTTAGTATTACTAGCCACTGATATCAAAATCATGCCAATATCGTATAAGTGAAATGGTTCAAGTAAGGGGTAAAATAGTTCAAACCTTATTTTTTAAGAAAAATTAGGGATAAAATTGTTTGACATGATTGATTCATGCTTATACTATATTGATATCGAATTGGTTTCAAAAGTAAATGATACTCGATTTAATATCGTGCACTAAAACCATGCTGTCCGCTATATCAACTAGGGATTGAAACATGATAATTTCCATAGAAGCCCCTTCTGATCCCAAATAAATCCATCTAATGGCCGGCACCAGCTTGCAGGTTCTGCACATGATCTCACACCCAAAATTTTTGAGAGCCATAAGGTCCTTTGCCAGTGCCGTGAAGCACTTTCTCAAAGTCAAAGTTCTTCACTGAGGACAAAGAATTCCTGTAGTTATTTGTATCAATCAAGTTGGTGTTGAATGATCGATAAAGATTTTTTTTTTTTTTAACAGAAAGTTTCCATCTTGCATTGATAACAAGTGCATATAGAAAAAAGATGATGATGGAGTCTAATGTTATCAAAGTTGGGTCTGATTTGGTATAATCTCAACTCATTATGTTAAATAAACTAGGAATCTTTTCTTATTTCTTTTAATTAGCACTCAATATAATTAATTAATCAATTATTCAAGACCTTTTAATCTAATCAAATCAAATCAAATCATGTAGCAGATATACAATTAAATCTTCTAATCAAATCACAAGTTCGAAGTGTATTTCAAAAGATACACATTAATGTATGGTAGTAGAAAGAGAAGGAAGGGGGGAGGACGGACTAGACCAAGGAGGGAGAATTTGTTTGCTTCTGCTTTAATTATATGGGAAAATGATTTTTGTAGGAGAGTGATTGTGTGTCCACACATATGGGGGGGGGGTAAAATGATCGATCCACCTTCATAAAATTAAAAATAACACCTCTATTGATGCTTTGTAGTGTGCCTCCATTGACTTCTGTGCACAGTAGTAGTCTAATTAAATTGTGTGAATGGAGGAGAGGAAGAATTTGTTTGCTTGTGTTTTAATCAAATTGTGTGAACTAAAATGTTGTTAAGCCATTAAAATAGCATGGGGTGAAGTTAGTTAGGAACACCACACCATAATGACAATAAATTATGGGAATTTGTAGATGAGAGGTCTCTTCTTTGCACTAGACTAAGAGGAGGAATGGGCAAATGGTCCCCACTTTCCATTCTTCCTTTCATTTTTCTCCTCTTTCCCATTGTAATGAGATTTTGATTCCCCCCCTCCCCGTCTTTGCTCCTTTTCCCAATGCGCCATTAACCTATATATCTTTCAGTCTTCCTACCTCATGTGGAATCAATTCATATATTATAAAGAAAGAAAGAAAAACTAGGCCAGTTTATACATTATAGTGAATTCCACCCAAAAAAACAAGAAAAATTAGTCTTACATCTCGTCCTCACTCCTCAGTCCATAGTTCTAAATTTCGGTCGAGTTTCGATCGAAATTCTCAATTTTTAGTAGGGTTTAAATGAAACCATGGATTGAATAGATTGAAATGAAAATATTAATGGTTTTGATGATATTTCAGATATTTCGATAGTTTGGACCAATTTTAATCAGGTTTGAGTCTTTTGATCAATTCAATTTCAATCATCGATCAGATTTCAAACCATATCTCAAAGTGAGCTGAAACCTGCCTCAAAATCAAAAATGTTATTTTACTACTTAACTCCTACAATGATATAATAATATCTATACACTCTCTCCTATAATGAATAAATAAATAAATTACAACCATTTGGTGCAAATGCAAGCTCAACTAATGGCCATCACAAACCCCACCCCCCCCCAAAAAAAAAAAAAAAAAAAAAAAACACCTCTTAGACATCATACCATGGAAGTATTATCTTCTTGATCTTGGCATTCAAAAGAGTAAGAAATGTAAAATCCAAATCAAAAGATAATATTGTGAAAGGTTAGTAGAGAATCAAAATATAATTAAACCTAACATATGCAATTTTGTCTATTATGAATAGTAGAATATCGTCTGTTTGTTTCAGATTTTGAGTGTAAGGTTAAATGGGTGCATCCCAAACAACGGAGAGTCAGCGTCAGAGCACTTAAGTCAAATGGCAAATATTGAAACTTTTGACGACTTCTTCCACATCATAGGGCATCATAGCACATAGCACATCCCCTATTGGCCACTCCCATTCCCATACATGAAATTCCAAACACAGCCAATGGCTTCTCTTAGTATTTTGCCTCAAAATCGTTGGGCATTTTCTCAACAACCAATGAAGAGTGAGGACCACCCACTCCCCCTCTAGAAACTAAGAACAGGAAACCATTATCACCAGAACTCCAAAAAATAAAAAATATTAAATATTAAATAAAAGATAGGAGAAGAGAGAGAGAGAGACAGCGAGAGAACAAAAGTCATCTCATCAAACCTTGTTCTTCACACATCCCTCTCTCCTTTTCTTCTTCTCTACCCGATCCAACCCAAACCCTTTTTCTCTCTCTCTCTCTCTCTTTCTGCGTGTGAGAGCAGAAGAAGGGGGAAGCCCAGTAGCCATCAATGGAGAACTCTCCAAGGCGTCAAGAGGGAGAGAACCCATCTGCCTTAGCATCCCCAAAGAGCAATAGCAGCAGCAGTAGCAGCAGCAACAGCAATGGAGTTCAACACCCCTTGACTCCAAAATCCATCTCCAGATCTGATGCTAATGCCTACCCAACGACCTTCATTCAAGCTGACACTTCATCCTTCAAGCAAGTAGTCCAGATGCTCACTGGATCATCAGAGACGGCCAAACAAGCGTCGAAGGTCACTTCCCCTGCCGATCCATCCAACAAGAGCGCTATACCCCCAATCAAGTCTGGACCAAAAAAGCAAGGATTCAAGCTTTACGAGAGGAGGAACAGTCTCAAGAATCTCAAGATCAGTCCTTTGATGCCTGGATCACTCCATCAGAATTCTGGGTTTTCGCCGAGGAAGCCAGAGATCTTGTCCCCAAGTCTGCTTGATTTTCCTGGGCTTGTTCTGAGCCCGGTTACGCCTTTGATCCCTGATCCCTTTAACAGGTCTCCTCCAACTTGTAACAGTAACAGTAACGATTCAATCTGCACTTCTATGGCGGAGGAGAAAGCGATCGCAGAGAAAGGGTTCTATTTGCATCCATCTCCGATTACGACTCCCAGGGACTCAGAGCCCCGGCTTTTGCCTCTGTTTCCGGTGACATCGCCCAAAGTTTCAGGTTCTTCTTCTTGAGATGTGTTAATTCCATAAGCATGTATTTGCACTGAAGAGGTGGAATTTCTGGGTATTTTGATTGTTTGTAGAGGAAACATAGAGATATTGCTTCAATTGTAGAACTTTATCTACTTCATCTTCCTTTTCTTATTGTCTCTTTTTCTTTTTTTCTTTTCCCTGTTCTGTCAAGCTCTGTTTATTATTTTCGATCCATTAACATGGGCTCTCTCTCTCTCAATATGGGTTTTTTCTTCTGGGTTTGCTTTTCCTTTCTCCATCTTTTTCTTCTAATTTCATGGATGATGCTTCATGGGAGGGGACTATTCCTTTCTCTCATTGCATTTTGGAATCAAGAGAAAGAGCTTTGAGATTTCCAGTGGAGATAGAAAATTTCTTATTTAGTTGTTACTGTTTGGTGGGTCTAGAGAGAGAAGGTGACTGCCTCTCTCTCTCTCTCTCTCTCTCTCTCACATGTACAAATGTACAATGAATGTGACTGTGATCCAACTCAATTTTGACATTTTTTTTGCATTTAAAAGTCTAGAGAGAGAGAGAGAGAGAGAGAGAGAGGGGGGGAGCCTTTGACAGTTTTAAAGAAGTAGAAGGTGAAGACTTCCGTTACAAGTATTGGGAAATCTATTGGGTTCTATCAATGGAAATGCTGGTTTGATGCCAGCTGTTGAGAGGGAATTGGATGGAAGCGTAAGGAATCTTGACCCTTTCTGTACTGAAATTGATGAGCAGGAAATAAGCCAAACTGCTGAGGCCCAGTCCAGGCAGGCATTCTGGCTTTGTGCACTTGTGATTGTTGTGACTTTCAACTATACCCCCACAGATTTAGGATTTCAAGTACCCACCAAAAGAAGGGTCTCTTGGATTTTCTTTCCATCCTCTTACCTACCCCACAACCCCCCTCCCCAACCCCACCCAAACAGAAAAGAGTGGGAGAGGGGAAGAAAAAAACCCATTTGGGTCATGGTTTGAGGTATCGGATTTGGTATCGTTAGTCATCGATCCCTTACAACAGCATGAACAAGGGGTAAAAAGTTAAAAATCCATTTTTTTAAAAAAAATTAGCGATAAATTCGCCCAACACAGCTGATCAAATGCAGATACTGTGTTGGTCTTGTATCGTATTTTAAGGTAAGTAATTGTTACGGAACGAATACCATGCACTAAAACCATGATTTGGCTTAGCCATAAGAGATTGGCTATTATTGATTTACTAGTTTCTGAAGGAACTAGAAGTAGCTAGGAAGATTCAGAGCATCTGATGGGTGATGACGGACCTTGGTCCAGGATGTCTCTATCTTGTCGAAGATGTTTTTGGTCTAGTGTTGAATAGTCTAATACCTATAGAAATAAAAAGGGGACCAAGTTGGGTCAGTGCCTTCCAGGTTCAACCAAGAATGGTGGGCGGCAAAAAGCTGACGACAACCAGGAACTACGATATGAAGTTATTGACCAAATGACCCATCTCAGCTCTTTTAACGCCATTAAGATCCCCTTTCAATTCAACTTATTGAAATTTTGGTGCAAGAACTTGGAGGGTTTTGGGTTTTCGAGTTGGAAGAATAAGAAGAAGATGGCATCGTTTTTTACTCTAAAATAGACCTACAAACTCATAATCACGGAGAGTGTGGAGGACTCAGGTTTTTAGTCGGTGATGATGAAAGGAAATAAAGGGCAAGAGTAAGGCCAAGAAGATGAAAGTCCTCAGAGAGAGAAAGAGAGACTGGTGGGTGGGAGGGTTGGCCCTGGTCTCTAGTGTTTTGTTGTGTTGACCATCGTTATCATTAATGGAAACTTTCCATGTGCAGTGGTTTGCCACTGTTCAATTCCACCATTCATTATCTCATTAATATAGCCATCACTATAATCATCGGCTTCCTCCCACAACAGCGCGTAAGGGTGTTAACCGGTCGGTTTCGATTTATATAGTGAGGTTGAATTTGGTTCATATTTATTTGGTTGCAATCAAAATCGCACTATTTATTAAATAATTATATTTTTTAAAATTGTAACCGTTTTAATAAACGATTTCAGTTCCACGATTTTTAAATGATACCGATTTCACAATTTTAAATAGTTTTGATCTCAATTTATTATATACGGTTTCTAAACGGTTAGTAATCGATTTGATAGTTTAGTCACATGCATACTAAATTTTTTTTTTGTTGATAAATGTTTCAATCTTATATCAAATTAAATGAGATGTTGAACAAACAAGGATTTAACTACATAACTACATAATAGAAGTAAATTATTGAATAGACTATTGGACAACCTCTATGATCCTTAATTCTTCCCTAAACTAAACCATTATGTATTGTTAAAACAACCAAATATTTAATTGTTATACGGTTAATCAAATCAGTTTTGACGGTTTAAATGGTTCAATTTTCATGATGTCAATTCTGTTTGAAACCAACAAATTAAACGATTAAAATCAACCCGACCCATTTAACTAATCGGTCTTAAACTTGAAACCAAAACCAAACCATTTACTAAACGGTTTTACAGTTTCAATGTAAACGATTCAGTTCGATTTCGGTAAACGGTTTATGTTTCAGATTAACGTCCTTACAACAGCCCCATCATGGTTTACGATATCGGAATTGGTCTTAGGATCGACCGATCCCAATCTGAATCAGCCCGTATAATAAAGATATACCACTGACTGTCATTTAAAACCCGTATCGATCCAGTGATACAGTATCAACCAAGAATCCGGATCAAACAGGGCCAATACGGATCAACCCGACCAATGCCAGCGATCAAGTCCGATTCCTAAAACCGTGTCCCCCATTCCCTTTCTTCACCTCTTAAAAAGAGCCTTTTTTGTGGCTATAGATGGTGGGGTCTCCGTACCCGTCCCCTGGATCTTTCTGAGAATGATCATAATTGTGGAACTTTACCCCACCTCTTAACACCATTTGATGGCTATGACCCACAAGGTTGAAACTTGAAAAGCTTAAAAGCCGTTGAGTCTGATCCTTTTTTCTAATATTTTCCTGTTTTCCACAGGAAATTGGGTTTCTTAGAAGACGTGTATAATGATATGCTGGAAACTAGAATTAGTATTTTCCATACAGTGGGCCCCATAGAAGCCATGTCAATGCATTCTTTTCCGGCACCGAACTGAAGCGCCCACTTTATATAAAGTCCTAAAGTTCATGGCATGGGCCAAGTGCTTTTTGTTGCCTCCTTGATTAGCTTCTTGACCTTTTCACACGCCCCACAATCCACAGTATCATAGACACAATCAGGGTTAAAACTTTTTAAGTATCGGTCTCAGATCGGCTGGCTCATATCAGTTTTGTCAGAGACTAAGATCAATACTTAGTCGATCCTGAATCAGGTATTGGTATCGGATCAAGGGTAAAATTGTCAAATTCCACAAAGGATTGAATAAGTCCACTTTAAATTGGCAGTTTTTTTTTCCTTGTATTTATATATATATGAATCAAGATTATATCACATTTAACAAACTACAGAAACTGAAGAACTCAGATTTCCACAAAGGATTGAACAGTCTTAAACCCGTGATTCTCTGGGAGTGGTGCGTTTCCTGGCCGGACAGAAATTATCACTTCCAAACCTGAAAAATGCATTAGTATATCATAAGTACCTAACAGAACAAAGGCAGACAAACCTTTCATTTTCTCTCTTCATTGTAATGGTGTGATTTACATCAAAAGGAAAGAGAAACACCACCAACAATCAATTTCTAGCAACTTGTAATCCGTTTCAAGGGACAAGAAAAAACTGCCAAACTCAGCCCCCGATTTATCATATCTGGGTTAAAAGAAATCATGAAATATAGATCCCAAATTATTCAAACTATTATGAATGATGTAAGAATTAAAAATCAACATCACACCAAGAAGATTAAAGATAGTGCATGGTCCAGGTAATCTATTGCTTCGTGGGACATTCATCCATGGTACTCCATTGCTACCACTAAATGGGTGAAATGGACCCCCCTCCCCCCGGGGGCCGACTATTGGGTGGAATGCTCTTAATACAGATGGTTCAAAGAAACCAGACGAAGCTGGATATTAAGTTGAGGTCATTAACAAGCCTATTTTTGCTTTGGCAAGAGGTGCTGAACAATCAAAATCTATTATTTGGTTGGAGCTTGAAGGTATAAGGGGTCTATTTTTGGCAGCCAAAAAGGGGTACAGAAAAGTCAAGATCTACTAGAATCCTAAGAGTGCAATCCATTATATTAAGAGGAAATCAAGAGCTCCATGGGAAACTTGGTGGCACCTAATTAAGCATTTTGTTCTCTCTTTTGGGATATACATTTCTGTTTTGTTTACAGAGAAACTAACATGACAGCAGACCTTCAATCAAGGATATTGTCCAATCTTAGAGAGTAGTTTTTTTACATCAATGACTTAACTGAAAATCTCAGCAAGTGTGTAGCAAGAGATTCTTTGGGATCTTTGTTTCTGAGAATGTAATTTTATGCATATCTCCTAATTCTTTTAGCGTTAGCACAATACTCTTTCCTTTATCCCCCCACAAAACAAAAAAGAGTTACATACCACCACTCCCTCCCCAAACTCCCCGAGAGACCCTCAATACTGTTATATAATAATAAAAGGTCCTTTTTAGCCACTTGACCTGTCCATTTGGTACTTGTACTACTTAGCTCGGGTGGAAACTAAAAGTGTTTGTGTAATCCTATGTGTGTATATACATACATACATACATACATACATACATACATACATACATACATCACCTCTACCCTATATATAGTACCTAGTGCAGATGTAACATATCAAAACTTTAGACAAGAATTGGTGAGAAATCTCAGAACCTCATTAGTAACAATTACCTGCTCCTTTTGCAGCCACAGCTTCCTGAAAGACATCTGTTACAAATAAGATATCTGATGGTTCGTCTACTCCGAGCGACTGTGAGATCTCAAAGTAACTTTGTGTTTCTTTTTTGTTTCTGCACCCAAAATAAATAGCTTATAAAAGTCCAGAGATGCATCAAGTAGCTCCCACATACAAATGGAACACATAAAAACCGAGAGACGACTTCAAGGAAACCATACCCTACTGTGGTGTCAAAGAATCCACATAAAAATTTTCTCAAGTCTCCATAATTTGAATTGCCAAAGAGAAGCCGTTGAGCCTCCCTGCTACCACTAGAATATATATACACCTGAATGAATAGATACTGGTGACAATTAGCCCTGCAAATGGATTTGTTTATATACAAAAGAAAAACATATCGCATGTGGCTTCAAAGTGTAAATAGTAACTAAATTAAGAAGAGACATGGATTCAGTAAAAGGTAATAATCCAATGGCCGCCGCGAAAATTACATGTCTAAAGAAAACAGAGGTATTCAGTCAGAAGAAAGAGTTAATATTATGGTACAGAATAGCAGAGAATTAGTACTACTCTAGAAAACAAAAGAAAAGAAAAAAGGTAAAGGACTAGCAATTAAACCTCTGATAATACATAAAGGATTACTGGTACATTTGAAAAGAAACTAGTAGTATGACACCATGCAAAGGAGTTGTTTCTCCCTTCATATACTTCCCATGCACTTTATCTGCAATCTTCTAGTGACATTGGCCAAATGCTCCCAGAATCTTCTTTTCTTTTTATTTTTTCAAAATACAACTATAGTCATAAATGACAACTTTGTCTTACATTTGGAAGTTCAACCTCTATAGATTCTTGGGTATTGAATAAATGGCTAAAAGGGATGCAGTATCCATGAACCTCACTGAACATGCAAATGGATGCAGTACCGATTGGACAAATGTATCAAACCCTCAATTACATGAATGTTTAGTACAAATACATCTCCCAACAAATCACAAATGAGACCAAACTCCATAATATACTTCCTCTTTCTCAAATGGAATATTAGGGCTGGCTGTAAAATATTCTCCAACTCTGATGGTCTCTTCCAATGGACATTAAAGCATCCAGGAAGTAAAATCAGACATCAGAGCAATCTCTCATGTCACGAAAAGAAGATGCCTTGTCTCTTCATTGATGCAAGTCAACAAGCTAATGGAATCCTAAGAGGGTGCAAGGAGTTTATGCTCTTCCATTTTTCATGGTTTTGTTTACCACATGAAGTAAATTTTCACGGGTTCAAGTTGTATGGATTTATAAAGCTCAGTATTAGGTTAAATTTTTACACCTCTTTTAGATGTTAATCGTAACTTCTTGATCTAAATTGTCAAGCAAAGTGTGAGCAAGAGTTAACTTAGTCAGGTTCATAGTGTCTTCTCTACTAGTCAAGAATCTTATCCTAGTATAATCACGATTCACGAAGGCCTGTATGTTGGATTAAGAGTCAATGATTTTAATTAAGTTGTTTGAGGGAAGGGCTTATCTAGGGTATGGCTAGGTTGGTTATTACCTTAATTGCTGCTATTTTCTCTTTGTAATCCCTTCTGATCAATTAATTACTTGCTACATTTCATGCCTGAAGAACACACCCAACATCCTGATATGTTGATTTGGTTGTTAGTCTCAGTGTTCTCCAAGATCGTTTAGCTGTTTCAGTTTCATAATTCTGAAATTTGACTGCACAAAGTTCGTTTAATCCTATTGCTGAATTTTCTTTAAGGAACTTCACTACTTCAATATACTTATCTTGTTTCTAACTTTTCAACTCTTTCATAGTTCTCCACTGATTACAGTATCATAAAGTTTACAGCCCAAACAATTGGCTCCTCTTCCATTAAATCTGTGTTTGCTCTTGTATGAATTACCCCATATGGCCATGTCAATTGGTCACTACCATGGTTTAAAGTATTGGTACATATTGTACCGTATCATCCGATACGTATCTGTATCGGCCCTTACCGATGCGATACTACCGATATGATACATGAAAATTTTAAAATCCTTTTGAATCGATATGTATCATACAATACATACCGATACGCCACTGATACACATCAATATGCACACTCTTTGGAAAATTAAAAATCGAGGTGAAATGTACATTTCGGAATGTATCGGTCAATACGGTACGATAACCGATACAATGCGCTACGGTCATATAATGGCCAAGATGGGTCATTTTTCAGCAAAACACGATTTTTTTAGAGGGATTTTTGTTCCAAGCTGCTAGCCATTTTTCTCTATCTAAAGTGGAAATCAAGGTTGAGAACAAAGATTTTACATCCAGAAACAACTACAAACCTTGGATTTCAATGCGGTACTCTCAATTTAGTGTTTATGCATAACACATGTTATATATAACTTTTTTTAAACTATTTTTTTTAATGCAAAAGTGTATAAAAAGTGTTTCCTATGCACTTATGTGCGGGCCCTTTAGCATATCTTAGCATATCTCTAATACGATATGATACCTCCGATACGTATCTTAATTTTAGCCGACCGATACAGTGACCGATACCGATTCTTTAGTCCTTGGTCACTACTAGAGATGCAAGAAATCTTTGCCACCTTACCCGCATGGTGTAACAGGATTACTGAGCTTGTGTTTGAAGTGAGGATGGATTTGCATAGAATTTTCTGGTTTTTGGTAACATAACTATAATTTCTCTCTTCCCAGCACATATTAGCAGGTTCATTATCTAATATATTATCAATTTTCTCTTTCCACAGATCAGACTTATTGGCAAGGTAAGCTGCTTATCAAGGGCCAAGATCCAAGATCCAAACAAAGACTTCCATGCAGGAAAAGCCTCATTTACTCGTAGCCCTGTCTTCATTTGAGATGACATTTTTTTTAATATATTACTTGGGAACATTTGCATCCACACATGCACAGGAGTAACCTAAGTAAGCCAAAGTGTTTGTTAAAGAAAAAGGTTGCACCTCATAACAGATTACTGTAGTTCAAGAGCTAATCCTTCACAGAAGCAAACAAGAAAGTTAAGGAATAAGCTATAAATATACACAGAGACATGTCCAATTTGACTTTCCCAAACTCATTGTGTGGAAAACCAAGGATTTAAAACTCAGTATTGGAGATGTGATGCTTCCCAATCTTTCGACAGTATCAGAAAGTATTGGGTGGATAGTTGTCACTAGTAAGATGACTCAAATCCAGCTTTTCTGATACACGGAATCCGATCCCAAGAAACCTTGCTGTACTCTGACATCTCAGTTTCATAGAACAAGTAATACAATAACCAAGTCCCAAACTAGAACTGGATGTGCAGAACAGGATGATCGAAACAGTGTAGGATAAACAGTTCAAGGAGAATAACCAGTCCAAGGAGAATGACTATAACTTGAAATAGACAGGTCAGATTGATCTGGTCTCCCAATCAAGTATAGATTTCAGAGAGTAGAATATCGCCACAAATCTCAGAAAAAAATGGTCTAACTTCGCCTCCACAGACAACTCCAAGTGATGATAGGAGAACAGAGTAGCAGGATTAGGACTTGAATAAAGGATATCATACTTCAGAAATTTAGACCACAGATTAAGAGAACTAACAACCAAAGACTTAGGTATCAAACTTGAATCAGATCTATGACGAATTCTGGAAGCCAAAACACAGAAATCTAGTCTGAAAGTGAGTAATAACTATTAAGCGGAGTAAACTGACCTGAAAGTTGAGTAATAACTAGAAGATACAAGATATAGGATATAAAGGGAATCTACCTAACCCCTGACGAGAATCAACTTTTTCCACCAAGGAATCCACCTTAACACTGCTGGTAATCCATCCAAAAATATCATGAATTTACACAGCCAAATCTTGAAGAAATCTTAAATAATATTACTCATAATTTTGTGGGTAAGGCCATAGGCCAATATATCTGTATATAGAATTCATAAACTGACCATCTAATAGACTTTAAATTCAAACTACTAGGAAAAGTCAAAACATACTAGTATTTGACACTCCTGTTCCAACTAGGACTCTAAAACACAGCATAAACTAAAAAATATAATCCAACCATATTTAACAACTCTAGGACTCCAAATAGGATTCATAGTTAGGCACTAGCACTCTGAATCCAACTCAACAAACTAGCAAATCCCTAATTCTAAACTCTTGCTCTTATTAAGGCCCCATTAAAGTGGCTCAATTCAATGAAAAAAAAAATCATGGGACCAGAGGCCCACTCAAATAAGCCTGTTTCTGTGACTTAACCTGCATCAACAAATCCCCCATTTTGTGGGTAAAGCTCAATAGCTGCATTTCCTAATTTTAGGTCATGAGTGTGCGTGCGTTGTGTAAGAAATCTATTACAGATATGTGTACAACCAAGGTACAAAACACATTCTCATTTCTTCATGAACCATATGCAAAAAGGCCACTAAGAAAATTTACAATGAAAGCATATTTAATGTAACTTTTTCTATAACTTCTCATGCATCCGTAGGAGTTAAATATATATATAGAAGAGCTAGCATCTTGTAGCGTCATCTAATTATAAATGCATGCTTATGAATATCATGTCTACTGAAGCAGCTAAAGAAAACAGCAGAAAGAACAATAACCTTGATGCCCATAGCATGCCATTTCTGAAGAGCATCTGGTACATCTTCAAAAACAACTCCTTTCAGTTCATTATTTTGAAACCCAGTTCTCCATATATGACCCTGCAGTCAATAAATATTAGGAAGTGAAGGGGGAATTAGATTACAAGCAGCAATAATTCTGAAGTACAGTTCGGTTACCTGCAACTGCTTCAGGCCAGTGATTTTACGGTCAGCCTTAATCATTGCTTCAACATTGGCAACCAAGTATGCTATCACCTCATCTTTTCCTGCGTCATTAGTGGGAATGGGCACGGCACCAGCAACACCTTGGTGCAAGTCCTCCTCAACCTATACAAGATGTTAAACCTATTCAAACTCTATTATCTTGACTTTAATGGTGCTAATATTGAACCCATATAACCATTTTCCACAACCTCAACCTTTGATAATAAAACTCCGATATTAAAAATGCATCATGAACTAGAGCCAACCCCATGGAAGTATAGTTATTTTTTTAACAAAAAACTCATTGCATCATCAAAAAAACTTCTTGTCAACTAACTACTCAACTAACAGCTATCCTAAAGACAAGTAAATGTGTAATTACTTGAAACCAGATGAACAGCTATTCAGGAATAAGATAAATATTACTTACAAAGAACATAGCAAACTATTTACTGTAGGGAACATGAAAATCCCCCAAAAGGTAATGAATAAGAACCTAATTCAATAAAAAAGAATGACCTTGCAAAGCAGGAAGAAACAAAAAAAACAGCACTATAGAATCAACTCACAAGAACAAGATCAACAGATAGACAGAAACATAAAAAAGTGTTGTAATGTGGGAATAAGGGTAGAACTGTCCATAGGGGCATGTCATTGTAATGTCTTAAAACCCTAATCCTAGTAAATAAAGGAGGGCTTGGTGTCATTGACACAAGTCACAATTCCCCAAATCGACATGGTATCAAAACGGGTGAGTTCTCTCTCTCTCTCTCTCTCTCTCCCCCCCCTGCTAGAGAGCTTTCTTCTTATAGCCTATTTTGGTTACTTTAGGGTTTTTCCCTCAGTGGTGAGTTTCTTCCCACCGGGGGTCTTGCTTGTGGTTCAAACCCTAAGCGTTAGTCTCAAATCTCTATGAATTGTTAGATCTAGAAGTTTGTAGTTGCTCGTGATTCCTTTTGAGACCAGCATATATGGCAACCAAAGATTCAACTACATCAAGTTTCTCAGATAGGGGAAGTCATGGTTCTAATAGTGAGACTTCCCTTCATTCCCTGCTAGGTCCGTCAAGTTGGATGGGAGCAATTATGTGATGTGGTCAAGATCTAGTTTCCTGTCTATCGGTTCAAGAGGTTATTCTGAATACCTCACAGATACTACTGCTTTGCCCCTCTACTGCTGGTGCTCCTCAAAACATATGGCATGCTGCCAACTGCTTGGTGATGGCCTATCTCAAAAATTTTATGACCCCCTCTATTGCTCAGGGTGTTTTTAGCTCTTAGATACTGTTGCTCTTATTTGGAAAGCTGCTAAAGCGACCAATTCCCAGCTGGGGAATACTACTCAGTCCTTCGAATTGAGAAGGAAACTTCATAAAGCTCAGAAGGAGATGATTGGGTCCCAATACTATACTGAACTTCGTGGTATGTAGTGCAAACTTGATTATTATGAGACATATCAGCCTACCTGTGCTACCGGTGTTGTAGGTTTCCAGAAGCGTGAGGAGATGCTGTGGGTCTATGATTTCCTAGTCGGCTCATGTGCTTAACGATGATCCTTTTCCCACTCTTGAGCAGGCCAATTCCTTGATTCAGGAAAAATAAAGTCGTTGTACTGTGATGCTCCCACATGAACGTTCTGCGTTAGACATTGCTCCAGGATCTGGTTCTCAACCCACTGGTAATGTTGCAAGGAACAGTGCCCCCTCTACTACTAACAATTTGATTGTCAAGTGTTATTACTGTGGAAAGGAGAGACATACAAAGGAGACTTGTTGGGAACTTCATGTAAGGCCAGCTAATTCTCGTGGGCGACTTAACCAGTCCCAAGAAAATCAATCTAAGACAGAAAATACTTCTGATGCCACTACTCCCACTGGTTCTTCCTTCTCCCAGGATGAGATGGCTATGTTGCGTCTCATGATGTCCAGAATAGAGTCCTCATCCTCCTCTGCTTTTGTTGTTGCCTCTCTGTCAGTTACCTTTGCATCCCATTCTGCCCATTTAGGTATTGCTTTTGGTAATCATTGTGCATTTGTTGGTTCCCAACCTTAGATAATTGATTCAGGTGCCATATATCACATAACTAGGTTACCCAATTCCTTTTCCACATAATCTCCATCCTCAAGTAAAACCAAAGTTTGAATGGCTGATGGTTCTCTCTCACCTGTTTTTGGGACGGGAACTATCAACTGCTCTCCATCATTATCTCTTTCCTCTATGTTGCATGTTCCTAAGTTTTCTACTAATCTCTTATACATTGGTAGTATTACTAAATATTTGAATTCAAAGTCACCTTCTTTCCTACTCACCATAGTTGCCAAGTCCTCGCCTAGGCGTTAGGCACACCAGTTGGAGTCTGGGCAACTGTCGCCTTACTGTGCAACACTTATTTATCTCAAATAACATATTATTCATAAATAAGAAATCACCCCCGATTTGAATCCAATAAAAATAGTTTAAAAATTAAATTCTAAAAAGATACAAAGTCAACCCCCCAGTCCAAGAACAAAAGCTGAATTTTTCCACCGAAACCTTATGCCCCTTTCTTCTCCGGCGAACCCTACCGCCAGTAACCCCCCTTTTCCCTCCGACATCCTTTGCCCTCTCTCTGATGACACCTTACCTTCCTCCTCTCCTTCGGCTCTCTCTTCCTAGCCCTCTCCTGATCCTACCATCCCTGAGAACCGTTCCTGGGTCTCGGTTGTCTCCAACTCCCCCCCTCCTATCCCACCCACCGCCTGCCATACCCTCTATTACCTTCCTCCTCCAACTACCCCGAACTCCTTACCCGTAGGAGTATGCCCGCCTGGCTTTCTGAACTCAGAGATTTCAAAATGGAAGAATTGTGTTGTAGGTACCTTTCTGGGAAGTCGCCCTCTCTTCACCATCGTCAAGTCTTCACTTCTAAAGTAGTGGAAACCTGTTTGTTCCTTGTCCATGTATATGCTCGACAATAGAACATTTATCTTCAACTTTGATGCCGACTTATATAAGGCTTTGGCCATCGATGGAGGTCCATGGTACGTTGGGAAGACCGATCTTCCTTCGTCAATGGGACATGCTTACCTCGTTCACCAGAACTGAACCCACCTCCATCCCACTTTGGGTTGCCTTCCCTAATCTGCCCCTACACTGCTGGTCCATCAATGGTCTCAGTTTAGTAGGTTCCCTCATCAGCAAACGGACTAAAGTGATGGATAAACTGTTGTTCGCGAGGATTTGCGTTGAAGTTCAAACCGATCAAGTTCTCCCAAACTCTATCTCTATCAAGGATGCTAATGGCCATACGTTTACTCAGGAAGTCCCTTATGACTGGATCCCCTCTTCTTGCTCGTTCTGCAAGTGCTTTGGGCATAAAACATCTCTATGCGAAAAAAAATCTTTATGCAAAAAACACCCCTCTGTGCAAGATGCCTCTGAAGATCAAGCCAACCTCTATGGAAGTTTGTCGATTGTCGATCACTCTCAGGATGTCAACTTCAAGCTTCACACCTCAAAAAAAAAAAAAAATGGATTCCTCTGTTGACAGATCTTGATCCGGTGACCCTTCCGACGAATGAAATCACCACTGCGACCTACGGTCCTTCGTCGAACCTTTTATCCGCTGGTCTCAACCCCTTCTCGATTCTTGAGAGGGCAGACCCTGATTTGGCTACTGATGGCAACCTCTCAGACCTACAAGCTCCTGCTTCCATAGTTCTTCCATTTTCAGAACCTTCTCCTCCGATCTATCAAGCCGGTACAGCCTCAACCATTGATCCCCTTCCACATATCCAAACCTCTCTTCCGCCTTTGTTGTCGAGGCCTTCTGTCGATGGTCTCTCCAAAAGAATCCATCTCTCGAACCCTATCCCTCACTCCACGTCCTCCACTCCCTCTTATCCCATCCATTTAAACCAACCAAACTCTAAACGCCGTTTTATCCGTTGAACCGGTCTCTGTCGATTCATTTACTTAATACATTCTCCAAATTCCTGATGGATCACCCCTATACCCAGGTAACTTATACAACCCAACCCACCCTTTTAAAAACCCTGCCCTAACCATATCTAAACCTGACCCGCCCAGCTCCTCCTAACCCGATTCCCCTTTCTTCTCCGCCCGTCGTTGAAAATCTTAGGCACCATTTGACAATGTTTCATTTCTGCCGTTTCTGCATTTTCTTGTTCCAGAAACGGAGAAATATCCTAAAAAGTGTTTGATAAAGTTGTTCTGTTTCACCCGTTTCCAGAAACATAAATCAAAATTTATGCCTATTTACAATTCTAGAAACGACTTTGACGAAACAAGTCCGACTTGTTTCGTCGTTTCTAGAAACGAATTTGAGAGAAAAAAAAGGTTGTTGTGCCCAATAAATCTCAACTATTTAAACCTAAAAAAGAGGTAACCAAACCCTCTCTCCCTTTTAGGCATCCGATGATACTATTGGGTTTTTTAATGGCATTATTTCTGCAAAAAACGTTTCGAGAAACAGGTTTATCAATCACGAAAAAATCCATTTTTGTTTCCGAAAACGTGAAAAGCCGTTTCTACTGTTTCTAGACACAGAAACAGCAGAAACGTTATCAAACGGTGCCTTAGTTCTGCTGTTGGTCACGGCCTCACCCCTATTCCGTCTCACCCTTCACTTGCAATTGCCTCCATGCCGATACTTCCTCACGTATGATTTCTCTCACCCTTACGACGCTACCTGTCACCAATTCTCCTTCCATCGCTACTGCTCAAGCCTCCCATGGTGGCCAACCTTCCTCCTTTGCCTTCAAACAGGTTAGAAGCCCGCCTGCTTCTGCTTCTGCTTCTTTGTCCGTTGATGGTTCCACTAATCTCCCCTTAGCCTCGGAAGGCCCCTCGACACTCTCCTTCAACCCACAAGCTTGCTCCTCCCCTTGGTTGGCCTCGGAAGGCCCTCATGCCCCTGCTGCAACCTCTATGATTCCTCGTTGGCCTTGGAAGGCCCATCCTCAAGCGACAAGCCTTCGGAATTCTCTATTACTTTGGCTCACATTGGACAAGTTGCCGTCTCCACTATGCTGCTCCACTCGGTCTCTTCTCAGAAGACTCAGGCATCCCCTCCCTGCTCCCCAGGGCCTAATATTGATAGCCCAAGCTCCCCACGGTGCCACTCAGGAAAGCTTCATCAAAAATTCAGTACTGATCAGACCAAAACCTGCTCAAAAGGAAGTCCTTGTGACCTAGATGCTACTGCCCTGTCTTATACTTCTCAAACCGTGCTGATTAGTCCTTTAGCTTTGGCTCCTTTAGTAAGCCAATCCACCCCCTCCCACAAAACCAGCCATCAGCCTAACTCCATACAGAAAACCTCCAGCTTGACCTCCACCCTCAACACTACCTAAAAAAAGATTACCAAAAAAACCTCCACATCTTTAGCCAAAACCACTTCTAACACCTCAGCCCCACTGTTATTGGATATAGCCGTCGACCCCCTTCCTCCACTGGCCCCATCATCCCAAACACCCCCTGAAGCTTGTCCAAGCGTTTGTTGCCCACCTCCCCTAGTTCTAAATGATTCCTTGGACCATTTGGAACATTCGAGGTCTCAACTCCTCGGCTAATTAAGCCGAAATCAGATCCCGTTTGCGCTCCTCGAAGTCCAGTCTCTGCTGTCTTCTTGAAACCATGTCTTAGAGGCCAATGCCTCTAGGATTGCCTCTTCGATTACCCCCTCCTAGTCCTTCCATTCCAATTATCTCCACAGTCCAAACGGTGGGATTTGGATCCTCTAGGACCCTTCATTCTTATCCATCTCTTGCCTTTTCTCCTCTGCCCAAGTCACCCATATCTCCATCTCTCATAACTCCGCCTGTGGTCTGACCTGACTTCCCTTGCCCCTTCTGTGGGTTCCAGGCCCTGGGGTATTGCTGGAGATTTCAATGTAATCCGATACAGTCATAAAAAACACAAGGAAAACCCATTGATTCTCAGGTTGTTGATTCTTTCAATGACTGCATTGATGATCTCAACCTCACTGACCTCAGATGGTCGGGTGTCAAACTCACTTGGCATAACAGAAGATCTAGCACTAATAGAGTGGCTTGTAAGCTTGACAAGACCCTAGTTAATGAAGCATGGTTAGATGCTTTCCCCTCTTCTCATACCTGCTTTGGTCTTCCCGAGATCTCTGACCATAGCCCCATCTCTATCCATATCCTTCCCTTTCGATCCTTCGGTCCTAAACCTTTCAAATTCTTTTAACATGTGGACCTCCCACCCTGATTTCCAACTTCTGGTCCAATGTGCCAGGAATATCCCCACCCCCCGTTCCTTACCCACCCTCCTTGCTTTTGCTCAGAAGCTTAAGAATGTTAAATCCACCTTAAAGCTTTGGAACTCCTCCACCTTAGGGAATATCTCTTCCAAGGTTTCTGTGGGCCGGGAATTCTCCTCTCCATCCAATCCAAGCTTCAGCTTGATCTCCTCAACCCCATCCTGGCTGAGGAAGAAAAAGTTGCTTTAACCAACCTCACCTTGCTCCTAGATCAGGAGGAGAGTTTCCTTTGCCAGAAATCCCATGTCAAATGGCTTGATCTGGGGGACTCCAACTCGGCCTATTTCCATCGCTCTCTCAAAGCTATGAACAATGCCAAGACCATCCCTAAGCTCATTTCCTCCTCTGGGATTGAGCTTTTCTCCCCCGATCTCATTAAGTCTGAGGCAATCTCTCTCACTTCCAAAGCCTTTTCAACCCCCCTCCTTTCCCTTCCCCCTTCATTCCTTCCAACCTCATCAATAAGTTTGTCCCTAATGATCTCCTTCCCTTCCTCCAATCCATTCCTAGTGAGGATGAAATTCTCTTGGCCTTTCTCTCCCATAAGGCTAACAAGGCCCCCAGCCCTGATGGCTTCAGTATGGGCTTCTTCTCAGCCTGTTGGAATACCATTCGTAATAACCTCATCCTAGCAATGCGTAGTTTCTTCTACAACCCTAACCAGATTGGAGGGATCAATCACACCTTCCTTTGCCTCATCCCCAAAAAGGAGGGTGTGGCTTCCATGAATGATTTTCGGCCCATTTCTCTTTGCAACCTCCTCTACAAATTCATTGCTAAAATCCTGGCCAATAGGATCCAAAAAGTCATAGACTCCCTTGTTAGCCCAAACCAATCTACCTTCATCGTTGGCAGAAGCATGTCAGATAACATTATTCTTTTCATGAGATTGTCCATAGCTTTGACCGCAAGTCTCACTCTCTGGCTGCTCTTATTAAGATTGACATTCACAAAGCGTTTGACACAATTAGTTGGGACTTTGTTTCCAATGTTCTGCTCCAAATGTCTTTACCGGCCTCATTTGTTCACTGGATCCGCTCTTGTATCTCTTCCCCTCGCTTCTCGGTCCTTGTGAACGGTAGCCCAGCCGGATATTTCCCCTCGGGGCGTGGAATCCGTCAAGGATGCCCTCTCCTCTTCTCATCTCCATATCCTTGGAAACCCTTTCTCGTTCCATTCAATCTACCATTGACCTCCATCTCATTACTCCTATTCCCAAGTGTAAATCCCTCCTCCTTTCGCATTTGGCTTTTACGGATGATATTATGATCTTCTCTAAAGTTGATCCCCTATCCATCACTAATATCATGTCCATCCTTCATTCCTTCAAATCCCTTTCGGGGGCTCAAAATCAATCTCCATAAATCTAATATCTTTCTCTCGAGTGTCTCTCTTGAGACTCAAGGTTCTATTTCTAATATCTCTGGTATCCCGTTGGGATCCTTACCTGTTAGATATTTGGGCCTCCCACTCATTACCACCAGGCTTTCCTCTCATCCTTGTGCCCCTCGGCTTGACCGCCTTAGGAAAGCTCCAACTTGGTAGGGAAAACTTCTATCTTTTACTGGCCGCTTAACCTTGATCAAATCGGTCCTCCAATCCTTGTATCGATACTGGTCCGGTGCCTTTGTCCTCCCTTCCTCTGTCATCAAGTCTTTTGAGAGCATTCTCCGCTCCTTACTCTGGAAAGGCTCAGAGTCTTCGAAATTCCTCAGTCCTCTAAGTTGGAAGAAGGTTTGCCTCTCGAAATCTGAAGGAGGTTGGGAATTAGAAGAATTAAAATGCCAATTCTGTGGGTGTCCTCAAGCTCGTCTGGAAGATTGCCTCCAATCAGAAAAGCATTTGGGTTGACTGGATTCTCTATAGCTTACTCAAGCATAACTCTCTCTAGACTGCCCCTTCCAATCCTGATGCCTCTTAGATTTGGAGATCCTTCAGCATAGAACCCTGGCTCTCACTGCCATTTCCTATTCCAATGGGAATGGTCAATCTACCTATCTGTGGAAGGACCCTTGGCATCCTTGGGCATTCTTACCCATTTGGTTTCTCCCAGAGTCATATAATCCTTTGGCCTTCATGCAAAGGCTATGGTTTCCTCGATTCTTTCTCCTTGGGGCTGGTTGCCTCCAACCTCCCCCCTCCTCCGCTAGATCTCTGGTCCTCCCTCCCCCCTCTCCCCTCTCCCCCCTGGGCACAGAGGCAGAGAAGACAATTGCATTTGGCTCCCCTCTTCCAATGGGTTATTCTCTTCTGCCTCTACTTGGTCTTTTATCCGGTCCCCATCTCCATCGGTTCCCTGGCATAACTGGTGTGGTTTAAAGGTCATATCCCGCCATAGTTTCACTCTTTGGCGCTGCCTATCTAGTTGTCTTCCAACCTAATCCTTCCTCATCCACCACAACATCCCCACTAATCCTTCCTGCTGCCTATGTCCCTCGAGCATAGAGGATATCAAGATACCCCTCATCTCTTCTTCTCCTATCCCTTATCCTACCAAGTTTGGAAAACCGCCCTTTCCAAATGTTGGCCTTTTAGAAGACCCATTCTTCCTTTTGACAGAGAATGTATCTGGGTTGATATGTCCTTCTTTGGATCGACCATTGTGATACTATTGGTAAATTGGCATCTTGTATTACTATTAACCACCTCTGGATGTAGCGCAACATCCGTAGATGGACTGCAAAATCCCGATCCCTGGATAAGATTTGAAAAGCTATCTCCTTTGATGTTGCTTCCAAAGCCCAGGCTCTCCTTGCTAGAGACAACCAGCCCATCCCTATCTCCCTAGAAACTCCCACATCATTTCTTCTTGGAACCTTCAAGCAAGCCTCACCCACCACCCCCTCACCCCCTCCTCCCCACCCCCTCACCCACCATCCTCACCCCCCTCCTCCCCACCCCCCTCACCCACCTACCCCTCACACCCCTCACCCCCTGCACCCCCAGCCCCCCTGATTGCTTATGGCTTGCACCCCTCCCTCCATATTGGTCCGTGATGGCTTGGTTTTTATTTTGTTTTAGTTTGCTCCCCTTGGGTTGGCTTCTCCTTGTTGGCTTAAGCCTCCCTCCCCCCCGCCCTTTTCCCCTTGTATATTCTTCCTCTCTTGGTAATGAATTATTTATTCATCTAAAAAAAAAAAACTGAATTTTTTATCGTACGAGCTATTTTCAACTTACAAAAATGTTGGGGTATTTCTTAATACTGAAAATTTCATAAATCTTATTATGGTAAAACATTGGTAAAAAACAAAAAATTCAGTAAATAATCTTTGTTTTGATATCGATAATATAATTCTCATTTAGGCGATTTAAACAGTATTTACGCACTTCAAATAAGTTAGACTGGAACATAACTTTGTCATTAAAACTCATATTTAGTAATTTTAGACTTTTCGGAAAGTTGGTTTTGTGCTTTACCTGATACAAAATGTCTAATATAAAAATAAAATCATTTGGCTAGTCAAACTTATTATAGAACAAGAACATTTCTCTAAATGTAGACTTTTGAATTTTGATTTTTGATTACTTAATCTGACTTATTATTGATTTGTTATGATTTGATATGGCTTAATGTTGATTTTTGATGACTTAATGTGGCTTTACATTGATTTTTTATGATACAAGGTATATGTAGCATACTAAATAATGTTAGAAAAGAGGAAAATAAAAAAACAACACTTCGTCGTCTTAGGCACTGTGTTCACCTCAAGGCAAGCGACTTGTCACCTCAGAGCCTAGGCAGCCCTCCAACGCCTTGGCGCATTGACAACTATGCTACTTATTGTTTGTTTCAAGATCTGGTGACAAGGGAAACGATTGGCAATGGTAAAGTGAGTGGTGGTCTCTACTATTTGGACAGTGGATCTACACCAGCTATACCTACTGAGGCATGTTATACAACTTCGAAGTTAGCCTTATCTAAGTTATACGGTTGGTATCATCGTTTAGGGCACCCCCCTTTGGGAACTTCATCTAAATATATTCCCAATTTTATTCAAGAAATGTGATGTGAACCATTTCTTTTGTGGTGCTTGTGTGTTTGCTAAACAGACTCGAAATGTTTATTCTAGTTTTGATAATAGAAGTATTGTTAATTTTCATTTATTCACTCTGATGTGTGGGGCAATGCCCGTCACGTGTCTATGGTCAGTTATCGATAGTTTGTTACTTTCATTAAATGTCATACTCTGACTTACATGGATTATGGATATATTTGTTGCTTATAAGAATGGTATCTTTTGTTATTTCAAGAACTTTCACTAATTGGTTGAGAACCAATATGAAGCTAGAATTAAGGTCTTAAGAACTGATAATGGTTCAAAATACAAGGTTCCTTTCAGACCTACCTTGCGAACCATGGTATTGTTCATCAGACTAGTTCTGTCAATACACCTGGTCAGAATGGGGTTGCAATCTTGCAGAGAGAGAATAAACACCTTTTGGAGGTTTCCACATCTCTCATGTTTGATATGTATGTGCCTACCCTATATTGGAGTGAGGCAGTTCTTACTGTACCCTATCTCATTAATCGGATGTCATCTCATATTCTGGGGTTTCACAGTCCCATTGAGATACTCTGGATCTAGAACTTTTGTGGTGCCTCCCAAGGATTTTGGTGTTGTCCGCTCTTTGCTTGGAACCATCATCTCCACAGCAAGCTTGATCCGAGGAGCCTTCGGTGTATCTTTGTGGGATACTCTGCCTCTCAGAAGAGATACAAGTGCTACCACCCACCTTCTCAACGTATGGTCGTTATTATGGATGTGGTGATCCATGAGAGAGAGGCTTACTATTCATCTTTGGCACCCCTTCAGGGGGAGTCTATTGGAAGGGAAGAGGTACATTTGATTCCTCCATTTGATGGTCCACCACTTCAGGTGGAAGAGGAGACTGAGTCTGTGATTGGAAAAGGTAAACAAGAGGATTTTGTACAAGGGAGACCTAGTCTGCTCAGAAGGAGTTCATAAGTGTATTCTTGCTGGAAGAAGGAACAGACACCACTACCACTATCACTGCCCCTGTCCAATCACATTTGCCCTCAGATCCATAGCCTACTTTCCCATCAAGTAACCTTTTTTCCCTTCTGATCCGTCTCTTGATATTCTTATCAATGTTCGTAAAGGAAGTAGGACCTGTACTCAACATCCTATATCTAATGTTGTGTCTTATAGTTCCATATCTCCTCCTTATTGTGCTTTTGTGTCTTCTCTATCCTCTATTTCCATTCCCCAAACCTAGCAGGAGGCTCTTGCAGAACCCCGGCGGAATGATGCAATGGATGAGAAAATGAGGGCACTTGGAAAGAATGACACGTGGGACTTGGTTACTCCTCCATCACTTAAGAAGACTGTGGGATGCAAATGGGTGTTCACAGACAAGAAAAATGCAAATCGGATTGTAGATAGATACAAAGCAAGATTGGTGGCCAAAGGCTTTACTCAGACCTATGGGATCGACTACTAGGAGACATTTGCCCCTGTTTCTAAGATGAACCCAGTCAGAGTGATTATTTCTTGTGCAATGAACTTTGGATGTAAGCTACAGCAACTGGATGTCAATAATGCTTTCCTCTATGTTGAACTAAGGAAGTATATATAGATGCCCCTCCATACTACTATTCTAAATGGGTACAAGAGTAAAAATTCTATATTAGGGTCTTTTAGTCTCATACTCTTTTCTGGAATAGTGGGAGATGAAAGACGAAGAAAGGGATCAAAGGGCTTTATGATCAGAGAAAGGGAAAAGGCATGGTTAGTGTGTCACTGGGTCGATGGGGGAACCCTAGGAAGGGGGGTGACCCGCCGAGTTCACATCAGAATTCGCTAACATGAACACAAATGAAATCTTAAATTGCATTCTCTTCCATATTATAAATAGAGATGGCCTGTGTCCATTAGACACAAGTCATTATTTCCTCTCAACAGGGTATCAGAGAAGAGATCCCAACTCTAACCCTAACCTCTCTCTCTCTCTCTCCTCTCTTTCTCGACCTTGGAATCAACACCTCCATCACCAACGCCTCTCTCTCTCTCGCCTCCCTCTCTCGGTGGTGCTTCTCTATACTACCCAGAGCCTCTCTACCCCTTCTCTTCTCCCTGTTTAGGCTCTTAGATCTCCCTTTCTTGGTGATTTGAGAGATCCAGTCCCTTTTCACCTAGATTGATTTCAAGGTTTTCACCTTAATCGATTTTTTGAATGTCAGGGTTTTGTTCCCCCTGCTTTTTTGCATCGCTTTATGTTGATGATGCCTTCCTTTGGTGCTTTTACCTACTATGTGGCTTGTGCTAGCCACTTTTCCATTTCAGGTTCCCTACCCAAGGAAAATCGATTAATCAGGGTTTTCACCCCTATCGATTTTTGGGTTTAGGATTTTTTCTTGCTTTTTGGTGCATTTTCTGCCTAGGGTGGGTGTATTAGCTTGTTTCAGCCATTCCTCATCTCTGCAGCCTCTTTGAGTGGTAAACATGTCTAGATCTGCGAGGTTGGCTGCATCCACTGGTGGTGACAACTTGATGAGCACATTTATGTGTGAAATCTAGGGTAGTAAAACATGCATTTTACATATTTAGAATGGAGCTACCTTGGGTTTTACTCTCTTTTTGTAGGTTTTTTATTTTCAAGGCCTTACGGATTATCGGGCGCTATATCTTCAATTTTACACGTAAAGAGGTCCTATTTCTTTTCATGGTTGCGAAGAGGACGAAATTCTTAACAAGTTGGACGTGTTCAATTAAAAGTACACATTCGTTTGGTCACCCGTACAAATGATTATTCTTTTCGGGCCAGAAAAAGAATAGTGGATTAGAACTGAACTGAGATGCAGAACCAGCCCATTTGCAGTTGTCCCAGAGGTACAAGGAATATTCCAAATGCCAACAAGGATCGATGGACCACATCATTAAGTGATTGAAGATTCATTTTTGGTAACAACAACTACCTAGTGTAGTTGGTGAGCTATGGTGTACAAAATTCCCTTACTCACCAAGAGGTCTCAAGTTCGAATCTCATGGTTGTTTTTTTTTAGAGAATTTTGTTGAAGATTTCCTGCTTTTCACTCACTTAAAGCACTACGGGCATGGAGGGGATTTCCACATCAAATTAGAAGCAAGGATATCGTGGAAGGGTTCCTAAGAAGAGAAGAAAAAAAAAAGGGAGAAATAGAGATTGTCCAAATCTTCTCTCTCCTCCACATCATCACCAAAATATTGTCCAAATCACACAAAGCAAGAAGAAAATCGTCCCTTGGAAGGAGAAAAAGAAGAAAAATAAATTAGAAAAAAAAAAAAGGAAAGAAAATAAGCAAAAAAATTATAGGAAATTTCTCAAAGTTTATTTCTCTCTTCTCTCTCCTCCACCTTAGCACTTTGGTCTCAAAAGATCTCACAATCAATTGTGAGTTTCTCCCTTTTAGGAAAGAGAAATTTGTTACCCTACCTCCCCATTCCCTATAAATACAACTCATGTTAGAGGAGGGGAGAAAATTCATTCTTCTTCTAGTTTTTTTTTAGTTGCTCTCTCTTTCTCTTGCTCTCTCTTTAGTTTTAGTTCTTCTTTATCTTTTCTTTAATCACTTTTGTAATAGCTTTTTTTTTATTTCAATTAATGCAAGCACTCTTTTATTTTTATTCAGCCCTTTTATGTTTATGATTTATGCAATTGAGTTGTAATTTTTTAAGTAATAGTTCTAGGCTTAGATCTAGGTGACAAGATCACGAGCCGTGGAGCACTTTTTTTTCAAGATTTGTTTTCTCTAGTACTAGAAATTTCAGATTTGGTTTATTTCAGATCTGGTTTTTAGTACTGGTAGTATCTCAAATCGATCAAGTTTTCAGTTCAAGGATTGAAGTTCAAGTAAGTAGGCTCCTTCAGTAGTCTTCTCTCCCCCCTCTCATTCCCTCTTCTGACTACCCTTTCTTTCTTAATTTAGGATTTTAATTTCAGTCGTTACATTATTGCTATCCCTTTCCCCCAAGGTTCATGGCTAGTGTATGTGTTGGCTTTGCCCCTCCTAGCCATAGAACCATCAATTTATTGCTTTTATTTTAATTGTCTCCCTTTCCCTAAAGCCAAGTAGAGTAACCCTTGTAAGAGTGACTCTCTAGTCAAGTAGGGAAGCTCATATTATGATGCATCCCTCGGGCTAAGTAGAGAAACCTACTTGTGAGTCTCTCTCTAGCTTTATCCCCTTTCTTTTACTTTATTTTTATTTCAGCATTTTTTCCCTTTATTGTTTTTTTTTAATTGCGTGGGTTGTTTATTTTCAGTTATTTATTTATTTAATTTTAATTACGTGGCTTGCGTCTTTAAATTCTTAGATGACGAATGGTTAGGAGTTAGGACGTTATTTTAGATACTTATGTTTAGGACGGTAATTAGAATTAGATCACAACCATTAATCGGTTCACTTTCGCATTATTAAAAGAAATAAAAAAATAAAGTGGCTGCTCTCCCTGTGTTCGACCCGTAGCTACACTGATCCGTACGCTTGCGGTTACATTTTAAATCTCAAACACAACTCCTCTGGCACCCTTCCCACATTTTGTCCATGAGCTATCAAGCTTGAAGGTACCACCTATCTTATGTGGTCACTCATGTTGTATCTCCATCAAATCCCATGGTTATTATGGGTATCTTACTGGAACCACAAAGCGGCCTACCAAAGATATTCATATTGATAAATGAGTGTGCAAATTCTCTTGTTATGGCTTTCCTTGTCAACTTATGCAGCCACAGATTGCTCGGGCTATCTTCTTCTTGACTCCACTGCGAAGATATGGAAGTCAACATAGGACACTTATTCCCACGTTGGGAATGATGCTCAAGTATTCGAACTTGGTAAAAAGGTTCACGATCTAAAGCTAAAGGGGCTTACTCTGTCATAGCACTATTTTGAGTTGCAAACTGGCATGAGTTAAGACTTTTATGAGGAGTATGTTCCAACCTCTCCTACTGATATCACCAACTTCCAGAAATGGGAAGATAAGATTAGGGTCTATGATTTCCTGGGCCGAATGTGGAATACAACCAACTATGGGCTCATGGTCTGAGTCGGTCTCCTTTTCCTACTTTGAAGCTACCCTACTCTATGATACAATTTGAGGACAGCCCCCATACTACTATGCTTCCACAGCCTATAACCGATCCCATAGAGAGATCTGCTCATCTCCGGTAGTCAGCCCTACAGTGTAGCCCCACAGTCTAGTGACTCCTCTACCAGAGCACCTGTAAAGTGCGACTGTTGTGGTAAGGCATGTCATACAAGGAGCATTGTCAGAAGCTGCATGGTTGTCCCACTAAAACATCTAGCAAAGGTCGAGGAAAGGGTTGTGGTAGTCCTGGTCAGGCCAACTATTTTGACTCTTAACTCTACACAAAGCATCCCAGCAGCTTCTCTATCATCAGATGAGCTTATTGCCTTTCGATGTCTTCTGGTCGGATGAAGCCTCCTGTATCTGCAACTGCGAATTCTACTCTCTCCACTCCATCCAATTCAGGTACCTATTTGTGTGGTCATAGTACATCTGCCTAATCTTCCCCATACATTATCTACTTCGGGGCATCAGATTACATGCCAGGTTCTTTGGCACTTTTCTTAGTATACTTCCTGCTCTAGTAATGGTAAAGTTAGATTGGTTAACGGGACTCATTCCACCATTTTGAGAAAGGGCTATGTTCGCTATAATCTATAGTTTTTAAGGCGCTGCTAGGCTACGACGCCTTCGCGCTGATGTGGTCTAGAGATGGTAAAGCAGTGCTCTGCCCTATGTGAAGTGGCGCCTTATGGGTTTTTTTTTTTTAAACACATTTTAAAATTACTTGATGCAGATTCCAAATATAGATTTTTTATTGGTAGGTGTATGGTTTTGTTAACACTTGAAATGTATAGGATCAGCTTTACTCATAGTTGTCACGGCGTCAAATAGATCCAAGGCGGCGAAGGGGTGGCTAATCGCTTTGGCGATGAATCGCCCGTTATGGCTTTGCCATGGCGGTCAAATTGCCCATGTGTTTTTTTTTATTTTCCCTATTTCCTAAAGTTATTTAATATACTACTTTTTTATTTCCCCTATTTTCTAAAGTTATTTAGCATGCTACAAGCCTACAATATATACCCTATAACATATAAAACCAACATTAAGCAACATCAAATCATCAAAAATTAACATAGCCCTATCAAATCACCCTGCATTTTACAAAAAATCGACCGCCTAGTGAATCAGGAGTGACCTGGCGTCCATAGTGGTGCCATGGCGACGCCTATCAGCCAATGGCGACCGTCATTTGTGAGTCACGTAAATCGTAGCACTACCATGAACTTCTTTTTCTGCCAGGACGCCAAATCGCCGCCTTAGCGACGCCATGACAACTATGGCTTTACTCCACCAAAAATAACCAAAACAAGCAAAACAAAAACACGATTCACAAATAGGGTTTGGCTTTTGTCAAGGGTTTTAAGAAAGGGCTTTGAGAAGAAATCAAGGAATAAGGAAGAACCACTGATCCAGGCGATCATTTTGCTCCGGCAGCGGTGAGCTTCATTCTTCTTTGACAAGAGTAGAAATATAGTGGATGAACTTAGGGCTTAGGCACTCATTTTGGCATCATAGAGATAAGTATAATAAATACTTATTTTTTTGTCTTCTTTTCTTTATGTTTATAATTTTGTTTCATAATTATGTATTTATATTATATGTTAATATGTTATGATGATTGATGATTGATGATTGATGATTGGTGATTGGTGATTGATGATTGAATATTGATGATTGATTGATGATTGATGAAGATGAACTTAGTTTATTCACTTTATTGATTTGTTTTCTTGATAAATATCTTACATTGGTATGAATATGAACCTTTAATATTTATTTAACATATAAGTAATAGGATTCAACTAGGATTTAAGCCAAATAGATTGGTTTGATAAAAAAAAATTATATAGGAACGCTTTAGTCGATAAGGCGACGCTTTATGCCCGCCTTATCGCTAAGGCGCTCCAAAAGACCCTCAAATGCCTCCGTCGCCTTACCGCCTTAAAAACTATGCTATAATCCTACTTTATCTCTTTCAACTATTTTGCAAGTTCCATCATTTCCTACTAACTCATTGTCAATTGGTAGTCTCACTCCCAGTCTGACTTACAAAGTCACATTTTTCCCGTCCCATTGTGTTTTTCAGAATCCGGTGATGAAGCAATGATTGGCTCTTGTAGGTTGCACGGTGGTCTGTATCTACTTGATGATGACTCATCTTCAGTATCTGGTCAAGCTCTTCAAATATCTTCTTCATCACATCCCATCTCTGAGTTACTACAGTGGTGTTGAACAGAAGAATCGCCATCTTTGTGAGGTCGCATGCTCTCTCTTGTTTGAGATGCATGGTCCTCCTCGATACTAGAATGACGCGGTTCTTACTGCAACTTTTCTGATTAACCAGAATGCTTTCTCAGGTCCTTGACTTCTGCTCTCCCCTAGATCTTCTCCATGGCTCTGTTGCTTTTCATATTCCTCCCAAGGTCTTCAACTGTGTCTATTATGCTCGTGATCATCATCCTCACGTGAAGTTTGATCATCATGGTATCCGGTGCATTTTTTTGGGGTACTATGCCACTCAAAAAGGCCATCAGTGTTATCACGCTCCCTCTCGGCGTTGGTTTGTGACTATGGATATTGTCTTTCACGAATCTGCGTCTTACTACACAGCAACACATCTTCCGAGGAAGTCTTGTTCCACAGTGGAAGATATGCCGCCTCTTGGATTTGACACACCACCATCTGTTACCCCTGTCGATGTTCCTATTCAAGGTAAGACTGACACTCCTACTCCAGCTCGGCCTTGTCCAAAGATGGGTGATTATGGTCGCAAACAGTTGACCTAGACCACTGCACATCCTGCACCTACTCTACCATGCCAATCATCTCCTCACGAACCTGATCCAGTCCCCTCTAATCCAGGTAATTCTCTTTCCCAGCTAATGATGTTCCAGTTATTAGTGTGGACTCTACTCTTGAGTTACCTATTGCTGTTTGCAAAGGCACTAGATCCTGCACTGTCCATCTTATTGCTAAAATTGTTTCTTATGACTCACTTTCTCCATCCTACTATAGTTTTGTGTCCTCTATGTCCTCTGTCAATTCTCCATACTTGGTAGGAAGCAAGTGCAAACTCACAACGGAAAGTAGCTACTGTTGAGGAGATGCAGGCTTTAAGGAGGAATGACATAGGATTTAGTGTGTCTTCCCTCATAGAAGAAGACAGCTTGTTGTAAGTGGTCTTCACAGTTAAGCAAAAGGTTGATGGTAAAGTGGATTGTTACAAGGCTAGATTGGTTGCTAAGGGCTTTACCCAAACCTATGGGATTGACTACCAAGAGACATTTGCTCAAGCAACTAAGATGAACACGATATGTGTTATCTTATCTTGTGTTGTTAACTTAGGTTGGAACCTTCAACAGTTGGATGTGAAGAATGCGTTCCTTTATCGGGAACTTAAGGCAGAAGTGTATACTAACATTCTTCCTGGGTTCACTCGCACCAAAACCCAAGGGAAGGTGTGCAAGCTGAAGCGCACATTATACGGGCTGAAGCATAGTTTAAAGTATCTCCGATACAATACGATACCCTCCCATACGTATCTTAAATTTAGCCGATCAATATAGCATCCGATACTGATACTTTAATCCTTGATCTTTAGCATATCTTAGCGTATCTCCGATACGATATGATACCCTCTGATACATATCTTAAATTTAGCCGACCGATATAGCGACCGATACCGATACTTTAATCCTTGGGATGAAGGAATCCCCTCATTCTTGGCTCAGCCGATTTCACAAGGCTATGATTGCTACAAGCTACTCTCAAAGCAATGCCGACCACATCTGTTCATCAAGAGATCCAGTGGAAAGATTGTTATCGTCTATGTAGATGATATTGTTGTTACAGGTGATGACCTTGAAGGGATTTCTTGCCTTAGCAATACCTGGGTGAGAAATTTGAAATTAAAGATCTTGGACAGCTTTGTTACTCCTTTGGCATTGAAGTTGGCAAGTCTTCTCGTGGAATGTACTTGTCTTAGCGAAAGTATGTGTTTAACCTTCTTTCTAAGATAGGTATGTTGGGATGCAAGTCGGCAGATACTCCTATTGATGCCATTGGTTACCTCGTTAACAAGGAAGGTGATCATATGGATAAGGGGAGATATCAAAAATTAGTTGGACCTTTGATCTTTGATCTATCTTTCTCATACATGCCCTGACATAGCATATGTTGTTAGCTTGGTTAGCCAATACATGCATGATCCTTGTTCATCACACATTAAAGCGATGTTGCACATTCTTCGTTATGCAAAATTCGCCCTAGGACTTGGCATCCTCTTTTCTTCTCAGGATCACCTTCGGGTCGAGGCTTTCGTGGATGCTAATTAGGCAGGTTCACCCAATGACCGCAGGTCTACCACTAGCTATGGCACCTTTGTTGGTGGTAACCTTGTTACTTGGCACAGAAAGAAGCAAGCAGTTGTTGCCCAATCTAGTGCTGAACCGATGTTCTATGCTATAGCCCATGGCATTTATGAGCTTTTATGGCTTCATGGTCTTCTCAGAGATTTGGCCATCCCTGTTACTCTTCCTATGAAGCTATTTTGTGATAGCAAATTTGCCATCAGCATTGCACACAACTCAGTCTAGCATGATCGAACCAAACAAGTGGAGAGTGATCAGCACTCCATCAAAGAGAAATTGGATATGGGTCTTATTACTGTGCCTTCTGTACCTAGCAGTGAACAATTGGCTGATGTATTTACTAAGGGTCTTAGTAGTAAGATTTTTCATCCTATTATCTGCAAGTTGGGCATATATAATAGTTGTGCACCAGCTTGAGGGGGAGCGTTGTAAATGGGTACAAGGGTAAAATTCTCTATTAGAGTACTTTAGTCTTGTACTCATTTCTAGAAAGTTCTCTTCCATATTATAAATAGAGTTGGCCTGTGTCCATTAGACATAAGTCATTATTCCCCTCAAAAACACTAGGAAGGAAACTCAAGGGAAGGTTTGCAAGCTAAAGTGGGCACTATATAGGCTGAAGAAATGTGGGCATTATATGGGCTGAAGCAATCTCCTAAGGCATGGTTTGGCCACTTCCACAAGGCCATGATCGTAGAAGGATTCAAACAGAGTAATGTTGATCACACCCTATTCATAAAGAGGGTGGGTGACCAGATTACTATCCTTATTGTGTATGTGGATGATATAGTTGTCACTAGGAATGATTCAACTGCATAGTTTTCGGGGTAAGGTAAGGTACGAATGTTGTGACCCGGTGGTCAAGCAATCGAAATAGCCTCTCAACATTCTCGGGGTAAGGCTGCATAGTTCTCACCCCCCCTAAAAGACCTCCCTCATGCAGGGAGCCTTGTGCACCAGTGCGCCTTTTTTTTTTCTATAAGGAATGATTCAGCTGAAATATCTAACCTCATGGCTTATCTGGGTAAAGAGTTTGAAATCAAGGACCTAGGCAAACTAAGGTACTTCCTTGGTATTGAGGTGGTAAGGTCTACCAAAGGTGTGGTTCTCTCCAAAGAAATACACCCTAGATCTTCCAAAAACTGGTATGTTGGGATGTAATCCATCTGATACACTCGTTGAGGCTAATACTCATCTGAAAATCAAGGATGGGGAACCTATTGATAAGGGTCGATATCAGATGCTTGTTGGTCGACTTATTTAGCTATCCCATACTTGACCAAACATTGCCCATACAGTTAGTTTGGTGAGTCAATAAAAGCATGATCCCTGTTCTTCTCACATGGAACTTGTGTTTCACATTGTTCATTACCTGAAGTAAGCTCTAGGGAAAGGGATTCTATTCTCTCTCTCTCTCTGATCACATGCATGTAGAAGCATATACTGATGTTGATTGGGCTGGCTCTCCAGATGATCGTCGATCTACATCAAGCTATTGTACTTTAATTGGTGAAACTTTGTTACATGGCGTAGCAAGAAGCATCCAATTGTAGCGAGATCTAGTGCAAAGGCTGAGTTTCGAGACACGGCACATGGCATTTGCCAGTTAATTTGGCTTCAAGGGCTCTTTCAAGACCTGGGTGTGCCTATTCAATTGCCCATGTTGTTGTGGTGTGATAATTAATCAGCCATTAGCATTGCACACAATCCAGTTCAGCATGATCGTACTAAGCATGTGGAGATTAATAGAAATTTTATCTAGGAGAAATTAGAGCAAGGCCTTATACGTATCCCATTTAAGAGAAGTAAAGAGCAGCTAGCAGATGTTCTTGCAAAGGGACTTAGTAGTAAGGTTTTTTTATTCTATTTACTGCAAGTTGGGTTGTGTAATATCCATACACCAACTTGAGGGGGATTGTTGGACTGTGGGAATAAGGGTAGAACTGTCCATAGGGGCATACTTGTCATTATAATGTCTTAAAACCCTAATCCAACTATTATAAATAAAGGAGGGCTTGGTGTCAATTGACACAATTCACAATTCCCCAAATCGACAAACAGAATTACAGTGCTGGATATGACATAATATACAAGGATTCTCTCATTTCCCTATTTCATCCGAATATCCGATGCCTTCCTGATGGGATGAGGTCCAACATATTAACTACAAAAGCAACAGTAGAACATTGTATAGCAATCAGTAAGATAATGTCACTTGTCAATCACTAGTCATGGGGTTCACTTGGGTACTTCAACTTTGACTACTCTTTTGCTTTGGGGTGGGATAAGCAATAAAATTTTACTATAGAGAAAGAAAGCTTCAGAAACATAAAATACATCAACAAGGCTGGCAAAAAGACCATAAAACCCAAAGAACTGATTACATGATAGGATGAAGCCCCAAGAAAAGCTGGCGTCCCTCACCCAACTTTAGCTAGCTCATCAGAAAAAGCACTAGGCAATATCATCCTCCATGCACTTAAATGTTGACATCTTAGTTTTCAACAGGTCATGGGCCTTCATGCTTCAGGGTCGTTCTTCAAGTGCTATCTTATAGAAAAAATCCAAAGAAGCAGAATAGTGATGCAATTGTTTCAAAGGAAGTTTACCCCTGTTTTGGTATAATTACACTATCAATCTTTTTGTTCTTCTGATCACCTTCTACCACTGCTTCAGGCCTTTGATAATTCCTTTTCTTTCTTTCTTTTTTTTTTTTTTTCCCTCCAATTTTGTGGAAGGTATACTCTGATTTTTGTAGTTCCCAACCATTTAATAACACATCTTTTTTTTTTTTTTTTTTTTTTTCCTAAATCTGATGAAAGTATGCTCATACAAGACAAGGAATTTACATGAAACCAAAGAAATACCTACTACTGAAACCAAGGACATTCATATGACTTCCCACGCATATTCAGAGGCCAAAAATGGACGCAAAGAGAAAACATAATAACATTAAAGATAGAGGATAAAAATGAGGATGCAACACAGATATCTCTGCTCTATGCCATCAATATAAATGGCTACATATGAGAACAAAATAAGTAGAGAACCTTACTTGAGCACGCAGCAACTTAATATCATCCTGAGTTTCTTCAGTGTCATATGTTGAATATAAATACTTTCCCACATTATCACGGGCATAAGGGAAAAGAACCTCAGTAACAAATGATATAGGAGTCGTCGTCCCCTCAATGTCAAGAATCATACAATGCTGCAGATACCAGGAGATTAAAATGAAAACATAATCCCATTCATATAAGGCAATGGATGGAGCAATCAAAAACGCACTCATAGCATGGAGCAGTTTTTGAAGCTCCTCTACACTCGCATCGTCTGACTCATATTCAAAGTCGTCTTGTGCAATCTCATGCGCGGCCCTCATTAAGTCGGGCCTGGGCTGCCTGCGGTTACAGAATCGCCCGCAGAAGCCGCTATCGCGACTAGAGCAATAAACGGCACAGTAGCGCCAGAGGAGTTTGCACAAGAGCCTGGTGAATTTGCCAGTGGTAAATCAGGGTATGCACCGAGAAGAAATCATGATAAAGGGTCCTGGTCTAGGAAGAGATGCAGCATTATGAGCTTGAACAGATTTTGACCACCCATACTCAAGTAAGGGCAATGATCACTCAGATTTTTGCTGCAATGCTCTTTTCCTGATGCCCCTCAACAAGTAGCAGATGCACGCATCAAGTTTTATCAAAATGGGCCTTGCCAAATCAATCTCTTCTCTTTTTTAGCAAGTTTTTAGCCTTGAAGGCAATGACAAACTGTAATGCCCCAAATTTTGGAACCTTAGAATATATAGATACTTTTTATGCATGCTTAAATATTTAAAGTTAGGGTGTATTTAATGACTTAATGAGTTAGCCTAGTGGTTAGTACCTTAATTAGAGATCCTAGGTTCAAATCCTGTTAGTAGAGTAAATAAGGGAGTTTTATTTAATTGGATTCTTTTTCTTTTACTTCTAAGATTCTTTTCTTTTATTTTTAAAATTCTTTCTTTTATTTTTTTAAAACGTTTCTTTGTGGACCCCACCCCATTTACACAAAACGTGAAGTTAGAAGAGTAAGAGAGAGGGGAGAAATGAAAGAAAACCGTGGGAAGAGAAAGAGACGTGGGATATAAAAGAAAAAATAAAGAAAGAAAGAGGAAAGAAAACAGAATCGTGAGAAAGAAAGAAGAAAGGAAGAAAGAGAGAACAGAATCGTGGGAAAGAAAGAAAGAAAGGGAGAGGAAGAGGGATTTTGGTGCCTACTCTTCCGTTTTTCTGCCTTCTTCAGGTAATGATGTCCTCTTTTCTGCTGGTTTTTCTTTTGGGACCCAATAGGGGTCTTATTTGTCCTTAATTTAAGTTTTGGTTCTGCTGTTTTTCTTTTGGGATCCAATAGAGATCTTATTTAGGGTTTTTGGGACCCAATAGGGTTTTTCTTGGGACTCAATATGGGACCCAAACCGTGACCCAAATCTGATATTCTTTATAAAGGTTTGGGATTTAATTCAAAGGGACCTTATGTATTATTTTTTTTGGGACCCAAATTAAATTAATCGGTTATTTTGAGACACAATTATTGGGAACTTGTACTGGTTAGATATGGCAAAAATTTTAGGATTCTCTGGGCTACCTAAGAGGGGTAATCGATTCTAATTTGGGGCCTATCGAAGGTCCCTAACATTAATTCTTGGTTGGATCTATAGAAGTGTCCATTCTTGTCCAAATCTTTATCTTTGATTTTTCTTCAAATCTAGCTATACAGAGACCCATGTTTTGTTACCATAGTTTCCCTACCATAGAGAGAGAATCAATCCACTCAGGGAGAAAATCTGATTCTCGATTTGCATGTTACTTATAAACCCATTAAATTGAGGAAAATTGGGAGACCTGAACTTGTATTTCCCTAATTGTTTAAAATCCAACCGTTAACTTTTGGGCATTCTTTGGAGGTTAGTAGAGCCTTCCTAGGGGAGGTTTCAATCCGAATTTGGAGACCATCTGTCCAATAGATTTGAGAGTAATTTCAGATTTACTGAAATCTGAAAGTTACACTTTGAGATTGTAGTTTTTCTAATTATTCCTTGATCAATCGGCTGATCATTCTCATCTTCGGAGGGGTGATAATACGTGTTGAGGGGAAATGTTTCCTAGAGTTTGACCTATGTCTGGGAGGGTTGACTTTTGAGAAGAAAGTGAGGTATTTGAATTAGTTTTGAACTGGGAGATGAATGAGAGATATAATTAATTGTAGATTGTGTTTGACTTACACATTCAGAGCTCCAAGGGTGGAAGTAGGAGACTTGCAGGCTGAGGTAAGTGGATTATAGTGGGGTTACACCACAGATGTGTGGTCTGATAGTATGATAAGATGTTTTATATGTTTGTATTTTATACTTATTCTGAATTGTATTTATGTGATATGAATTCATGGGAGTGATTGATAATTGATGAGGGTGATTATTACTGTAATGTATATTGATGTAATTCTTATGTGAAGATTTTACCTATGTTTTTTTAAAGAAAGTGATTTTGTGAAAGTGTGAAAAGAGAGTGTGTAAGGGTAAATAGACTGCTCCGTACCAAACTAAAGAGGGGTGTCCCATTGAGCCACGGGACTTATATCCACTGTGCACAGTGGTGTATATTTAGTCACAGAGTGGTGACGACAATGTAATTGTGTGATCATGTGATTGTGGGGGCCGTGTTTCCCTCTCGTATTATGGGCGGTGGTAATTTATTTCCCTCAGTGCCGACTAAAGTGTGATAAAAAGGGATATTTTTAAATGATTGCGTTTTATCAAAAGTGTGGTTCGAGAAACTAAAATTGTTTGTTTTAACGTTGTTTTTGTCTGATTGTTTTCCCTATGAAGAACTTTTACTATTTTCCCTTACTAAACTGTTGAGCTTAACCCACTATTTGAACATCATAGATGATTGAAAGGAAGGTGCACGTGGAGCAAGAGTTTGAGGGCACCCGAAACTATTATCGGTTTATTTTATTTTGTTAGATGATTGTAGTAGGATGTGGATTTATGTAAACTCTGACAGAGTGTTTTTATTTAAATTTGAGAATGCACCTTAGATTGCCACCAGTAGGTAAGGTTTGGGATATTTTATCTATGAGTAGTTGTTTGTTTTGTTGATATTTGAATATTATGAGTTTTCATATGCCTGTTTGTTTTGGATCGTTTGATCATTGCCCGCGAGGGCTATACCCTTAACTATATATGGGTTTGGGTCATGACACAAAGACCTGTCCCCTTTTATTTTTTCTTTGTTGGGGTGTTCCGCCTACATAAATAAAGAAAAACGTTCTGAACTGGTTTCTGAAGTTGAGGCCGAATAAGATTTGCCTCACCCACACCCTCCCTTACTATTGTAAAATTCCATTAGGCGCAGAACATAGAGGATGGCTAGGCTATACATGAACGAACAGACAGTCACCCTTGGCCCTAACTTTCTTCGCAAGGCAGTGGGTTGGAAAAGAGTACGGCACCTAGCCAACCAAAAATGAAGTTCCATATCCAGGCTCCAGTTAGCTATCTAATCCCCAAAACCATGGCAGAAGAAAAAATCAATGAGACTTTATCACCTGAGATTTCTTATTAAAAGGAGAAGACCTCTAGAACTTACGCATGATAGCTCCAGTGCATTATTCAAATTCTGTACTCCTGCATTCACAGCCATGTTTATATTCCTCTGACCATCAAAAACTCTTTGTATTGGACCATGGCTTGGAGTAGACCAGTCCAAGCCCAACTGATAAAGTTTAATAGCAGCATCAAAGAGATAGTGATAACATTCAGCCTGACACAATGACACTCCAATTAGAAGAAAACAATAACAGGTAACTACACCTTTTCAGCTTAAGAGCAACCCAAAGCTAAAAAAGCAGGAATTACAGATAAAATTCTTTGATGCAGAAAAACTGAGATTCAATCATAAACATCATTCATCTTGTTGCATTTGTATTTTCAAATGTTATACAGACAACAGAGACAGCAATTTGTGTTTTTTGTGGCTGTGTAGGAAAGAAAAATTAAGAGTTAGGCTTACAGAAAGGGCCACGGATGAGCACTCGCTAATGTGACAGAACTTAGAATGGAAAACTCATGACGTGAAACATGTCCAAGAAATTATACAACCAGTTACAGATGTAGAAAGGTTGCCATGGACAATATCAAACGGGTGCCATACCATAACACATCCTCACATTTCTATGGTTTCAAACATTCAGACATGAGACAATTAAAAGCAGATATGTTCTGTTAAGTTATCCAAACTAAACATAAATGAAACAAGTGGGAAAGATATAGATAGTCACGGAGATCACCTTACACCTAAATACCCCAAAGTCCCCATAACAACATTATATGACCACGTTCAAACATACAGTATTGAGCATGGTTTTGAAACATGCAGTATTTGGCATAATTTTAAAAAGAAATGGTAGTGTTAATTATCAAATGATTACTACCAGTTATAGTCAGGGCGTAAAAATGAAATGTAGCCTCTATTCAAAGTTTAAACATACAATAATTGGTATTAACTTCAGAAAAAGGCAAGAACAATAGGAGTTTAACATGTCAAGGTTTCACGATATGGATCCTTATCATAGGCTCAATGTTAGTTGTTACATGATATTTGCATGAAGTGTGAAGACTACATTCAAAAGGAGGAAATGAAAAGAGCTTGAAAGGAGGCCCCTATGGTTCAATCAAAGGATGGAGGATCTGGCACAGGCCTTAAGCTAATTGAGATTATCAATTTGGTTCAAAATTATAGCTGCTGAGCACTGGACCATTTTGTTGTCGGTTGGTCCCTCCCCATCTGGACAATATTGGGGGTAAAATTATATTAATTTATTTTATTTGGCCAATCCGTGTTTGTGAGTGATTATGTGTGCATAAACCCAGTCTAAAGTAAAAGACAAAATACCCATACTTAGAATCTAACTAGGACCATCACTGAACCAGTACTACCCAGACAAAATAAATTTTGAAGAATGATTCCTAAACCCAAGTCCCAAAGCTAGCCATCCTTGCAAAACAGTGATCCCTACAAGTTTCTTCACCACAGAATCACCAAGTAAAACTCAGTAAATCAACGGAAAAATCAAACCCCATTACAAGCACACTTCATCATTGAATACCCTTCACTCCTGAGCCAGGTAGTCTGATCATTCCTCTACTCAACCTACAGTCCCCCTTGACCCCAGCTGTTCATCTAGTTTTCCGAATCTGGAACCTGTGTTACACAGGTTCAGGTATGGGGGTGATTGGGTAATATCAAGGACTCTGATCTACCTGAGGCCCAAAACATAAGCTACAAGGGCAGGTGTTCAAAAATGGATACAGGAACAAGGAAACAGCTAAACTGCATACTTTTCCACGGGGAAGGAGGGGGATTACCTTTTTCCTCTTCTTCAAAGCTGTGTTCGAGTTTCCAATTGCTGTGTGCATGTGAACCATAATGATGTAGTAACGCATGCTCGGACCGGTATCAACTCATTTGGTATATCATGGATTTTTGCGCACCAATGGTTGATCTCCCCCTAACTATATATCAATGTACTGGATTCATGGTGTTTGATCGTGAACAAGAGATTAGCTCAACACGGAATTTACTGCCCTACGAAGGGATACCAAGAGATAATGTCTGTGTGATTGGAGATAAAAATCCGGATCCAGTAACGGTTTTGTAAAGTGTTTACAACTTGTTTTAATTACTATTATTTATTAATAACGTTATTTTATTAAATGTTTTTGAAAACTTTTTGGTCCACTCACTCACACAGGATCTCTGTACAAGCATGTTCGATGGACTAGGTTTGGCAGTAATGAATTTTCAAGCCCTAAGTCCATTATCTGATATTTTTTAGTGGAGGGACTTCTATACAATTAATTGGATTAAATTGTGAATATCTACTATTTTGGGGAGTTAATGGCATTAACTTATCTAATTAATATCATTATAATAGCCATTAATTAGATTAATGGATATTATAAGACATAGGGATTAGGTAAAATACCAATGGGATCCTACCTCTTCCCTCTTTGTAGCAAACAAGGACACCTGTCCTTATGGGGAGATACAATTTTTATAAGACGAGGGATCTCATAGTTTTTAAGGCGGTAAGGCGACGGAGGCGTTTGAGGGTATTTCGGAGCGCCTTAGCGATAAAGAGGGCATAAAGCGTCGCCTTATTGACTAAAGCGTCCCTGTGTAATTTTTTTATAAAACCAATCTATTTGGCTCAAATCCTAGTTGAATCCTATTACTCATATGTTAAATAAATATTAAAGGTTCATATACATACCAATGTAAAATATTCATCAAGAAAACAAATCAATAAAGTGAATAAACTAAGTTCATCTTCATCAATCATCAATCATCATAACATATTAACATATAATATAAATACATAATTATGAAACAAAATTATAAGTATAAAGAAAAGAAGACATAAAGAAGTATTTATTATACTTACCTCTATGATGCCAAAATGAGTGCCTAAGCCCTAAGGTTATCCACTATATTTCTACTCCTGTCAAAGAAGAATGAAGCACACCACTGCCGAAGCAAAATGGTCGCCTAAATCAGTGGTTCTTCCTTGTTCCTTGATTCCTTTTCAAAGCCCTTTCTTAAAACCCTTGACAAAATCCAAACCCTGTTTGTCAATCGTGTTTTTGTTTTGTTTGTTTTGGTTATTTTTGGTGGAGTAAAGCTGATCCCATACATCTCAAGTGTTAACAAAACCATACACCTACCAATAAAAAATCTATATTTGGAATCTTCATCAAGTAATTTTAAAATGTGTTTAAAAAAAAAAAAAAAAAAACCCATAAGGCCGCTCCACGTAAGGCGGAGCACTGCCTTACCATCTCTAGACCGCATCAGCGCCTTAAAAACTATGCGAGGGATTAAGAATCACAAATACACTCTCATAAGGAAACCCACATTAAGTGGTCAACCTAACTAAGATAGGAGGGAGGAAACCTACCACGATATTGGCTGCTCTCTCCCCTCTCCCACAATTTCTCTTTCTCCCTCCTCCTCACCTAGTATATGCATTAGAGTTTTAGTGAAACACTAAGTGAGAGTGTCAGTGCATGCTCCCTACAAACGCAACAGTAGTGGTCATCGTGTTCCTTGCATTGTTCAAGTGAGAAAGAGCTAAGATCGCGTGGAGGAACTACACTTGCGGTTCTCATGTAACCCGTTTCCTCACCCATTAAATTTTTTTTACAGAAAATCTCGCATACAAGAGGATGTTGGTCCAATCCTCCGCTGCATCAAGTGCTTTTCACCAGCATGATCTCCTTCACCTCTTCTCCTTTCTCACTATAGTCTTGGGTGGGAGATTCTTAGACTTAAATGACTCAAACCCCAGCAACTTTGATGCGTATCTAGGTTCCAAAACCAGAATCAGATCGCTTATGGGACCATTTCAATAGTGAAATTACCAAGAATAATGGCAGTTCTGTAAATAACCTGAAGTTTCTATTAAGGAGTGGCAGAATCGTAATTTCAGGAGCTTCCACTTAGAAGCAGCAAAGTAGCAAAGATGGGCTAAAGGGTATTCTTGGAATCAAAGTGAACATAAGGACACAAAGCATTAAAGGACTAAGGGCAGGGTATTATGGGAAAAACAGAAAATAAGGGTTGAACATACCCATGATTCTTTTGTGAGTTGTCTTCAACCTCTAGACAATCAACACAAGAGGTGGAAGAACCAGAATTGATTATGAGAGAAGACCTCACTTGATTCAACCTGCAAGGATTCAAAAACTCAGGATATAGCTTCTGCCCCACAGCCCTATGAACTTAAGCAACAAAATCAACTGATTCAACAGTCTTAAGACTAATAGAACTTTGCTGAAACAGGAACCAGTGGTAGTTGCTGGTTCAGATATGGATCCAAAGGGTATCTTACGGCAGCAATGAAATCAGGGCTGGAAACCTAAGGCTGAGGTCTCATATGCCAGGGTTGCCGACTCCCAAAATCTCAGGTCGATTGACTCCACAACGAAGGACATTTACTGAAACTAAAGGGGCTGTTCCAGTTTCTCAGAACAGGGGTCAGGAAAAGAGAACCAAAAATGAAGAAGAAAGAACAAGAAGGATTAAGCGGGGGTCACGCAAGGGAAGAGACGAACAAATGAGAGAGAGAGATTGCACAAGGGGGGAGAAAGGTCACACGACCTAGTGTTCTCGTACCAGCATGGTAAACATTAAACCCAAATCAATTCATTCTTCCCAAACCTGTCCAATAACTTGGGCTACATGCCTTTATATTATAAACTGAAATTAAAACTTGACTAATTAGAATCTAAAACTAAAAAAGCAACTCCTAAGCGCTTCCTAAGATCTAACTAACGAAATTAGAAATAAAATAAAACTCTAATTGGTAACTCCCAACTTGTCTAACAACCACCCAAAATAAAAGTTTACATATCTTCCCACATAAAATAACTTAATCTTCTAAATAAAATAAATCCTAAAATATCCTAATGAATCCACAAATCCAACCGGCTCGGTTCGTCTTGGTCAAGATTTCCAGAAGGGTCAACCCGGTTCACCCTTGATTCTGCATCAACCTTACCTGTCGAAACTAACCCTGTTGTGAGAATTCAACCCAAAACCTAGGCTGGTTCTTCTTTACCGCTAGACCTGAGTTGCAGAGATTTTCTTTGATCCTCTGATTACCTGCTTGGAGTTTTTCTCAATTGCAATCAATGCATCCTTAAGTTTTCTACCCCCACAAAAAGTTTCAAGTCGATTTCTGCCCAAATGAGAGAGTTCTCTCCTTCCAAGTGATTCTGGTCTCTGCCTCTGGTTTGTGTTCAAACTTCAACGGAAGAAGATGGCACTGTAGTCGGAATTTTAATTGTCACCTTATGACCCTCTTTCAAAATACCCCTCCCGCTTATTCCTAATTTTGTCCCTACCCTTTATTTGAGTTAATGCCTAGCCTACACCTAGTCAATAATTGGTAATCCCTTTTGTATCCCTGCCAATATTGATTTACCAAGCAAAATCCCTTCAAGATTCTGTTTATTTACCAAAACTGCCACATCCTTTGTAAACTTCGATACAACACAGAATTGTCATTGTCTTTCATCTTTTGGCTATTATTTCTATGGGTGGGACAATAAGCGATCCGAACCAGGATTTTTGAATCTCTGGTTGCATCACATAATCCCATACAGTCATACCCATAACCATAGTTAGCAAATTCGATTGGGAATTATTGAGAGATTATTCGAATAATTGGACGATTAATTTAAGGATTCGTCCAAAAAGCGGTCAAAAATCTTATTAGTTTTTAAAAAAATTGTTTTTTTATTTTTATTTTATTTTGGTTTTTTTAAATAATGTTTAATGGACCAAATCGTTTAATCGATTCGTCCATTATTCCCCATATATATTCATTTTGAAAGTCTAATTTTAAAAATTTTATTTTAATTGATTCGTCCAGTTTTGATAAAATTCTTTAATTGTTCACCATAATTCGTATTATTCGCCAATCTAACTATGCCCATAATCCGACATGTCATGTCAATATGGTTATACTTTTTTTTTTTTTTTTTTTTTTAATGTGGGTGGTCAAGAAATGTCCGACTGAGTCGAACTTCTAATCTGAATCAATCTCTAAACCCTCCAACCTGAACCCATTCTCTGTAGTTTAGAATACCAAAATTGTTCCTATTTTAAAGCTTAATTCTACTTTCTAAAACACAACACTAAACGTTGTCCTTATTGAACCCCATCCCTAACCCTACTATATCTAAAATCCTAATTCTTCCCTTTTCCCTTGGATAAAGTATTATTTCCAGCATTTTTTTGATGATCACTCATTCAGGCAACTCATGTTTACGATTTTATTATATCCTCTAATCCTAAAGAACCAAGGAAATCTGAAAGTTCCCAACAAAGTACCAAGAAATTTACACTAGAATTTCACAGTATCACAAGTTGCATTAATGTTTGTGGCTCTCTTTGAGTAAAAACCGCATCCTAGCCTAGCTTTCAGCTTCTATTCTTATGCCATATTTCAGTCACTCTAGTCTCTAGCAGCACCAGACTCTAGTCTCTAGCAGGGCCAGGCACAGGAGGAAGTAATTAAGCTTGGTCATGTAATGATTAATTGAATGAGATTCAGATTTTTGACCCCCTTCCAACAAATTCCACCCTTAAAAAATACATTAAAAAATTGGAGAAATCAGGTATGGTTTAGCAGGCCAACTCTCCCATGCCAATTTAAAAGGGAAAAAAAAATTACTTGCGTTTTAGCAAACTCAAACTAAAACTCTCATGTCCTAATTTTACCATACTCTTATTGAGTTTAGCATTTTTTTTTTTTTTAATGGTTGAGGGAAAGGTAATAACTGTATTACCATAGCAAAAAAGCAACCTCTAGTTCAATTTGATCTATTTTAAAACAGAAGTATATAACTAAGCACTTCTCTTAAATCTCACATCTATACCCATTTTCCCTTGTTTTCTACAAACTTACTTTTCAGTCCTCCATCTTCATGAATGTAATCACACTTGTTTTAACATTCTTTTTGAGTTCCGTCAGAATTCCAAAATTCTCCAGTGTTTCCCAATTTACATAGCTCACCAATATTTCAAAACATCCCACAGACATTTTCACTGAATCATTTTTCTTATTTTTTAGAAAAATAAACACTTTTCCCAGATTCCCATAACTTCTTGTGGAAAATCACCAACGATCAAATTTTTTAACCTTGGTCCTGATAATAGTGCATATACATAATAACCAGAGGGAAAAGATGATCATTGAGAACCAAGAAATAAAAGCCTGAACTTATAAAATAACAATAACAATACTTCAGCGGAGCAGTCTTGAGCCTATTGAGAAGGAAACCCTGTTAAGGCTGACTTTAATGAGCATATACTTTTGCGAGAGGGATATCATAATATATTGGTTCAATGAAATTCAGCTACTTTAGTATCTTGGATGCAGCCAGATGCTCAGGACCTTTGGATATTCATTCATGTCATAAGGAACATTAGATATTTCACTTCCCAAATGAACCGCCCATTCTCTAAGTTAGTCTCATAAAACTTCCAAAAACAGAAAATTTTTTACATGCCAATTCATTTATTCACTAAAAAAAATTCAGTGAAGATTTTAACTTGATCCATTTAAACAATCTTAAAGCAATATTATAAACTTATTTTCTCCATAATGATACAAACCTCTTAATAAGAGTAAATAAATAAATAATACAAACCTGAGTTTTAGCTCTGATCCATGAGTCTCCCCATACATAAATACCATGGTTACGAACAAGAACAGCAGTAGTTTTTGGGTAAGCTTGAATCTGCAGAATTTAAGTATTATCAGCTTTTGTGCAATCTATGAAGCCATAGACATTGTCCAGTTTGACAATGAGGCACCTCAATATATAAATTCCCAGGACAGGCTCAGTCACAGGAGAAGGAGCAATATTTTGCTAGACAACACCCTTGAGTTAAAGCATAGAGTAGGAAACAGAAACCAGTTCGTTGACAAATTAAGCAAGTAGTCCTAAGTAATGAGTTCATTGATGCTATAATTCATTTTATTTAAAAGAGAAAGAAAGCGAGAAAGCGAGAGAAGAGAAGAAAATGGCAAAGGTAATAAAGGATCCCCCCTGTATGTGTGTATGTGTATGTGTGTATGTGTATGTGACCCATATAACCGGATTCTGCTAATAATTGAGGAGCAGCCTGCCAATACTCCGTACAGAAATAATCTATGTTGCTACCCTGACACAATTACGTCTCACAGAAATCTTGATTAAACAAGTTCTGCATTTGCATATTTTATTTTCAGGAGAAAGTATACCACTATGACAGCTTTAACTTACTTTTTAACTTACTTTGTGTTGATCCATCCAATAAGTCCAAGGGACCCACAGTGTAAAACCAAAGGACCCAGTGTGTGAGTGGATGGATCGCCAGATATGCTATTCGTAGTACTCCTCATCATATCAGAGAGAACCTGATGCAGACTTCCAGCAGAAAGAAGAGTAAGAAAGATTTTTCCTGCAGTTTGATTTGGCTTCGTTCACCTGGTTCAAACAAACCCTGTGGTTCCAAATTGATTCCAGTTAAGACTTGATTTTAAGTTCCCACTGGGTTATATGGGTCATGGGAAAAGTCTTATTAGGTTTTCCATTGTAAAGGGCCAATTCTATAAGCGCAATTATGAGGAATTTGAGTCCTGTACGAGATTAGGTGTTAGTTTCTATTTTATATAGTTATACTTTCAAAGTTTGAACCTGTCCAAGCCCCATTGATTCTTAATTATAACCCCCTTATCTTATTTTGTATATTTCATTTTCTTCAGTCAACTAAGGTCCATTTTCTGCACTTCTTCTTTCCTGCGCAAACTAGTATTGTTTGTTTTTCTTTCAGTTTCATATTATGATCTCAAGTTTGCCATCTCCCGTCCTGTTTTCAGAACCAGAGTAAGTCCATCAAGTCCAGAAACTATGTACTATTCCGTTTCTTAAATTTTAATTTTCTAAACCCTGTCTACCTATAGTTGCTAATTTCTATTTATTGTTTGTTATATTTCGCTGCTGGCTATCTTCTTCAGTTACTAATAAGGTTTTCTGTTTATAGAGTTTTTATTTCCCATCTGTTACTAATTTTTGTTCCAGCACTACTTTCTAAATCTGATTGCTGATCTATGAAGCTTCTAAATTCTGTCTCATCAGTTTCAAAATCTGGTTTCTGTTTCCGGAAGTTTCGAATCTCTACTTTCTAAATCTGGCAGTCACTCTTTTTAGTAGTTTCTGATTTAGCAGTTACTAATTTGTTTCTTACCAATTATGGAAGTTACTAATTTTGTTTCTGGTCTCTATTCTGAGACTCAATTATCTTTGAATCTGACCGTCAAATACCTTTCAAAAATTTTGGGTTTGTTCTCCATGCCCAATGGACCATTCGACCAAGACTTTCATGACCATCTGAACTGTCTTATAATCTGTTATTAAATTTCTTTAAATTCTAATTTGGTTCCTAATTCCTGTGATTCTTGATTTACATGAGGCTTTCTAATCCTAATCCCTTAGGTGGTTAGAATGCCCCATTAGAACTCCAAGGTCATGGGAAAGGTGGCAAGGTGGACAAGCAGTAGGCCAAGGTGTGTACCCTAAGGAGGAACTGTTGCTTGCCCGAATAATGCTAAGAGCCAACTAAGAGCATGCACAGGTGATGAGATGCAGTTAACTCTAGTGTTCAAGCAAGAACAGACTCCATGTTCATATTCCAAACAATCACTTATCATAGTTGTAATTATTTTATTGAAAAAGGAAATCATGTGTAGGACACATGTCAACAAGAAACAGTAGATAGGAAAACAAGGAAAAATTGAATTAAAAATTACCGCTTCACTAAGAGATTCCGTGAGCTCTCCCTCATGGGCAGTGTTCTCTATTATTGGGACCACAAGCTCATCATAATAACCATGCCCGTCAATTCCTTTAATCATCTCCATATGAGTAATCTAATAATCAACAGGAAACTCATAGTAAGCAAAAGATAAGGATGCATACAGAAGGGTTAACAGCAGAGGAGAAGTGAACAAGGGTGAGGCCACACAGCTGTTGAATTTCCAACAATCATGTGAGGAAAGATCAAACAAAATAACTACAAGGTGAAAGAAGCATCTTGATCAAATCAGTTCATGTATTTTGTAACCTAATTATTATATCATGTAGATGCTATATATATTCCAAAGACACCAGCTGCCCAAGGGAGGGGAAATGAAATGATTAATATGAATCAGTCACAATTAGCATAATAAATTATCTAATTTTGACAGAAACAGCAGAATTGAAGTAGATGCAGTATTTGAGAAAATGAAATCAGATCCCTCCAATCACCCAAAAAAAGAAGCAGATCCATCCAACTTCAATCTATAGTTGGATGATTTAACTAATTAAATTAAAATCTAAATGCAACTACTTTTGGTGGCATTTGACACATGGATGGCCGTGGATGGGTACAACCAATAGGAATCCTACACCCATCTCACTGATCAAATTTCAGCCTGAAACAAGCATGGGAAGTAGTTTAAAAGTGAGTTTAAAATTACAATAACACTCAGAGTTTATGTAATGGGTACTGTAGGGTCAAGTGCATTATATTCTTGTCACTTATTGTATTTTCTATTTTAACCTATTGCCTCCCTAAGGAGTTGTATGTAATTCTTTACATCTTGTTAGTGAAGTAATATATATGTGGTAGAGAATCTTTTCTCTACACACAACATTTGACTATTCTATTTTTCTTCTTCCTATTCTTCGTCTCCAATCATCCATCCTCTTGTTCTCTTGTTTCTCCCTCCATCTTTACAGTCTAACTTGATATCAGAGCTTACGGTGTTGGATTGAGAGTCATGCTACAAGTTTCTCCCTTTCCTTTTTCCTCTTGGGAACCTTAGGTTACAAAGGTGTTCCAAAGAAGGATCGACCATGTAAAAGGATTAAAGAAATCATGAGATAGGCATGAAAGAAGACCATTGTGACATCAAGGGAAGTTTCTCTCTCAAGAAATAGGTACTTGGAGGTTGTATCAAACACATCCATCCATAGGCAGCCTTACCGCCAGCCCTGGAGTATTTTTTCTCTCTCTTCTTCATCTGGCCAGCTGGAACTAAGCTCCCTTGAATTGCCCTACTGATTCTACAATCCCCCCCATGGTGTCGCATGGTGCTTCAAAAAGGTCTCTGTCCAAAATCTTTTTTTTTTTTTTTTTTCCTGCTGGACACTAGCTACCGCCAGCCCTGTTATTTTGGTTTTTTTTTTGCTCAAAAAATGTGTATTGTGAGCTTCTTGCTGTCTTGGACTTGTAAGGAATATTATTTGAGCATCATATGTTGCCTTGTGATGATGCTATACCTTGGAGAATGTGGTTTTGTTGAACTCCTTTAAGTTATATGTCACCCTTTGCCTATTGTTTTTGTCTCCGAGTGCTGGGAAGGAACTTTTTGGATAGAGTATATACTCCCCGCAAAGTGACTACTTCAGATATCTGGGCTCTACCTTAAACAAGGAAGGTGAGATAGATGATGATGTTTCCCATAGAATTAAAGTCGGATGGATGAAATGGAGAGGGGCGTCTGGAGTGTCATGGGATTGACGGATTCCTCTAAAGCTTAAGGGAAAATTCTATAGGATTGTCATGAGACCAGCTATGATGTATGGCGCAGAATGTTGGGCAGTCAAGAAACGTAATGTAGATAAGTTGAATGCGGCGGAGATGAGGATGTTGAGATGGATGTGCGGCAAAACCTTGAGAGATAGAATAAGAAATGACCAGGTTATAACCGATTTAGGAATTGCCTTAATTTAAGATAAGCTCAGAGAATGTCGGTTACGATGGTTTGGGCATGTACAAAGGAGGCCTTTGGATGCCCCAGTATGAAGGAGTGACCAGATGCAAATGGATGGAGCTAAAAGGGCTAGGGGCAGGCCAAAAATGACCATTGATGAGTTAGTAAGAAGAGACATGCAAAAGTTAAGTCTTCACCCAAGTATGGTATCGAACATAACTACTTGGAGGACTATGATCCGAGTTGCCAATTCGTGAGTAGGATGTCCAATTTTTTTTTTTTTTTTTTTGCCCTTAGATCCATGTAGCCGACCCCATTCAGTTGGTATAACGTTGAGTTGTGTTGTTGTGTTGTTGTTGTTGTTGTTGTTGTTGTTGTTGTTGTATATACTCCCCAGTTGTTTGTTGGGTGCCATCCCCAGTTTGTGTTGTTTTAGGGGTATCTGACATCATGTGTGATCTCACGGAACCTATGGAAGCTACATCGGGTGGGTTGAGTAGTACCAACCCCAGTTCGATTGCCTTTGGTAATCCCAATACTCAGATTTCTCTTGTGAAGTTGGAAAGTACCAACCATTTGGATTGATCACAATCAGTGAGGCTATTCCTGCGAAGTAGAGAAAAGCTATGGTATAGTACTGGGGCTATCAAGGCTCCTGTTGCTGTTGATCCAAGTTACCAGAAATGGGAAACTGCAAATTCTACTATTATGACTTGGTTGCTTTCTCCATGAAACATGAGATAGGGAAACTGCTAAGGATATTTGGGATAGTGTTTCTAAGACCTGTGACAGGGTAGGTGACTCTGCTAAGGTCAACTAGCTTCTTCAGCAAGCCCCCCATAACGCAGGGAACAAGACTATTTCTAACTACTATAATCCTATTATAGAACTCTGGGAGGAGTATGATCATTACTGGGACCTTCAGTTGTCCAATTCCGAAGATGAAGCCAAGGTCTATAGGTCCCTTGAAAAGGAGCATGTTCTGATTTTACTATGTGGGCTAAATTCAGACTATGAACCAATACGAATACAAATTTTGGGTCGATCAAGCGGTCACCTCTTCCATCCCTTGATGAGGTGTGTAGCTACCTACTAAGTGAGAAGACCAAGAGAGGTTCTATGGATTTTGCACCTCCACTTGAGTGCTCTACTCTTTCTTCCACTACCACAGAGAATGACATGGAAGCAGCCGAGGCCAGGGGCCATCTCGTGGAGATGAACCCCAGTAATATAATCATTATGGGAAACTTGGGCATACCCGAGAGAGGTGATGGGTTCTTCGTGGCCGTCCTTCTAGTACTCGTGGTGGATCTATTGGCACACATGGTGGCTGCAGAGGAGGGACTACAGCCTATGCTAAAATGATAAAGACTGATCCTAGAGGACACTTATAGAAAAATACCAACTCCTCTACGGATAATATTGCAGTGCTTCGCCGGGTCATGTCTCAACTTTACAGCCCATCTACCTTACAGAATACCTCATCTTCCGTTATCATGTCTCCATATCTGCACCCTCCACTGCTCCGTCGTGGGTCATTGACTTTGGTGCAACTGACCATATGACTAGTACATCTCATTATTATGATTCTTACTCCATTTGTTCTGGTAAAGATAAGGTTCGGGTGGCTGACGGCATAGTTGTCATGGCGTCGCCAAGGCGGCAATTTGGCGTCCTAGCTGAAAATGAAGTTCATGGCAGTGCTACGATTTATGTGACTCACAAATGGCGGTCGCCATTGGCTGATAGGTGTCGCTATGGCACCGCCATGGACGCCAGGTACGCCTGATTCACTAGGCGGTCGATTTTTTGTAAAATGCAGGGTGATTTTGACAGGGCTATGTTGATTTTTTATGATTTGATGTTGCTTAATTTTGGTTTTATATGTCATAGGGTATATATTGTAGGCTTGTAGCATGCTAAATAACTTTAGAAAATAGAAAAAATAAAAAAATAGCATACTAAATAACTTTAGAAAATAGGGAAAATAAAAAATGACATATGGGCGATTTGACCGCCATGGCAACGCCATAACGGGTGATTCATCGCCAAATCGATTAGCCACCCCTCCACCGCCTTGGATCGATTTGACGCCGTGACAACTATGGCTGATGGTACCCTCTCCTCTGATTCTGGTAAAGGCAATATTTCTATTATCTCTTCCATTTCACTTAATTGCGTTCTTCATGTTCCTAACCTTACCTTGAATCTTTTGTCTGTCAGCACTTTAACTAAACGCTTGAATTGTTGTATCACATTTTTTCCTTCTCACTGAATTTTTCAGGATTTGGTGACGAAGAGGATTATTGGCAGTGGACATGAAGAGAGCGGACTCTACTGCCTTGAGCTGCAATTATCTTTTTTTTACTACACCACAGTCCTATGCATGTGGCCATAGTGATAGTAGTTCTATAGACTCTGTGAGGCTTTGGCATCAACGTTTGGGACATCCATCTTTTGTTGTTATAAGGAAATAGTTACCTCATTTATTTAGATCTTTTCCTTCTTCTCATGTATTTCATTGTGAACCAAGTACTTTTTCTACACATTATCGTCAAACTTATCCCTATCATGGTAATAGATCTACAGTTCCCGTTCACATTGTGCTTACGGATGTTTGGGACCTTATCCCACTACCTCATTTGTTTGGCCATCATTACTTTGTTTCATTTTATGATTTTTCTCACTGTACTTGGACCATTCTTATGAAACATAAGAGTGATGTTTATGATGCCTTCAAAAACTTTCATAAAATGATCTATACCCAATTTGAAACCAATATCAAAATTGTCTAGTTTGATAGGGGGGAGTACATGTATGGTGGTCTACAGGACTTTTTACTGACAATGGTATTATCCATCAGCTTTTCTATGTTAATACACCCCAAAAGAATGGGGTAGCTGAGAGGAAAATCATCATTTGTTAGAAGTCAGTAGAAGCCTTCTGTTTGGTATAGTACGCATGTTCCTAAAACTTTTTGGTTTGAAGCTGTTCTTACTGTTATTTTTCTCATCAATCGCATGCCTACCAAAATCCTTAGGTCCCAAAACCATTTTGCACTCTTGTCTTCTCAATCTTCTACTTTTTCTCTTCCTCTCAGAGTGTTTGGTTGTGTTTTTTATGTGCATGTTAACAAATCCTCCCGCACCAAACTCAATCCCAAGGCTCTCAAATACCTCTTCCTTAGGTATTCTTCCACTACCAAAGGCTAAAAGTGTTGCCACCCTTCTTCTCACAAACAATTTCTTCTCAAAAATGCCATGTCACCTTCCTTGAGTCTGTGCCGTCCTTTGCTTCTCATCAGCATCCTCTTTAAGGGGAAAATGGAAGCGAGACTAAAAAAGTTGTTGATGCCATTCCATTTTTTACTCCCTTGCCTCTTACTCCTTTTTCTCTTGATATTGGAAACATACAAAGGTGGATGATGTTGATGCTATGGATGTTGTTGATACTGGTGATCCTTGTAAAGAGAAGGAGCCTATTGTGTACACAAGAAGGACAAAGAAGACCTGCCAGAGTCCTCTTTGGATCCACATACTTGAGCTTTCTCAGTCAGGGACTCAAGTAACATCTCTTATCCTCCTTCTAAGTTAGATCTCCCTATTGCAGTTAGAATGGGTAAGAGAGCTTGTACTAATTCTATAGCCCAGTTTATTTCCTATGATGCTCTTCTCCTATAGGTGTTTCCTTTACAATTGCTCTTTCTTCTGCTTCCAATCTTAAAACTGTTACTGAGGCTATGACAGACCCCAAGTGGAAGCAAGCCATGTCTGAGGAAATGATGGCACTTGAGAAGAACTACACTTTGAAACTAGTTGATCTTCCCAAGGGGAGAATTCCAATTGGATGCAAGTGGGTCTATACAATCAAGTATTAATCATATGGTGCTATAGAGAGGTACAAGGCAAAATTGGTGGCCAAAGGGTACAATCAGGTGTATGGATTGACTGTCAGGAGACCTTTGAGACTATGGCCAAACATAACTCTATAAGAGTTCTTTTAGCTGTGGCGGCAAACAGAGATTGGTCCTTCTATAAGTTGGATGTGAAGAATGCCTTCCTCCATGGTGACTTAGATGAGGAAGTGTATATGCTCTCCTGGCTTCAAGTTTTTGGCAACTGATAGTAAGGTATGTCTCCTACAGAAGACACTATATGGTCTCAAGCAATCACCAAAGGCTTGGTTTGAGAGGTTCCGGTAGGCCATTCTGAAGTATGGATATTTCCAGAGTTAAGCAGATCAAACATTATTTACCCAGAGAAATAATGGTACCATCATAGTGTTGATTGTTTATGTTCATAATGTCGTGGTGAGTAGAAATGACAACAATGAAATAGCTAAGTTGAAAGCCTACTTGGCCAAACAATTTGAGATTAAAGACCTAGGGCACTTGAAGTATTTCTTGGGAATTGAGGTGTCAAGGTCTAAGAAGGGAATCAATATATGCCAAAGGGAGTTTGTGTTAGACCTGTTGAAAGAAACGGGGATGTTGGGGTGTAAACCGGAAAGTTATCCTATTGAGCAGAATCACAAGTTAGGAGAAGATTGTGCTTCCTCCCTTGTTGATGCAAACAAATACCAGAGGCTAGTGGGGAAGCTGATCTACCTATCTTTGATTCGCCTAGACATTTCTTATGCAGTGGGAGTAGTGAGCCAGCTTATACATACTCCCAAGAGTGGGCACTTGGATGCTATGTACCGCATCCTCAGATACTTGAAGTCCTCTCTGAGAAAAGGGCTTTTGTATGCCCATAATGACCACTTGAGGATAGAAGTTTATTCTGATGCTGATTGGGATAGATCCATCTCTGACAAAAGATCTACTTCTGGCTATTGCACATTTGTGGGCAGTAATTTAATTACATGGAGGAGCAAGAAACAGCTCGTTATAACTAGATTTAGTGCAGAGGCAGAGTACAGGGCAATGACTTAGGGAATTTGTGAACTTATTTGGTCGTGATGGTTAGTTCTTGAGTTGGGGTATGACACTGAAGGACCTATGCATCCTCTGTCACAACAAAGCAGTTATAAGCATTGTCCATAATCCAGTGCAACATGATAGAACAAAGCACATTGAAGTTCACCGGCATTTCATCAAAGAGAAGATTGACTTCAATAGCATTTGCACCCCCTTTGTGAAGACAAGTGATCAATTGGCAGACATCTTCACCAAATGACTCATTCCCCACCAGTTCAGTACCCACTTATGCAAGCTAGCAATGTATCACATTTATTCTCCAACTTGAGGAGTATTATTTATGTAATAAGGGTACTTTAGGGTCAAACAAGGATTAAAGTATCGGTATCGGTCGTAGCATCGGTCGCCAAAATTAAGATACGTATCGGAGGGTATCGTATCGTATCGGAGATACGCTAAGATACGCTAAAGATATGCACATAAATAGATAGGAAACACCTTTTTATACACATTTGCATAAAAAAAATAGTTAAAAAAAGTTATATATAACATGTATTATGCATAAACAGTAAATTGAGAGTATCGCACTAAGAATCCAAGGTTTGTAATTGTCCCATAAATGTAAAATCCTTGTTCCCAACCTTGATTTCCACTTTAGTTAGAGAGAAAAATGATTGGCAGCAACTTTGGAACAAAAACACCTCAAAAATTATGTTTTTCTAAAAATTACCCATTTTGGCCATTTTATGATCCAGATCGTAGCGATCGATATATACCAAACGACATTTCACTTCAATTTTGAATTTTCATAGAGTATCAGACGTATCGGTGAGTATCGGTGATATCGGTGATGTATTGCGTATCGATGTGTATCGTAGGATACGTAACGATACATAAGGGTTTTAAAATTTTCATGATACGTATCGGTATGTATCGTGCCGATGCCTACCGATACGGATACGTATCGGCCGATACGGCACGATACGCACCGATACTTAAAACCATGGGGTCAAATGTATTATATTCTTGTCACTAATTGTATTTTCTATGTTTCCCTTTTGCCTCCCTAGGGAGGTGTATATAATTCTTTACATCTTGTTAGTGAAATAATATATATGTGGTAGGGAATCTTTTCTCTACACACAACATTCCACTATTCTATTCTTCTTCTTCCTCTTCATATTCTCCAACCCTCCATCCTCTTGTTCTCTTGTTTCTCCTTCCATCTTTACACTATTAAGTCTTTCACCATAGTGGAATCTAATGGCACTTATGTTATGTTCTGCAACTTTAAACTCACTTATGAGACATGTCCCCAGCTTGTTTGGTGCTGAAACTTGACCACTAAGGTTGGTGCACAGACCTCCATAACATGGACCACCCATGTCTGCCACATGACAAAGTGGTGTCAGTCTAAATTGTGGCTGGTGGAACACAGCCCAAAATTAAAAACAGAAAAGTTCTATTTATGGTGCTACATATGCTCTCTTTCTAACCATATCTTGTTTTCTCCATCAAGTACATTTCCAATGTCTCATCACTTCCAAAATATGGAGCTTCAAATTTATAATAAATAGAAGTGATTTCTATAGGTTCCTGCATGATTATTAGAGGCATTCTTATCTGATACTTTTCAGTACTCCCCTGCTTCCAAACTTCTGTTCTTCCTTAACAGGACACTAAAAGTAGGTCAGGCAGACCCCTAGACAATAAGTGCCAGAAGCTTCTCAATAATATTAAGCAAGACAACATAACAAACCATCTGTAGCAAAGACTATCAAAACTTTTATTCTTGAAACCTAAATCTAAGCATAAATGAGGAATTAAGTTTGCTCTGAAGCAGCCAACATAAAAAGTCTGTGAATCCTACTCTTACTTTCAGAATGCTCTGAAACTATATAGGAGAGACATTAGAGTTATGAGCTATAAATCCATCAATTTCGCTCTTACGAAAACTCCCAAATGTGCCTCAATGAGTTGGGTTCTATTACACAAGCACATTGGCAAAGAAGGGCACAGAAAACCATAGTTCACACTTCTAACGGACAAATCCATTTGAAGTTGTGGTATTGAGTTCAACTAATTCCTTCTAAAGTAGTGATAAATGTATCATAACTGAATGTAAAAGATGTTGTCCCAATAACCACTTGGAATGTCACTAACATGATAAGACTCAGCACTTTAGAGAATGGAAAAAATACATGTGAAAGAATTATCAACTCAGTTTGGAAGCAGCTAACGTGTTGAAGGGATTAAAACTCAAAAACTCAACCCTTTTTTCAAAAAACTAACCAAAATAGAACTGTTCTTTAATGCATTCCAGAATCCATATGGTACATATAAGAAACCTGGGACATCCACTCTTCTTCTGAAAAAGGTAATCGGAGGCAAGTGGTGAATCTTGCATTCATTTATCCAAAACAAAAACTTTGTTCCTTTAACTTGGCCAATACAGCAGACTAGACATGAGAAGCTAACTCCATCAGTCTTTATTGGTTATTTTATAAAAAATTGATCCTTCTTTACATCTTTCAGTATGTGGATAACAAGTAATCAAAAAATGTATGATAGCAAAAAATATGGGGGAGGGGAAAGATTGAAAGATGGCTTTTCTTAATGATTTAAATATTGAAGTCATTAAACTTGCAGAACTCATCTTCTTTCTTTTATCACTTAGGAGCCGTGCGAAATGACAGTCTCATGCACGGTTTTGAATGAGAGAAAGAAGTGAGGAATCCTCTTTTCGACTCTGACTCTCACACTCTAGTCGTTGCTTTTCTTTCTGTTACTTCGAAAGTAGCTGCTTCAGCTTCACCCACTTGAATTTTTGATATTCCTTTTTATTTCTCATCAAACGAATGGCATCTTGGTCTTAAACCAAGTTCCTTGGGAATTCCTTCTGAAGTAGTCTGAAACTGAGTTTAGGAGCTCATAGAGGTAAATTGCCACACAATAAGGTTAAGTATTTCCCTCCCAAGCAGTCTAAGGTCATCACAAGACGAATATTTGAAAACAAGATTAATTGAGTAGACATTAATGCTTTAGAACCTTGCAGGAGTGGGAGGCTTTGACTGCCTTGAAGAAGCATGCCACAGAGCATCAAGTTAAATTATTAAATTTAATTTATATATCGTTTTTAAGTGAAGAAAATCTTATGCCACCCATGTTCCAAAAACTGTTGCAGTTAAGGTGAAAACCTTTTTTCAAAGGAAGCATGCTTTTTATAATGGCAGTAATGTAACACAAAGATAAGATATTTTTTTTGCAAAATCATCATTTTCTTCCTCAAATGAATATCATTCCTGCAGATTGCTATAAATATGGAGTATGTGATTTAAGCTTGGATCTCTACATTGGGATCCCAAAGAATTAAATGAAGGTCATGCAACTGTCCTTCAGGATGAAATTATTAGGAACATTGATGTCATATCATTTGCTTTTGCTCTCAAACAGGAAGGGAAGACATTCAAGATTTATCATCTTAAGTATGCACATAGTAAACTAAGATATATTCTATTATAAAGGAACCAGAAGAAAACAAAATGCTGAAACACAAGCATAGCAGTATGAACATATGTCATGAAGGACAAGATGGAAACAATCTATTTCCTAATAGTCAAAGAACAAAAATTTACTCGAAACTCCTTTGAGAATGGTTGGATCATTGTCACAAGACAAGACTCCATTCCATGACTGTGAATGACAGCTCCAGCATTCCGCATCTCAAACGCCTGGTAAGGGAGGAAAACAATTGGTAACAACTGCTACTTGTGGAGATATCCAAAAGAAATCTAAAATATCAGCCTATCAGAGATTGTAGCCAATAAATTTCATCCCAGTGAAAATGCCTAGACTTCACAGAAACGAAAGTGTATGTTTAACAAATTAAAACCGGAACCTCTGAAATGAGATAAAATTTCATTTTTACCTATCACAGATGATAGATTAAAGTTGAGGGGGTGAACCAAGTTCATTTTTCCAGATCGAAGGAAGAATAACATGTGAAGAAATAACTACTTGGAATTTCATGCCAGAGTTTTGATACTTAATGATATAATGCAGCTCTATGTCTACAACAATTACCCAAAAAACAGAGAATTCGGCCTTAAAAATGGATAAAATTTCTGCCTATGGTCCTGTCATCAAATCTCAGCTACAAACCACACATCTCCAGCATCATGCAAATTTTATTTTCAGCAATTCAGGCATTAGATAGAATTTACTTCAATCGTGAAAAAAGCACTTAAAATTCTGACTTGCAGCCAAACATTTTCTAATCACCTCAAATGGGAGGGAAGAAACTAAACTTCCAGAATGTGTCTCTGATTATGTGATTATTTTGCTTCTTCATTATTTCCTACGATACCAAATATATTTAATTTTATGAGTTAAAAGTTTCCACGTTCACTAAAAATCCCGTTACCCGTTTGAAGAAATAGACATCACATGTGCTCGAATGGAAATAGTAGCAAAAAAACACAGTACTACGCCACTGAAATCAACATTATCAGTCAAATCGTAAGAAAAACTCGCATGTCACAGGGGTTTCAACACAACTGAATCGGATTTAAAAAGGGGGGGGGGGGGGGAAAGGCAATTGTAGATACCTTCATAAAGAGGGGAGCACAATCGGTACACTTGGGAGGCTTATGGGGATAAGGCTTAGCAGAAGGAGCAGAGATAATAGACCCAGCTGAGGAAAGCACATACATGTCTTCAGGAATCATCCTCTCCTTCTGAACACCTACAAATGCATTGAAAGTTGAATTTGCGAACAGGAATAAAAGAGAATAACAGAACGGAAAACGGAAAACAGAAATCGAAAATAAGAGACTATAAGAAACTGAAAGCAGGCCAAGTGGAATACCAGAAGGGGACATGACGATGAGCTGTTGGGATTTGGGAATAGAATCATCGTGGACCTTGATGGAGATGCTGCCACCGGTGCCGGACACCCATCCCTGTGTGTAGAAGTGACGGCAAAGTTCTGCCACGAGCTCCCTCGTCTCTCTTACAGATTCGTGGTTCAGGTATGACTGACAAACGCCATTAGCTACACCTATCACGGCTGCTGCCATTTTTTTTTTTGGGTAGCCTAGTCTCAGAGCAGCCAAAGACTGAAGACTTTATTTATATAGTTTTTACTTTATATATAGTAAATGACATTGTGAGAGAGATATGATTCTATCTATCAAAAATAACAAGAAAGTGAGAGAATTATGATTCTTAAATGGAAAGATGTATTTTTTAAAATTTAAAGGTAAAGCATTTCTTTTATAAAAAAAAGGGGACCAGATTAATTTTTAAAAGAGTGTTAGAAATAAATTCATCCATAGGCGCACCACTAATCTCAAATTTGTCATTAAGGTTCCGTTACAAAACTTTTCCCTTTTCTAACCATTATTAAGCAAAATACGATCCTGCACAAAATAAAAAAAGGAAAATAAGATCCCAATCTAGTCGTAAGATTCTCTCACGTCGATAGCTTTATTCCAAAATCCCACTCCCCTGTTTCTAACCGCAAAAATCAGAGGCGCGGAAGTGCGGGAACAGCTTCATCGTCTTCTTTGTCCTCCGTTCCGTCAATTTTTCTGTTGGTCTTCATCTGAGACTTTGCCCTAGTGAACTTGAGCAGCAGCGATGGGTTTTCTGTTAAAACCCTCAACCTAGACTTCTCTGGTTCGTTCTTCAAAGGAGGAAGTTGTTAATGATAAACCACCACCAACCCCACCTGGTACCGCCATTTCGGTAGTGGAGGACAAGGAGAAGCCTCAGTGTCTGCCTCGACAGTTGAGACCACGGCAGTCTTGAGGCGCCTGTCAGAGGACGAACGTCTCGTTCTAACCCAAGTGTACGAAGAGGTAATGTATTCATTATCTTCTCTTATAATTCCTCTCTAGGTTAATTTTCTGTTTCCATGTCTTTTCTCCCCTACCCCCACCTTTTTCTTTCCGATTTGTTGATTCTATAATCTTTAGATTGTTGCGCTTTTGCATTACTGGTTTTGCTTGAATCCTTGTTTCGTTATCCTTCAGTTATAACCGATCAATTTAAGGATTCTCGGAATCAGGTCTTCATCTCCCCTTCCCCCACCCCATTTTTTAAAATATTTAATTTCCTTCAGATTGTTTTTGAGATTGCTTAACATAACATTGTTTCTGCATGACAATAAGCTACTGAGAATGCTCTTGACTTGGAGAACTACATCGCTAATTAGGTTCATGAGGTAATTAAGATTTGAATTCTCCATAGTTCTTTTGTAATCATAGCAAGAAACAATGTGGGTCCACCATACCATGCATGCAAATTAAGCTGGACAGAGATAAGGATCATGGCAAGACGTGCTAAGGATTGAGTGTCATCTTCTTCAATCTCTATTCTTTAATATGTGTAATTCTTTAGATTAGATCTCCTTCCACCCATGATTCTTGCAAACTTTCCATCTCACATTGAAAAAGAGAATCTTTATCCTTCATTGTTCTTGGTTTTTCACCACCTCTCAGGTCTTGTTATACAGTTACTGAGAATTGATCCTTGAGTAACACTTATGATACAAATCGAGGATTGGAATAATTCTTCTGGAACGAACTTTCCTCATGCTTATAAAATGAAATGCATAGTTGTTATTTCTTTAAAAAATTATGGAAGTTGTAACTTCAAATTGTGATTCTTGTTTTTTCAATTTCCTTCTGTATATATAAGCTCCAGGGATTTCATCCATGTCTATGTTCTTCTTCATATCACCTCCAATAAAAGTACTTTCCAGGAAAAGAGAAATTAAGGTAGACTGATAGCATCTGTTGACCAAGGACATGTTCTTCATATATAGGTTTCATGTTTCTTTCTTGCAGAGAGTTAAGAGGTACTAGACACTAGACCCTCTGAACCAAATAACTCATATCCAATCCACCCACCCCCAAACAAGTCTTATATCTTTATAATGAAAAACACAAGGTGAGCTCACACTCAAAGGGGAGCCTTCTTCCTATAATAGCAGGATCATGGAATCTTGTCGAGTCCCTATGTTATCTATTAACTCCTTGTCTTAGCGGTTCTATTCCCTTTTGGTCTAGATTGATGCCCATGTTGTAGGGCTTTTGTTGTTGTTTTTGTTTCCTATTCTTCAAGAGTATATGGGTGGGGTCTGTACAATTTATTTTTTTTTGAATAATTAATAAGACCTATCAAAAAATATATTTCAACCCAACTGACCTGCGTGTGCTGTTGCGAAAAGCTTTTAATTATTGGGATCCACAGATATAGATGGTTCAAAGAGGTGCTTATGTCCATGGAGAAATGAGAATGACTTAATAAGCAATTGAGAATAGGACTACAAGTTCTCTTCCTTGCGCCTCTCTATTTACAAAGAATTTCCTTTTTCAGTCAATTAGTTTAATTACAGAGATTTCTCTCTTTCTCTCATGGCTGCATTCCTCACCCTCCCCAAAAAATGTATAGATATATACATGAAATGGGCCTCTCTTTCAATTACTAAATTGATTTTCCCCTCTCGGTTTCCTACTTTCTCATGCATAGACCATTCAAAGGAGGAGTGAGGTCAACAAAGTTGTCTTCTTTGCATGGAATTATAAGACCACCCATTGGGTGATCAAACCCAAATTCTTCTTCAGCCTGACTTAGCAAGTCTTGAAATAATGTCTGGTTCAAGTAGGACACTGGAACCACATATCGCTTCTTCTGTGTCTTCCCCGCATAGACTGCTAAGTGACCTTTAGAAACATCAGTAACTGCGGTAGCTAACTGGTTTCCACCCGATAGAGATCACCGAAGGATTTGCTTAGCATGAATCATCCCATGCAAACGGATACCCATGGCATTGTGTGGATGAGGATCTTTAAAAGAACAAGAACAAGAGAAAGATTTTAAAGAATCCAAAGAGCAAGGGAAAGTTAGACCAAGTATTGGCTGTTGCCATTGCTATGTGGTGTTTTATATATATAGAGAAGTGATAGACTTCATAATCATCTCAAGTGTTTAGTGAATGGTGAAGAGACATTTTGCCTGTGGTAGTCGAGGGACACAGTTCATGAGGTATCACATGGTTCTGTTTTTCAACCCAACATCAAGAATTGAAGACAGAGAGAGAGAGGTGTCAATATCTATTTCAATGGCAATACAAGATGCACTATAGCTTGGGGAAAGTAGTGATGACATGGGAACCCTTGATATTAATTATAGTTGGAATGAAGAGTATAGATAGATAGTTACCCTCTAGTGATTTGAACCACCAGTTTGCAATTTGGTCTGGAGGCATTTTTTGTGATATCTAAAGGGATCCTTCCTGCCCCTTGATGGTAATGCTAACAGAAATATGGATAGGAATAATGTTCTTTTACTGAAGGAATTTGACTAATCATTTGGTGGTCAGGTTTTGGCGATGGTAAAGGGACACACACACACACACACTTTCTTACCAAAAAAGAAAAAGAGGGACACACTTCATGAGTTGTCACATGGTTGTCTTTCAACCCAACATCGAGAATTGAAGAGGAGAGAGAGAAGGGAGGTGTCAAAGTCTATTTTGATGGCAACACAAAGTGCCCTACCACTTGGGGAAACTACTGACATAGGGCCAGTTGATATTAATTATAGTTGGAACGAAGAGTATAGAGTTGACCAATAGTAATTTGAACCATCAGTTTGAAATTTGGTGTGGAGACATTTTTTGTGATATCATAAAGGGATCCTTCCTGTCCCTTGGTAATGCTAACAGAAATATAAAGATGCCTAATGTTCTTTTATCTGTCTGGGGATTTAATTTGACTGATCATTTGTTTGGTCAGGTTTTGGTGTTAAGAAATCATATCAAGTTTCATACATAGTGTTCAGTGTTTCACATCAATCTGTGTTGAAGGATCAAAATCCAGGTACAGGTCCTCTTGCAAATGGGTACAAGATGATGATGATTATCCTTGAATCATAAAAACCAAAAACAGATAGTGTTGAAGTCACTTAAGATGTTCTCTTTTATTCATCTAATTAGGATAGTGTTGTAGTCGATGTAAGGAAGACAAAGTGCCAACTTGTACATGCAGCATTTGGGCCCATGAATGCAAAGCTGGATAGAGATAAGGATCATAACAACGTGTGCTAATGTCTATAAATTGTTTATTTTCTATTCTTTAGGCAAGATCTCCTTCCATTTATGACTTGTTATACATTTACTGTCTTACCAGATCAGTTTTAATTTGGTGACCAGCCTGTCTTACTAGATCAGTTTAATATCATTGGTTTAATCAAATCTTAAGGGCAATCGATAACTTTGTAATGCTCTTGGTACTAATTGTTGATCCACAAGAATCTGCCCCTTGGTCAGATAAACAATTTTTTTATGGGTAGCCACAGATAAAAATTTCTTTTGTACTCTTGAACCATCTCTTTTGCATTTAGTATTTTGTGGTATTTTTGTTTCTTTAATATGCATTACATTGCATGTTTCCCATGGCCAAAAGCTGTTTTTGGTTGCATCTATTGGTCTATATCCTGTGCCTGGCCACAGTTTCTCTAATAGTAAACTGAAAGAATAGAAGTAGTTATTTATAATGAGAGTAATTATTTAGTTTTTATTGCTTATTATCTGTGACTATATTCGTTAAATTCTAATGCAGGTGCGCTTGATAGGATATTGCATCGAGGGTTCTTTGTTTCTGGTATATGAGTTCATTGAGAATGGCAATTTAAGCTGACATTTGCGTGGTTCAGGTGAGAGAACATTAGTACACAACTGTGCCATAAAGTTCTTTCTAACAAACAATTGAACACCTCTAACTGCTTGTAGATCATTCAATTATTGGTTGTGAATTGTGATTACTTTCCTCTGCTTTCAGGGAAGGATCTGCTTCCATGGTTTACCATGGTTCAAATCGCCCTTGATTCAGGAAGAGATCTTGAATATATCCATGAGCATATTGTTCCTGTCTATATCCATCGTGATATTAAATCAGCAAAAATTTTGATTGACAAGAACCATCATGGAAAGGTTGTGACAATCCCTCTTGTTAAGATACAAACATTTTAAAAATTGTTTATCTTAACCGGAAAAAAATTTTGTCTTGTAGGTCTCAGATTTTGGATTAGCCAAGTTTACTGAAGTTGGAAATTCATTGAAAACACGTCTAGTGGGTACATTTGGATACATGCCCCCCAGAGTAAGTTTCTGTTGGTTTATTTCTTTATTTTTGTTTTCACTCAATTACAACAACAAAAACTCAGCCTTTTGTTATCAGTCAATTCTTCAAACTAATTGTCATTAGGGAAAAAAAAAAAAAGGTAATACAAACTCCTTTTGCATACATTTATATTTCATAAAATGCTTCAACCTAGAAAAAGCGTTTCTACTGTATATTTGTTCTGGATTTTAGTATGCTGGCTACATGTATTGAACTGTAGGATGCTACTCTAATGTTTTGGGTGGATGAAAGAACAGTTGCCAGTGAAATTCTTTATAATAGATGCGGAATTAACTGTCATTGAAAATAGACTTCTCACAAGACATGAGAGTTGATGTTTTACTGTTTTTTCTTACTTGGGATATAGATCATGGATATAGAGGCATGATTTGGTTTCACACAATGCAATGAATAAAATAACACTGCAGGACATAAATTTCACCATTTGTACGAGTCTTTAGCTCAAACAGGTAGAGCACTTGGGAAATCCCCAAGAAATGGTGGTTCGAATCCATCAAGATTCATTAATTGTTATTAAGTTTAATTTTTTTACCCACTTTGGTCATGGGATATAGATCAAATCTATAAAGAAAGAATAAAAAAAATTGGGGCAAATTGTTTCTCCAAAAAACTCATTGAAAAAGAAATTAGGGCAAATTGTTTCTCCAAAAAACTCATTGATGCCCAATATGTTTTCTATTTGTTTGGGGAATGGTTCTCTCCAAATATCAGGATTTGAAATGTTGGGTTTTTTTTTTTTCTAGTACAAGATCCATCTTTCTGCCTGAAATTTAGATTAATTGGAGTAAATTAATTGAAATGAAATTTATTTTTATTTATTGATTTTACCCTAAAGATCTACTTGATTGTATCATAATGTATATGTACATTTTCTTGTCTCAAGGTGGCCTGAGATCTTGGAATATATTTGATTCATTTGGGAAGGATTTATTTGATCTAGCAAAGCTTGTATTTGTTCATTAGCACTGCCTTCTCAATGTAGACACTTGACTTTGTAGGAAAGTTTTCATTGGTTTATCTTATGAAATGAAAGCATTTCATAAGATTGTATTCAATATCATAGAGAAGGCAACATCAATTCCATTCAAGTCAAGGCATTTGACCAATAAATTTTTTGACATGCTAGCTTATGTAACAAGGAGTGGGGTGAGAACACTTAACTTACAGTGCCTTCCCAACAAAATTTAGTTGGTGCTTAATTTTAATAAAATCATAGATGAGGCAACTTAAGATCCATTCCAATCAACATTTAGATCAGCTCCCCCAAATGACACGTCGACACTTAAAATATATGGCCAAAAAACTCCAACAAACTATGTCAAGTTGTTTGTAATAAAAGTCCATTTGTGTTTACAATTAAAAAAATAATAATAATGTGGATAATAGAGGAGGCATCATATGATCCACTAGTGTTTGGCCATTTGGCCATTAAAATTTTTCAACATGTTAGCTCATGTGACTAGTGGCAAAAAAAAAAAAAAAAACATTGAAGTCAAGTCTTCTTGAAAAGAAATGTCAAGCGTAACAAACCAATTTGAAATATGGATGGTAAAGTAATTGCACGATGAAGAATCACTATCTTAGTGGCAATTGTTGTCTCATGCATGCTTTGATAATGTTCTTTCACTTTTTTTCTCATTTCGATTTGACTAGTTGTTGGGACCAATGAACCTATTGATGATAAAAGAGTTAATGTATTTTAATATATAAATGGATCTTTGGTCAGATTTACTCTTTCATCAAATATTCCAATTTCTTCACTTTTTTCCTTTTTTGGAGAAGATTTTTTGTTTTTTAAATATTACCAAGTTAGTAGAGAATGCATCATAGTGTCCACTCGGGTTGGCATTTAGATAGTTCCCTTAGTCAACATATCAATACATATGACAATTAAAAAAATAATAATAATAAATAAATATTTATTTAAGAATTTCCTTTAAAAAAATCATTAACCCTAGTTATAGTCTTTATTTTTTTGCGACAATAGAGAAGGCATTGTAAGATCCATTAAAATCGGCATTTGGACCAGTTTCTTTAGTCGACACACATTGGCAATCAACCAACGAAATTACAATCCTATTCTTTGATGCACTATAATCCTTGAAGGAGACCCCTGAGCTATAACTCCTGTGTACAACTTGCAACACCACAATTCATAGATGCTATAATAAAGGTTGTGTCATGAAATAACATTGAAGCCCAACACGCATCCCCAAAATGCAAGTCCCAACTCCCATGATGGATACTCATTGTTTACCACTTCCTTGAAGTCCTTGATAATGTAACAAAGACATGATTCACAACATGATCGTAGAAGGCATTTTAGTACATTTTTTTTTCCTCGCTAAGAATCAGCAAATGGATTTCATTAAATCAAATGAATGACAGAATATAGGCAAAATTACTATTGAGCTATTGAGCTATTGATCCACCTTCGACACGGCCATCAGCAGAACAAAAGCTCAAACAAAAAGACTATTTACATCATAAAGCACAAAAGATGGAGTTTCTTCCCAAACTTTAGATGTTCTTGAAAATGCCCCATGCTTAGCCAATTTTTCAGCCACTGCATTGACCTCTCTGTAACTATGTGAAATGATCCATGAGATATTATCCAAATACTGCTTAAGGAATAACCACTTTGCTCAAAACACAAAAACATCTAAGATCAAAGTCATTATTCCAAATGGATCAGGCTTAACACTAGAAAACACAACTCTATTATGCAATAACCACACAAAATAGAAAGTGATTACAAAAACAAATATAGCACTTTTGAATTCAGCTTTAGAGAAAGAGATATTCAACATAAAGGATAGAACCAGATGCAAAAAAAGAAGAAGAACCAGAGACAAATAGGAAACACAAGCTAACAACAATGAAAATAAGATGACTGCAAATTCTCACTCACAAGAGATACATATAGGAAGAGAGATCAATTCATGCAATATAAGCATGGAATAAACACACACACACAGGGATGAATTCACCAAAAAAAAAAAAAGAGAGAGAATCAATTCAAGCAATTTAGATTGTTGGATTGCTTCTCTCTCCTCTGTTCTATTCGGCTCTAAATCAAAGAGAGAATCAATTGTGAAACACAAAGAGAAGTGTGCCTATATGGATCGTTAATTAACAAAACTACAGGACAATTTACAAACCTATGCAAACAAGGGAGTCTGAAAATGGGTCTGCGTGTGGCAGAGTAACTATCAAATTGATCTTAGGTTTCAAATTTTAATAAAACAAACAATAGATCTAAACATATATGCATGTGCTATACCCAAACTAACAAGGAACCAGAGAAGCTTAAAGCAGAAATGTAGAGTTGTAATAATTATACTGTTTCCAGAAATTACTCAAAACATTGGAAGAAC
>CM040967.1:23763920-23851146 GCA_022985045.1 Macadamia tetraphylla | reverse complement strand
CATGATCCTGCCATGTGCCAGAATTAGGGGTCTAGTGGAGAGATACCTCTCTACACAGGACCGTGTAAATGCAAAATTTCCTAATAATAAATCTCATGGTTCAGAAAATGAGTGACACCTCACTCCAAAAGATTATGCCTCCAAATCCATTTTTTTATTAGTTGTGAATTCAGCCTAGCATCTCTAGAGAAAACTACCATGGGTTAGGGCACACGGGAAACTATAATGGGTTTGGGAGTGGGTATAGGCCAAAGAGTCACATATGTCTGATTAAATCTTTCAGGATATCGTACCTGAGCTAATATGGTTCAGCAAACTAGGTAAGAGCGTATGGATAATCTTGTATAACAACTAAAGTTAAAACTCATATACAATTGCATGCAAGCAAGATAATCTAGATGCAGTCAGTATTTATATCCCAAAAAATGAAAACATTAAGCAACAAACTGTGCAATTATAAACTTGCAAGATGACATGAATAACTCCATACACAAAATTGCACTAAAATATATGTGAAGTTAAGGCCATGGACTTAAAAAAGGAAGTTCCATTGTTTATTGCATAAACAAGCAAGTAATAGAGCAAGTAATAGGTAAGATGATGCATAAACCATGCCACCCCAACACCACCCCCCGGTGCCCCAAAAATATGAAAAAAAAAATATCCTGCACACATACCCATGTGTGTGTTGATCTAAAGGTGTGCTTGGATAAAATGAAGGGTATAAGTATCAACTCAGCTCCTGATACATACTAGAGGGAAACTGGATTTCACAGGCCAGTTTGACTACTATTCCGATTCCTAATTCTCCAGCTCGATTCGCACAACTAATGAAAAAAACATCAGCTAAACCTATAAAAGAGACAGGAGACCCCTTTCTGGGTCAGTTTAGAAAACCCTGATTGAAGCTCAGTCTGGCAGAGAAACACTGCAAGTATTCCACATTTTCACATTAACAAATCAACCAAATTCATTGGCATAAGAAAAGAACAATTAAATGTTATGGCACACAAACTAGAGCCAGCAAGTCTTTTTACTTTTGATAAGAACATTTGATCGACTATATAAAATAAAATTTGCATTTCTATTATTCATAATATACAGCTCAACTAAAACCTTATCACAACTAAATGGGGTCATCTACAGATCCCTGTTTCACCAGTCAACTGTCATAAAAGTAACAAAATTCCATGAACTCGAGGGGGGAAAAATTTCTTCATTAATAATATGGTCTGACCATAGGGAACTGCAAATGTCACCTACCTTATCTTGACGCCATTTTGTTTCCCATTGTGCATCCAAAAATTTTTCCGCCATTTCTCTCTGGGCATTGAGAAGGACTGTCATCTCATACAATTTCTTTGGATCTTTGAGCTCCTCTTCACTCCAAGAAGACGCATTTAATGGAAGATTAAGCTCCTGCAAAAGTCCTATAATAAGTCAGATAATTAAGAGTAAAAATAATAAAACCTTTCAGTTTTGCACATGTTCATCTGTAAGACAAACAAAGATATTTTCGAGCACTGTTTTCTCCTTAATCAGCCAAATTAGTCAATACTCGTCTAAATAGATAATTTCGATCAACTTAAGCATCCAGTTTTTGGGATCTAACACAGTAGTCTGGGTGGATCTTCAGCCATGGGTTGCCCCTTGTTTTGGAATTTTCTTATTTGAGAAATTGGATGAAAAATGTGGAGACTTTCACTCTGTAGCTTCACATGAGAGAAGTTCAGATGAGGGGTGAATACTCACCAATGTGAATAAGCCTTGTCCACAAAGGGTCAGAGAAGAATTGTTGGTAGCAGTGATACAATCAGTATACAAAGATGGTTGGTGGACATTGGAGCAGAGTTAATGCTGTCTCAAACACCAATGAGAAGAAAGTGGGAGCCAATTTTCCGCAACAAGAGGAATGAAGGAGTTCGTAGACAACACTAAAAGATTGACACATGACAGTGCAATTGATGGATGTATTTTTTGCACTTTTCTGGATCAGGGCCCGAGTTCTAAAAACTGCAATCTACGCCATCTCCCAAAGCCACTGCTTTCACCCTACTTTAATAATTTGAGATATGGTTCACTTCCATGTGCTGACTGATGCATCACAGGAAAATTTCCTGGCCACATTGCGAAAGGAAATAACAAAAAGAAAATGCCTTGCCACTGCTTTCACCCTACTTTAATAATTTGAGATATGGATGGTTCACTTCCATGTGCTGACTGATGCATCTCAGGAAAATTTCCTGGCCACATTGAGAAAGGAAATAACAAAAAGAAAACCCCTTGGAGACAGTCACTTTAGAAGCAAGGATCCCAGATTCTACAGAGCTTTCTACTGCAGATAGAGGAATCGATGGAAAAATTCACAGGTTTCAATATTTAATAGGTTTTGTATATAAAAAAGTAAGAGGAAAAGAAACTAAACTAAAAAAGGAAACACACAAGTTTCAAAGTCTGCGAGGTATAACATCTAAAACAGAGGAGAAGAATACAAACATAATATACAATGGAAAAACACTTTTATAGTACTTGTGAAAGAGTAACTCGGGAGAATCATGAGACCCTTGAATGGCGAAAAGATATGCATGGAATAGGGTTGAAAACATGGATTTCAATAGAGTTTAATGGCGAAACAAGATCATCATAGCCAACCCCATTTAATTGGGATAAGGATTAGTCGTGTCTAAGTTTAATTTGAGAGGCGCAAGAGGAGTTCCGCTCCCAGATTGAACCCTGTTGGTTTTTGGGGTTCACATCTCCAGTTCTCATACATGCAAAGTTAAAATTCTGGAATAGAAACTGCAAAACAAAGCTTTGAAAACCAGCCCAGCCCTCAATCAGTTTTAGTTGCCAGTCACTGATTCACCACCGGTCTGCAAACTAACCAAAACCATCCTGATGCAGATAAGCCACTTAATGGGCTTATTTTATTGCAAATAAGCCTTGTGTTGGGTTATGTATGTGTTGGGCCTTTGATCTCATGGGTTTTCTTTGTAATGGACCACTTTAATGGGCCTAAAATATGACTAAAAGTAGAAAAATGGGATTTAATTCATTAGTTTAGTTAAAGTCCTATTTTGAGTCTATTTCCTTTGTTATTTCAGTTTCCTAGTCAATTTAGATTTCTCAATTAGTTAAGGATTGGGTTAGGCCTTTCCTTTTTAGTGTTTGAGATAGTTTTGAGTCTTCTATATAAGTTTGTAAGGGGCTATAACATTGAAAACGAATTTGATTGAATGATAAAAAAAGAAAGCTTTGTGTAGGAGAACTGTGAGATGCAACGTTGTGAGAGAGCTTGGGTGGATGCCCTAGGGGAGTGAGATGCTCGACCCAACCTATTTTCCTACCCTCATTCTTCCCTTCACTCTCTATTTTCTGTTTTATTCATTCTATCAGTTCCTGAATTTGATTTTTAATGAATTTACTAAAGATTCTTCCTGGGATTGGATCACTTGTGACCCAATTTTACATTATTTGGTATCAGAGCCAACTTAACCGATGGAGCCACGTGATTTTCAGAGAAAAATTAATTTAAGGGGGTCCCTTTATTGGGTAAAGGAATTGAACGTCTACTTTGATTCCTACAACCTGACAAAGACACGACGACTTCGATATGTTTGCTCCCAAATGAGTGACTATGCTCAAATCAAACGGAGAATCCGTGAAAGGAAACTTCAAACTCAAGGACGAAAGCCTAGAACTTAGGAGGAGATGAAGTATGAGTTCGTAGGTATGTACCTATCTAAGCATGAACGAAGAATGTATTTCCCTCCACCAGATTTCCAAAAGCCACCTACAATTTACAAAAGCATGAAGGAATCATCAAATAAGCCTACCATGGCTAGCATAGACGATCTCTACAAGGAATTTATGAGATTATCAGACCATATGACTGCTCTTGAGAAAAAGTTTGACGCCAAGTTTGGTCTCTTCCACCTTCCACCTCGAAAGGATGCTACCAAGACCAAAGAAATTTTGAAGAAGGTACAACAAGAAATAAATAATCCTCCCAAAGAGGTCTATGTTGAGGGATTCAAAGCAGAGACAATCCGAGTTGACTGTAAACGACCACTAAGAATTACCCGACGAGATCAACGTTGCACCAAAGTTTGAAGAGGTTTACATATGTAGATGACCCTGTGGATACATCATATATCCGACGATGTTGAGGTTGAGCATGTGAAGTTCGTCATCCCATTAAAATATCTTGCAAAGCGAGCTCCTCACGTTCTAGACTACATCCTTATTATCAAAGGGATACCTGAATTTGTCTACAGCTTGAAGAGGGACGTGCACCATGTTATAATCACCCTCACACTCTATAAAATTCAAGGACAAATTTTTTAAGAGAGGGCGAGTTGATGCAGATAAGTAACTTAATGGGCTTATTTCATTGCAAAATAAGCCTTAGTTTAGGTTGTGTATGTGTTGGGCCTTTGATCCCTTGGACTTTCTTTGTAATGGGCCTAAAATATGGGAAGAAAATAGGAAAACGGGATTTAATTCATTAGTTTAGTTAGAGTTCTGTTTTGAGTCTATTTCCATTATTATTTCAATTTCCTAGTCAATTTAGGTTTCCCAATTAGTTAAAGATTGGGTTAGGCCTTTCATTTTTAATGTTTGAGTCAGTTTTGAGTCTTTTATATAAGTTTGTAAGGGGCTACAACAATGAAAACGAATTTTATTGAATGAAAAAAAAGAAAGATGTGCTGGAGAACTATGAGATGCAGTGCTGTGAGAGACAGCTTGGGTGAGATGCTCGATCCAACCTATTCCCTTCTCCCATTCTTCCCCTCACTCACTATTTTCTGTTTTATTCATTCTATTGGTCCTTGAGTTTGATTTTTATTGAATTTACTAAAGATTCAGTTTATAGACCTCAAGATACCCTCACTAAGATTCTTGTCATTATGCAAAGGTTTGAAACGCAAATCGATAAAAGACCATCTACACCACCTCTTTAGTTTAATACCCTACGGATTGAAGATACACCTCACAGAGTGCAACGTGATCCTGTTATACCCCAGGATGTTACTCGAAAATTTTCTGACAAAGATTATGGCATCAAAATTGAGGTTCCAGAGTTCAGTGGTGAAAAAGGGACCTGAGAAATTTCTTGACTAGCTTACCAAAGTTGAGAGGATTTTTGCATATAAGTCTCTTTCAGACGAGAAAAAGTGTGAAGTCATCCTCACCAAGTTTATTGGGTATGTATGTTCACGGTGGGATGATGTACTGCATGCAAGGTTTGTCAGAAGACTTGGACTAGTTACCAATTGGGAGGTCATGAAGTAGATCCTGCCTGAAAATTTTATTCCTCTTAATTATGAAAAGGTAATGTTCCATAAATTACTTAACTTACAACAAGGGAACAAAGATGTGGATTCCTACACCCTCGACTTCCACAAACTTTCTTCAAGATGTCGACTTTAGAAAATAGACCACCAACAGGTGATGCGATATATCAATGGGCTAAGTACTGAGATCCGACTCGAGTTGGCTAACACTGATTTCAGGTCTGTTGATGTGGCAGCGGCTCATGCCAAAACAGCTGAAGCGAAGTCCATTTATTGGAAGAGTATGCTCAAGACCTCTTCAGTTTATAGACCTCCACCACGTATGGAGGAAAAGAAGCCTAAAGCTTGCAAAGTTGAAAAAAGGTCAAAGATCAACAAGGACAGTGATGGCTTGAAGAACATCAGATGCCATAGTTGTGGTGAAAAGGGTCACTACTCCAACAAGTGTCCTAACAGGACTCATTCTATGAATGTAGTAGAGAAGCAACCGACAGAGAAGATTGAAGATGAGTCTGCTTTATATCCTTATCCTCTTGATGAAGATGATATTGATGATGATGATGAGGAGGATGTAGAAGCTCAATCTGCTAGTCTTTCATCATTTTCAGACAGACTAGTTGACAAAGCTCCTCTCTTCAGACAGAAGGGTATTATCCTGCATGACTCCGACCCTACAGATGTTCATGCAGTTGTTGATACTGGGGCAGAAACAAATTCTATATTTGCTGAATTTGTTCGAGCACACAACTTTCCACAAAAGCAGCTTTTCAAGAAGATTCACGTGCAAGGTTTTGGATCCATAGCTCGAGAAGAGGCCACTACAATTATTCGAGTACATCTACAGTTTGGGTCACTACAGTACCATGTGACTTGCTTGGTCACCCTATTGGCGCACTACGACATTCTTCTAGAGCGACCTTAGCGACAGCGGCATTCTCTATGATGGTGCACGGAACACCATCAAGGTGAAGTAAGGTGGTCGTACTTATTTGATTAGGCCACACACATTATCAGACATGCCACATCGTCGAATAACTCCTGCTCCACTGACACATCAGCCTACTCTCTCTCCTCTTGGAGTTATGCTTCCGTCATCTGCTTCAAGATATGTGCCACCTCAGCGACGAGCAACTTACAAGGGTATCTTGGGAGCACAACCTAACTCGACAGAGTCGAGTTCTTTGAAGACCGGGAGAGCTGATGCAGTTGGGCGTTGGGCTTGAGATAACATTTGATTTGATTCCTTATTCTATCCTTTTAGAGCTAGAATTAGTTGGTAGTATTTTTATTTAGATATATAAGAGATTTCAGAGGGAAAAATAGATAAAAAAATTCAAAGGGAGAATAATGGGAAATCGGCAGCCATGGTGCAGCCAAGCAAACATTTAATGTCAAAATTTCAAATCTTCAAATCTCAATATTAGTTTTCTTCCATTACATGGCTATTTAAAGAGAATTAAAACATAAATTGGTAGTTTTAAAAAATGGACACTATGTTAATTGACCACTGAAAATAAAGCCCTTCCATAGGCGACTCAAGCCCTCGAGTTTCTCCACCAAACTCCTTCCCTGCAGTGAGCTTCTACTCTACAAATCATCCTGGTTGCTACAGTACCGCCCAGAACAGGTTCAGGGTCTTATTCTCAAGTTCTGGAATGCACAATCGACTGCTTATTGGCTGGAATCAGTAGAACCTGGAGTTGCGATCACACGCTTGAAGTTTCAGGCCCATCCGATACCTATTGAAGGACTTCCTCCTCCAACCGAAACCAGTCTTGGTCTCTGTTGGCTATTGTGTTCTATCGTGACCTAAGGTTGAAGATGAAATATTTTCTTATTTGCAAACAAACCTCTTGCTGTTATTACAAGTAAGCCCTTGCTTCATAAAGTTATATTCTATTACTCCCCCTTCTCTTCGGTAATTCTTAAACACCCCCTCCTTCCAATTTCTATTTCAGTTTAACCCTATCATTTATTTTTCTCTCTTTTAAGTGCTCGAGTGTTTCTGAAATTACAAGATTGCAACTCAACCTTTAAATTGAGATATTTGTCATACTTGTGGGCACTAAGCGATTCGATTTCAGTCCTAGGAATCTGGATCCGGATCCCCCCCAGCTCAATTTACATCTCTGTTCCCAGAATACCGGTTAAAATTCTGACATTTGAGAAACTCACAAGTTGTGGGGTAGTGACATCAGCAATTCATGTTTTACAAAGTGGAAAAAACCAAGAAATGTATCTCTCTCTTTTTTTTTTTTCCCTTTTTCTTACAGTATCTGTGGTAAGGGCCATTGCTTAGAACAATGGTAAAAGGCTTAGGCTGCCAGGGCAAATGCCTGGGTTCAAGTCTTGAGGCAGCCACTTTCTGCAAAAATGCCAGACTCAAGTTCTGTAAATTTCTTGAATGTCCACACAAACATTCCAAAAAAAAAGCACCACTAAAACATAATACAATAATTGAGAATACTTACAGCCCAGTTTTGTGGTCGTGGTGGGACATCAAGTTTCATTACTTCTGCCTCTAGTGACTTCTTGGCCTTATAATAAGGTATGTTTTTCACAATAACTGGATCATCCCTTGCACGAACAGGGTCTATGGCAATGAGGGCCTGTTAATTAAGTACCTTTTTGAGTTCAGAAGTTCGGGCAAAGATTAAAATACTTGAAAACTACAACAAAATATTTTCTATCTTTAAGCTTTCATCTATCCCAAGTTCCCAGAATATGGGGAAGTCCATATATCAAAATTTTAGCTCAAAATAAGCGGAAAAAAATCTAAATAAAATGGAACCGTATGCAATAAAAAGGGATTAATTTCCAAGCAAATATCTTTGCAGAGAACCCAAACCAAGCTTGTGCTTGGTATCAACTTTTTATCAAATAGATCTCTTTTTTTTTTTTTTTGGGGGGATGTGGGGATAGGCAGCAAGAAGGAAAATATATCTAGAAAAAAAAAATGGCAAAATTAAAAGCACAGAATCCAGACCAAAAAAAACCAGCCACCAAGTAAAACAGCAGCACATAACCAATCTCACCCCTAAGAAATCCCCAATCACCATCAACCTATGATTTGTCCGACAATTCACCTCATTCATTTCCCGCTTGTCCATGCATCATGTTGGACACTAGTGCGGACACAGCTAGATATTCGTTAGGACACTGCTGTCCATATTTGTTTATAAGCCACCTCAACATGGTCCTACTTGGATGTTTTGCTTTCCATCCTGAATTTCTTGTTGACCATTTCCTTCTACTTAATATGAATTACAATATACCTAATCACATATACTTGTACGTGTTTCTATTGGTTTCAGGAAAAGATAATAGTAAGTACTTCCAATAATCTAAGCATCAAATATTCCCAATGTGGGGCATATTTCATTATTTGAGAGGGATCATGGTTTCACTAATCTGGAGATTTGCAGATGCTAAATGTCAAGCTCAACTGATCAATTAAATTTAAAAATATCAATCCACAGTTCAAAGCAAATATATGAACAACTAAAAAAGCCAAACTCAAGATCCATGCCCACCACAAAACAGAGGAAGAGGATAAAATAAAAGAAGAAAACAAAAAAAGAAAGATCTATGCTGGCATTCATCTAGACTGAAGACAGCCATTTTCTCCACGTCAAATACAGTTTCACATGATTTATTTGCGAAGAATAGAGACAGTTCAAACTATGAGCCATATTAAACCAAAACCAGGTTAGGAACCTGACCTTGCACATCATATACATCCATAATCTAATTTTTAAACAAAAGTGCAAGGTATGAGCTGACCTGACATGTTGATAAATAACCAAATGAATAAACCCATGCAAATAAAAGTACCATAATGATGAGAATCATCCCAGCTGAAAACCCTTTTTCTTTCTTCTTTTTTTTTTTTTTTTTGGGGGGGTGTGAATAAATTAATTCATTATACCAAGACCAAAGAAGGAGAATATAGCGGGCCCCAGAAGAGGAAGGAGATAAAAAGAAACAATATAAAGAAGCCTCAGCACACAGCTAGGGGAGCGATGAGGATTGAGGAATTCAAAGAAATTGGAAGGCCAAGAATCAATAATAAGCCTATTCCAAAGAGAACCAATACACTGCAAAGAAGCTAGAGAAATCTTGCTTCTAACTTCAAAGGACATAGAGGCCAAAATCTGCTGAAGGGACCTAGTTGAAAACTTACAAAAAGAGAAACTAGAAACAGAAGGCCGCGAGAACAATGTTTTTTTTTTACTTTGGTCGAAATGAAACAGCCTGCAACTCAGCTGGAATACAATGTTTCGACCGAAACTTTCAGGTTTCGCTCGAAATTTCAGTTACTTTTGGGATTCGGGTTTCACACTGGCCGAAACATAACATTGCTTTAACATGAAAACCAAATTTCGATCGAAATGGATCGCTGTTTCAACCCAATTCGGTGATTTGTCCCAGTTTCAACAAAAGTGCTAGAAAACCCTCTTTTTTCTTTTCTTTTCTTTTTTTTTTTTTTTTTGGCCAAATCACCAGAAAATCTTGGTGGAACGAGTTGGAAATGACAACACATCTACAACAACGATTGAGCTAGATTTGTTGAAAACTTTGAGGTATACACTTTTCCCTAAAGTTAATTTTTGCAATAATTTGATCAATATTTAGTGGCTGGGCTTCAATTTTTTATCGGTTACATATCGTAGGCTGACCTACAACTTCTTGGAGTCAGATTTAATTTTCTTTTTTTTTTTCTTTTTTTTTTTATTTATTTTTTTTTTTAGAAATGAGTTTCTTTAAGCAAATTTGGAGAAAAAAAATAGGGTTAATATACATTGGTTGAGGCTCAATTTTATATAAGTTAGACACCATTGGACGATCTACGGCCTCATGGTGTTGCTTTTTCTAACTTAATAATTTTTTATTTTAGAAGTTATAAAATGATTTAGAAAATGCAAAACACTTCAAAAAATAAATAAAAATATCATGTTTTGGTTTGAAAATTAAAAAAAATTAAAAAAAAAATTTGAAAGTATTGTTTTTGTCTTTTCAACTCAAAATGGAGATTAATGTGTTGCTCCATACTTAAATTTAGATTAAATTAGGGTATTATTATTTTAAAAATATAAAAATTAGTTTTAATTAGGAAAAAAAATATGAATTTAGTAAAAATTAAGAAATAAATTTATGTTGTCATAGGATTTTTTATTTTTCAGAATTTTAAAATGATGTAGAAAAATTAATAATGTAACACTTTTTGTTGCAACAGTGTATGAAGACTACACTATGGCTGCTCAAGGAGGAGATGGGGGAGACATAGCATAGAGGCATGGTGTACCCATTGAAAATGTTATGAATCACAATGCAACTACTATGGGAAGAAAACATTGGAGGTGGAACCACTTGACTAAAAGTGGATTTGGCAGGTGGATATAGGGATGTGGCCAAATGCCTTAGGGTACTTCTTAAGGTGTAGAACTAGAAGTACAAAGCTGCCCTCATGAAGGAAGGAATAAAAAGGAGGTTAGATAAGCAGAAGGCAAGTGAGGACTGCATGCATGTTGACGTGGAGACAGAGAGAGAAGCAAAGGTGAGACAAATATGGCTTCCTAGGGCAGCAAGCCGGGTCACACATATGCAGGAGGATAGAACCAGAGTTTTGGAGAGTTCCTCCAAAGTAGTTGCACCAAAGGCTGGTGGTGGTGGCTCTTTGCTCAGGGTAGAAAGTGCTGAGAGATAGGCAAAGGTAGGAGCAAGGGATGACTTTGATTTTGATAGTGAGAACTACATACTTGTTGATGTGGAGACAGAGCAAGAGGCAAAGATGAGATAAATATAGCTTGCTAGGACAGCAAGCCGAGTTACACAGATGCAAGAGGAAGATATAGCGATAGTTCAAGGAAGGAATTGGTTCCTCTAGAGCAGTTGCACCAGAGACTAGGGAGATGCAAGAGACATGGAGGAGGGGGTTCAAGGATCCAGATGCAACCATTAGGGCAGTTAACATAATTGGAAAGGAAGGACCATGAATGAAAATGGAAGCTGCGATGCAGGAAGCATTAGGCTCGAGGACACGGGTCTCCAAGAGGTAGCAAAGGGCAACTCAGGATGATTTAATAAGGGAACGGATGGAGGCATGCTCAGCTAGGCAGTTAAAACCCGGACATTCCATATGATCCAAGGGATTATAGAGTAGGGGGAGGGTGGCACAACAAATGCTCAAGAGAGCAGGAAGGGGCCTTGGAGGCCTTTGAAAGGCTAGAAGAAGGCTAAGGCCTGAGCCTACGGTGGTATTCCTTAAGAGGGGAGGGGATAGGGGTTTTAAGTTTCTTAGGATTGGAGGCAGACCCTTTAGAGTTAGGTTGGGAGCTGGGTCAAAAGAACTTGGTCTTTTTGATAGGAGCAACAGAAGTGACAGGCAGGGGCTTGGTCTTCAGCAGCACCAAGGGGGGTGAACATCATCAGCCAAAAGGGGATAATCGGGAGCATCGTCTTGAGCAAAGGTTTGAGCCTGAACTTGAACTTGAACCTGAAGCCTGAAGGTGAGATAGCAAGGCCAGTGGCAGCTCCACGGGAGGAGGCACTTCGACAGCTGGGGATCGAACCATGGAAGAAGCATAATGCTCAGGAGAGGCCTAAGCGGACCAGAGAAGAGGAGCACCTTCCAAGTGGCCAAGGCAGGCAGAAGGCCAGTAAGGGATGACGTGGCAATTATAGGCGTGGCAGGAGACAAAGTGGCAACAACAGGTGTGGCAATAGTAGGCAAGGCATTACAAACATGGCAGCATAAGTCGAACCAGCAAGCAAGGTATAGGTGGCAGGAGCCGAGAAGCCAGTAGGCAAGCTCAAGGGGCAGTTGTGGCAGGAGTAGATGAAACAAATGGCAAAGCAGTCGTGGTAGGAGCAAACGAACTGGCAAGCTAGGAGTTGGTCGCATAAATGGCCTACGAGGACCAAAGAGGAGAAACCGACGTAGCATAAGACAGAGAGCTAAAAGGCGAGGCAAGGTGGAGGGTTGGCACCAGAGCATAGTTGTCAAGGCGTCGCCTAGGCGACGACTAGGCGTCCAAGCGGTTTTCCTGGGGCCTAGACGACAGCCCCCTTGTTGCACTGCATGTCACATTGTGTTTCGGCACTTATTTATGCCAAATATCATTCAAGTAAATGTTTTTAATATTTGTTATTTCATTTACTTAAGATATTATTCATAAATAAGCAAATACTATTTGAATCAATAAAATAGTTTAAAAATCAAATTCAAAAGGATAAAAGTCAACCCCGTCAAGAACAAAACGGATTTTGGTTATAGGGCGATTTTCAACTTTAAATGCTAGGGTTTTCTCAATTATGAAAATTTTATAAATTCTATCATATTAAAACATGTAACAACCAAAAGTCCGAAAAATAATATTTTGTTTTGATATTCATAAAATTATTTTCATTCGGTGATTTTAAGATTCAGACTTAAAAATAAGTTTGATGAAACATAACTTTGTCATTGCAACTCATTTAAGTAATCTTAGACTTGTTAGAAATCTGGTTTTATGTTATAACTAATACAAAAGTCTCATGTAAAATAAAATCATTTGACCATCAAACTTATTATAGAATAAGAGCATTTCTCTAAATGTTGATTTTAATGACTTGATGTGGCTTAATCTTGATTTTTAAGATACAGGTATATATAACTTACTAAATAATGTTAGAAAATAGGAAAATAAAAATAACACTTGTTCCCTTTAGGTGGCGCTTCGCCTAAGCGCTTAGACAACCCTCCACCGGCTTGGTTCGCCTTGGCGTCGTGACAACTATGCACCGAGGAGATGTGGAAGTAGCAAAGGGGTCGCCAAGAGGGCGAAGCAACACAAGGGGAGACTACGAGGACCACTGGAGAGGAGTAGGAGCAAGAATCATGTGAGGGGTGAAGCGGGAGGTTCTCTGCCACCCACCAAGCTCAACCCTTGGAGCACCAGTAATGAAGCGGGAGTTGGGCAAGGTTATCCATATTGGGATGGAGCAGCGGTCCATCTTCCAGAGCACTGAGCTTGTCTCGTTCTTACAGAAGTTGAAGATAAAGATGCCATTGTCAAGAAGAAAGGTGTCCAAGGTGCCAAATTCTCCATTGCTTCAAAAGAGAGGATTTCACGACATTGAATAGGGGCCTAATTCCAAGAAAGTGTCCGATCAAACAATTCTTCCATTTGAGGATCTGAGGTTCAAGGAACCCAGAGAGGCACATATCGACTTTCTTATCGTCTAAGAAAGAAGGGGGGAAGAAATGGATGTGTCCAAATCTGGAGGAAGAAGGGTTGGAATTGGCAACAAAGGACCAAGATTTTCAGGGATGGGAAGGTTTGGAGGGGAGGGATAGGAGTTGAGAGGGAGGAAAGAGGAAGAGCAAGGCTAACGGAGGGTGCGGCTGTAGGGGTGAGAGAGGGGAGAGGAGAGGACAGGGTGTTTCATATGGTTATTAGTGGTCGGAAGGTGGTCGGACATGGGAGGAGTGAGGTTCAAACCATGACTAAGAGGGGGAGCATTTTCTGATTCATCCAGATGCACCTAACTTGATGAAGATAATGATGAGTCCTGCTTGACAATAAGGGGGTGAATCAGCATATCCAATTTTTTTTTTTATCCAACACAATCTGACATCGCAAATAGGTTGGCACTTAAGCAATCACACACACATTCTTGTACACACCTAACCTCCTATCATAGGCATTTTCATGTGCACACCCATCTTGCAGCCCACATATAATCCAAATGCAATACAAGAAATTTAAAGAAGCCACACGCACAACATAACTATTTTTACGAGGTTCAGCAATAAGCCTACAGCCCCGGAGTAGTGCCTATAAAGGCTTCATATCTACTTAATACATTACTTAACTATAGTTGTAGTAAGGAGCACCTACACCCAAGTTTTTCCCAGCATATAACTAAGAGGGAACTCAGTGCCAATACAAACGACAATACCCGCTATCGAGTTTACCCAGCATAAAACTAGAAGGCCCCACTCATGGCAAAGTTTAGGTAGTAACAACTATCAAGACACATGTCCCGTGTCCAGATGCAACGGACACCTAAGGAGAAAGATAATGGACTTATAATGATGCCCTACAATTTTCCACAAGCTAGAATAGTTTTACAGCACACATTAACTATCTCTAGCATACATACTATATTTAGATGGCATATAAAAACAAACTAAGTTTGGAACAAGCTTACAGTCGTATCCGAGATGTCCAAAGATGACCCAAAGTTGATCTTTGTTCACTGGAACCTTCAACTACACCTCTGATGGGTGAACTTGAATTTCAAGTGTACACAGTAGCTTTGGAGACCACTCAATCAACCCTCTTTGTCTCTTCTTCTTCAATGCACACGAGAACAACAAACCCCTTTCTTTCTTCAACTTTTCTTCCTTTTTCTCTTTTACTTTCAGTATAAAGCTTAATCACACATCCACCATGTTCAGCTTCCTTTAATGGAGCTCTCTTTAAATTCACTTGAGGTAGAAACTCACATTCAATGCACTTAAAGTGATTTTTTTTGGGTGGGGGGGGGGGGTTCTTCTGTTCTCCTTTCTCTTCTAGGACCTTATCTTCTTTTGTTCTTGGAAGAGAAATAATGACAATGAGCCCTAAATGTCACTTAAATAGCCCAACAAAAGACCCAATCCGGAGCTTGGTCCAACCACCCAGATTGAACCAGAAACCAGTCTAGCAGACTGAACTTTCCTCATTCCATAGAGCATAAATTTTTTATATAGCTCCGATTTGGGTGATTCTTGTCTCATTTGAAAGAAGACTAAAAAATCTACAACTTTTCCAGAAATAGTCTTCCCCCAATTCTGCCTGGAAGGTGCTGAAAATTGACTCAAAATCATATGAACCAAACCCTTCATGAGTTGATAGTGTACCTGTAAATGAACAACTTACTCCAACTCAAGGTTGAATGTCAATGTTGGGCAGATTGCACCTCTTCAATGGAAATAGTCATATCTCTATCATTTGAGCTCTGATTGACCCGATCCTTTTTGTACATACAGAAGACTCGAAGGACCACAATTTTCAGAAGGTGCCATCAACCCAGGTCCAGTGCATGGATCCTAAAAATGGGCACGAACCCAACTGATGTGTAGGACATTGCGCCTGAAGATTATGTCGTAACTTTTCACTTCAAAATCAGATTGACACAATTCTAGTTGTGTTGGATTCATGACTCAAAGTACTATAATTCTCTTAAACAAACCATCTTCAAAATTGTTCCTAGGCGTTGTCTAAGTGCTCTAGACACCAGGGTGGAATAATGACATCTGTGCTTGAAATGTTCCATTCTAGAAAAGATTTCACTCTCACCATAGTTTGTCTCTCATACGCCTAGGCACCCCTCCAACGCCTTGACAACTATGGTCTTACATCACATGGTAGCTCCCACTAGGAACCCTAGGTACCACCCAACACCAACATCAAGCATGCAAATATTCAGTATTAGACATCTGCTGTTAAATTCCATTTCCTTTACATATATCTTTTAGAAAAATTAACTAAATGGATCTAATATAAACTGCATAAAGAAATAAATTCATTTGCACAGAATTTGCTGTTATTCAATATATATACAGAAGAAAAGGAGCAGAAAATTTTGTTACCCACTTCTTGTAAATGCTCCCAACCAGGTTTCCGCTTAGCTACCACATCTCGGAGTTGATCATATCGCATTGATTCCTAGGCCAAGGGGTAAATCAATCATCAGTAAAGGGAAAAGAGCTACTATTAGAGGGAAGAATGTTCCACAACCTTACTAGGTCAGAGTAGAGAGCTATGTTACAGGACCCTCACTAAAACTATCTGTGAGGAAAGGAATTAAATCAAATATTGCAAGAACCAACATATAAAATATGATATGATAGACCTAGAACCTGGATAAGAGGAATAATAACTGAATATGACCCACTAACCTTATATTGCCACCAGATTTTTTGTTTGACATCATCATCATAGTTGAATCCTCCCAAAATCTGAGGCATGGTGATTAACCAAAATTGAGCTATGTTTGGATCTCTCATGCCATGAGCGATATTCTGAAACAATAAACAAAAGCAAGATAAAACACTGTTGTTGGATATAGTTAACTATTAAAGCTTCTCTTTCTTTTTTTCTCCACAGCACTTGTCCTTGAATTTTTATAGGATAATTGAAGAAATTTACAGCTAGCTAGGGATGACAAACCTTTCCTGCCACGAAAACTAAGTTAAAAAATATATATATATATATATATCTGATAAAAAAAGACTATGCATTTACTGCTTCCTTTTATGATAATAGTATAAGTAACAGTTCTGCAAAACAATTTGAAAAGAATAATGTATATAAAAAATAAAAAAAAAACTAATTATCCATCTAATTTAATGCATAACAATTAACTCAGTTGGGCAAACTTAGTCTCAGTAGTTAACTGGGAAATCAAGGACAGCAACAGAAACTCCTGAAATGTGTGTCAGTTGAACTATTTATGAATACCAAGGGGAATTACTATAACGGAAAAGGGATGTGTGGAAAGTTCGCATATTAAGGAACTCAAGCAATTCATATGCAGGCTTACTTAGGGTTGTCTCGATAAAGATGGTGGATGTAGGCATATCCCTTGCATAGTACAAGAATTCGGTGAGATGTCGGAAATTTCTCGGTTTTGACAGCTAGAGTCAAAACCACTTACGATATAGAAAAAGTGCAATACCTCAAGTGAGATTCAGTTTCGGACAGACATTGATCTGGGAAATTTCTCGGTTTCGACAGCTACCAAGTCAAAACCACTTACGGTATAGAAAAAGTGCAATACCTTGACTGAGATTTTCATTTCAGACCGAAATCTTGGTCCGATATTTCATATCGGAATATCTCGGTCAATGCCACATGGATCTTTATATAAACACCCAAACTCGGTTATTTCGACCTGTTTCAACCTGCTATCCCACAAATTGGTTTTTTGCTGCATCTTTTAGCCAAATCTTACCAAAGAAGCTTCGAACAAGTGGATTTGTTAATTTTGTTTCTCAACACCATTTGGAGGAGATTTTATGCCCGATAACACTTGAAGGTAACACACTTTTCTCAAAAACATTTTTTTGCAAAAAAACATGATGAATAAGGTGAGTCATCCAATTGCATTGTACTATACTACTAAATATATGTCTCTTTCTAATAATTACTAACAAACCATGTACGATGCCTGATTTATTGAATGGTTTATAATTTGATATATTTAATTCCTAATGCTTATTTAAGTTGTTTTACTTGAATTATAAATGTTTTAGTAGTACAAAAGATTGTATAGTACCAACCTAGGAAGTCAAAGTACCATTTTGGGTTTGATTTTTTAAAATTTAATGTTTCCACTGTATTTAGAAGGCCTAAAATAGGCTGGATGACACATTTCAAGACCTAATTTGGCCATATGACCACCGAAACAAAACCCCGGAATTTGCCGAAAAAATGCAAGGTTTCGGCAAGATCTCGAGATATCTCGGTTTCGGGCATGACCAAAACCATCCCAAAACTGAGACCTCGAACCTTGATCCCTTGTCGTGCCAAATTAAATTCTCACAATGATAAAAACAGTCTAAATTAGCTTCATAACAGTAGTAAGCTCATCATTAACAGGATTTGTTAACTTTACTCGGGCTTTCCCTTATTGAGCATAATATTAATAACATATCATGGACGGTACTTCTTGCTAGGTTGTTGTTAAGCACCAAAGCTCAATCTTCTATTACATTTTCACCTTAAGAAGCACAAGATCTTTTTCATCTTTTAAAACTATTACCTATCAGCACTCCTTGTTTTGATTTTAACATATGCTGGACAGTTACAGAATTACAAATCAACAAGATCAAAATTTTCATAGCTGTACTTTGACAACTTTAAGTATAAGGAACATGCAACATGATATATGAGACTATGTAATCAAGTCACATGGCACAACCAAACAGCAGGAAAGGAGTCGAAACAAAAGAAGACGGTTGCAGGAACTCTCAAAACTTTAAGGACTCGTCAGACAGGCTTTAATATGGTTAACTATTAATTAATAAGAAATTGCAAGGGACTGGGAATTCTCACACCAACCTCGTAGGGGTAATCCATCTTGCTCAAGACACTGTATGCTTTCCAGGGTGGCTCCATAATCTGAGAAGAAGAATGAAGAATTAAAGAAGAGAGAATGTGTTCCAGTGCAATTTTTTTTATACTTCAATATAAAGATTCTTATCTTCCCCCACCCCACCCCCAACAGAGAGAGAGAGATCCAAAACTCATCCAAACCTAATTCAACCCTACTGCTGTTCTAGAGTTGTAAATTTTCTTTTTCTCTTTTTGATAAGCAACAATAAAACGTTGTTGATATGAGAAGAATTACAGAGTGCTACCAAACATTACAACAGGAAACCCATTCTAGAGTTATCATTTAGTTACTTTTTTCTGTCATTTAATTTCACTTACCTTACAAGAGGGCTATACTTGCAAGCTCCATGGCAGCCCTAGTTTTATTTTTTCTTTTTCCTTCATGTTCAATTTAATTAGGACCGTGTTAGCTAAGTTGGTCTGAGTCAAGTTCTGGTAAGTTGTGGCTTGACTATCCAAATGGGTTTATCAACACACACACAAAAAAAAAAATGTAGAACTTTTTGGATGTATATTCTTTTTCTTACATTCTTGTATCAAGTTTCCAATGTTTTTCCATCTCAAAAAAAAAAAAAAAACAAAAAAAAAAAAATTCCAGATCCAACCCAGCCTTGCAGAAACTCAAGGTATTTCAAAAACAAATTACAAAATAAGGGATTTTTTTAATCTATCAGATGGAAATAATACCAAATAGATAGATTTTAAAAAAATAAAAAATAAATAAAATAAATAAAAAACCCTTCCTGGAGGCTTACTAATACATCGTAACTCCACTAATAACGGTAGGGGGAAAATGATACAAGGAAAAAAAAAAAAAACCTCCAACAAAATTCTAGCATCTGTTAGATAACCTTCCTGGAGGCTTACTAATACATCGTAACTCCACTAATAACGGTAGGGGGAAAATGATACAAGGAAAGAAAAACCTCCAACAAAATTCTAGCATCTGTTAGATATGCACTAATGCATCTCACTCTTCCAAATAAGAAAACATACCAGTTCCAAAGACACTACATTGAAGAATGCATGCTACATACCGGAAAGGTGAGGGGGGGACAAGAAACAAAAAGAAAGGGAAAAGGGGCAGATTAAAGAAAATTCAATACAAATAAAAGTCTCGCGTAGTAACCAATGGAAATGTCACAAAATGACTCACATCATCAGCAGAGATCCTAACTTGTAACTTGTGTTTACATTCAGGACAGCTCATCACACCCTGAAAAATAGAGAAGTTAAACACATTATTATAAAGTAAAACACAATACAGTTAAATTTAGGGGGATAAATATTGTTTCATATATTATTAAAAATTGGGTAAACCTTCAGTACAAGAGAAATCACATTAGCCCTAATCTGATCATATTCCACATTCAAACTTGCCAGGAAATCATAGACCTGGAGCATCTTCTCCCACTTCTTAAAACCTACAACTTAAGTAGCATAAGCAAGTCGATAGGTCTCATAGTAATCATTTCATTCCACATTCCATGCAGTTCAGAATAATATTGGGATACTGTGAGATCCTTCTGAGTGGCCTATGAAGTTTCTTTCTCAATTCAAAGCAATGGGCACTAATTCCCACTTGAGAATAGGTTCCATTCATAGCTTTCCGGATAAGGGCAGCAGTATCAAGCAACAAATAGCCCCTAGCAATAGAAGGGGTCATAGAATTGATAAGATATGACATTACCATACAGTTGGCAGCGTCCCATTTGTCTTGAGGGGCATTGATGCGGATCCGGGTTCCAAAACGGAATCGGATCGCTTAAGGGCCCACTGGGATGCTCAATAAACAATAGCAATAACCAACGACAGATTCGTAATTGAGTAGAGCTTAAACTAGATGGCAAAACTGTAATTAAACTCAAGTTTCAAAGAGAATGGCAATTCTGTAAATACATAGGAATTTCCAAATAGTGGCAAACTTGTAATTTATGAACTATTTAGAACCCCTTTAGAATTAGATAATTGGCTTAGGACACAAAGGGAATTAAATCAAAAGGAAATAGTTGATTCTGAAAAAGTAAAACAGAGGTGGGGTTAAACTGAAATAATAAACTCAAATCAGGGCTTTATTGTAATATCAGGAACTAGGGCTTAAATGTAAAAAGAAAGACTTAGCTTCTTCTTCCTCACGATAAACAGAACCAGGGTAAAGGAGAACCCAGAAATCAATCCAGCCGCCTGTCCAAGGGTCCAACCCTCACAAAAATCTGGGAACAGGGTCGTTTTCCCCAACTGTGGTGAATCCAAGCTTCCAATCTTCAAACGGATGAGCTGAAATGTTAACTATGCTGCTGCAGTCAAGTCTGGCGCAAGTTGCAGAACCAGATCTGGTTTCGAGTCGATTCCTCGTAGCAGATCCAAGCTTTGGAGTTAATATTATAGGGTTTGAGACGCCTTCAAGGTAGCAGCCCTTTGACCCAAATCTCAGAGTCAACAGGTAAGAGACAAGGGTTCAACAAGCTTCCCTTTGGTGCTTGGTGTTACCGTCCAGCAGAGAAGATGAACAGTAACCAGCAGTTGTAAATAGGGAAACAAAGAAGAAACTAATGGAGATGAAGAAGAAAAACTAAAGAGGAAAATAGGAGAGGGAAAAGAAGAGATTAGAAGATTTCAGAGAAAAAAACTTCAAAGTGGGAGAACAAGCTTCACGGCAGCCATACCATTCATTCCAAAATTCAATTCTTCAAAACCCAAGTTTCACTAGTGTATTATAAGGCTATAAAAAAGAAAATCAAAGCATAAATTGGTAAGTAAGAAAAATTGGAAACTAGCCTATATAGCAACTAAAATAAAAATCAAATCTAAATAAAAGACTGTCAATCTAATTTCTAACTAATAAAGGAAAGTAAATAAAGAACCCCAAATCAAAGAGCTCCCTTCCATCGCCCAACTACATCAGGCACCAGCAGGAGTAGGGTGAGCAATATTACCTATAAGATAACCGGCATAACCACGGCCGGCAATAGACAAATACTAGAGTGAGACCACATCAGATAGTTGCTCCTATCCAACTTGATAGGGCAAGTAGGGAAGATAGGGTAGTCTCCATTAGAACCACGACTCCCCCCATCCTAGAGAACTTATGTGCCAGTGTCTTCAAATGCCATAAATGTTGATCCCAAGAACAATCACAAGAAGAGTAAATCATCCAGATCTAGCCAATCACAAGGATTTAGGTCTTCAACCATCCATATCTAGTCCATCACAGGGGATCTGAGTAAAGGTTAGGGTTCCAAACAAGGAGAAGGCCCCCGATGGGAAGAAACTCACCACCGAGGGGAAAATCCTAAGGGAACCAAAAGAAAAGAGAGAAAATACTCTAAAATAAAAAAGGTGGTGAGGCACTAGAGAAAGGAGGCCAGAGAGAGAGAGACGCGGTGAGGGAAGTGCTTGGGTGACAAAGAGAGAGAGCGGTGACAGAGGTGGTGGAGTCTAGGAGGAAAGCTTGGAGGCAGCAGTGGTGGTGGCTGTGCGCAAGGGAAAGTGCACAAGGAGGAGGTGGCAGTGATGATGCATGGCGGTGGTGGTAGGGTTAGGATTAGGCTTTTAAAGGGAAAGAGGAAGAGAAGGGTTTTTCTCTCTAACCTGCTCTGATATCATGAAGAATAAGGGAGAATGTGACTTGTGTCTAATCTTGACACATGCCTCTCTATTTATAATGAAAATAAAACCCTAAAGGGCTTAAGGGTCCGTTAAGATAAAACCCCTAAACCCCATTAACAAAAATTTCATTATTACAACACATCCTATTGCTAAAATTGTTTGCTATGACTCACTCTCCCTCCTACTTTAGTTTTGTCTCCTCTCTATCTACTGCCCTATTCCCTAGACTTGGTAGGAAGCTATTATGGAACCACAGAGGCAGGCAGCTCGGCTGAAGAGATATAGGCATTGAAGAAAAATAACACGTGGGATCTTGTTTGTCTTCCTTCATAGAAGAAGACAATTGGGGGCAAGCGGGTCTTCACCGTTAAGCAGAGGGCTGATGGTACAATGGACTGTTATAAAGCTAGGCTTGTCGCCAAGGGCTTCACCCAAACTTATGGGATTGATTACCAAGAGATGTTTGCACCAACAGCCAAGATGAACACTATTGTGTTATCCTATCTTGTGTTGTGAACCTAAACTAGGACCTCCAGCAATTAGACGCAAAAACACATTCATTCATAAGGAAATCAAGGTGTATATGGAGTTTCCTCCCGGTTTTGTATGCTTTAAAACTCAGGGGAAGTTGTGCAAACTGAAGCGTGCTTTATATGCTATAAAGAAGTCACCACGTGCCTAGTTTGGGCGCTTTCACAAGGCCATGGTTACTACAGGCTACTCTTAGAACAATGTTGACCTCACATTGTTCATCAAACAAATAGGTGGAAAGATTGCAGTCTTGATTGTGTATATGGATGATATTACCGTCATAGGTGATGACATTGAAGAAATTTCTCGCCTCAAGTTATATCTGGGCAAGGAATTTGAGATTAAGGATCTGGGACAGCTTCGCTACTTTTTGGGCATTGAAGGTGCCAGGTCCTCTCGCGGTATTTAATTATCTCAGAGGAAGTATGTGCTATATCTCCTCTTTGAGGCTGGTATGTTGGGATGCAAGCGGTTGATACCTCCATTGATGCTAGCTCTCACTCAGTAAGCAAGAGCAATGATCCAATGGATAAAGGACAATATCAGAGATTAGTTGAGCATTTATTCTACCTTTCTCATACAGGTCCTGACATTGCTTATGTTGTCAACATGGTAAGCCAGTACATGCATGATCCTTGTTCTTCTCACATGGAAGCAATACTGTGAATCCTCTTACTTGAAGCCTGCCCAAGGTTGCGGCATCCTCTTCTCTCCTAACAATCACCTTCAAGTGGAGGCATTCACAGATGCCAACTGGGCAGGTTCTCCTAATGATCGCAGGTCTACTACAAGCGATGGAAGTTTTGTTGGTGGCAATCTTGTCACCTAGAGAAGTAAAAAGCAAGATATTGTGGCTCGATCAATTTCTAAAGCAGAATTCCGTGCAATGGCTCAAGGAATCTGTGAACTCCTATAGCTCCGCAGTCTGCTCACTGATTTGGCTGCTCCTATTACTCTTCCTATGATGCTTCACTACGATAGTCACGCACAACCCAGTCCAGCATGATAGGATGAAACACAAGGAGATTGGTCATCACTTCATCAAGGAAAAGTTGGTTCGGATCTTATCAATGTGCCATTTGTTCCTAGTAATGATCAACTAGCCAATGTGTTCACGAAAAGTCTTAGTAGCAAGATGTTTCATCCTATTATTTGCAATTTGGGCATCCATGATATCTATGCACCAAGTTGACGGGAGTAAAATGGGTACAATGGTAGAATTGCCTTATAAGGGTATTTCGTCTTGTATTCATTTTAGACTTTTCTCCTCCATATTATAAATAAAGTTGGCTCATGCCCATTACACACAAGTCACTCATTCAAGACAACAGTTTCTATATACCATATGAAATTCTTTTAACAAAAAAATTTACACAGCCCCATAAAGAAAAGCTTAGCCACATGGAGCAAATTTGATTGATTAGACTATTGGACAGATAGAGAACCACTGAATCATTGAGATGTTGAAATTGTATGGCCTATCTCAACTATGGCCCACCATTTAATGGATTTTCTCTAATGTATTCTCAGCTGTCAAATGAGTAGAGGATTGATGTAGCAATTATAGCAATGGGATAGAAAAGGAACCATCTAGATGGCCAACAATCGAACTTTGAAACCAAACTCAATCATATGGTTCACCATGTATTGAATCTTTTCCCTCTCCATCCAAATCTTGATCAAAATGGACCAATTGATTTTACCAAGTGATGTAATGCTTTTGCATTGAAATGTGTTCAAACTCAATAGACAAATCAAGGGTGACATGGACAATAATATATCACAAAAATATGGAATCAGCAAATATGTAAGCCTTTCTTAATGAATAGTGAAAGAAACATCATACCCATTTTTTTTTTTTTTTGGATGAATAAATAATTCATTACCAAGAGAGGAAGAATATACAAAGGAAAAAGGGGGGGAGGGAGGCTTAAGCCAATAAGGAGAAGCCAACCCAAGGGGAGCAAAACCAAACTAAAACAAAACCATCACGGACTAATAAAAGATGGAGAGAGAGGGGGGATGGGGGCGGCGAGCCACAAGTAGTCAAGGGGGCTGCGGGTGCTAGTGATGTTGGGTATGCTGAGGGTGTTGAGGGTGCTGTGGGTGCTGGTGATGCTAGGGGAGCTAGGTGACGGCAACTTAAAGGTTCCAAGAAGAAATGATGTGGGAGCTTCCGGGAGATTGAACGGGCAGGTTATGCCTAGTGAGGAGAGCCTAGGCTTTGGTAGCGACATCAAAGGAGATAGCTTTCCAAATCTTATCCAGGGAACGAGATTTAGCGGTCCATCTACGGTTGTTGCGCTCCATTCAGAGATGGTTTATAGTAGCACAAAAAGCCAATTTACCAATAGCATCACAAATGGACGAACCAGAGAGACATATCAACCCAAATACATTCTCTTCAAAAAGGAGAGTGGATCTTCTAGAAGGCCAGCACTTGGAAAGGATGGATTTCCAGACTTAGTAGGATAGGGGGCAAGAGAAGAATAGATGGGGGGTATCCTCTATGCCCGAGGGACATAGGTAGCTAGAAGGATTAGCGGGAATGTGGCAGTGAGTGAGGAAGGATTGGGTGGGAAGACAATGGACAGGCAGCGCCAAAGAGTGAAACTTTGGAGGAGGATATGACCTTTAAACCATACTAGTTTATGCCAGGGAACCAAAGGGAAAGGGGAAGGGGAAGGGGAACGGATAAAGGACCAAGCAGAGGCAAAAGAGAATAACACATTGGAAGAGGAAAGCCAAATGCGTTAATGCAGGAGTAGATTACAAGAAACTACCCCAGTAGTTTATAACCCCAAATAAGACAAATAGGACAAGGAAATAAGACCATCAAATAAACCCCCAAGGGTACAATACCAATATATGAGCAAAACCAGCTCAAAACCTAACCCGATAGGAGAGAGAAAGACCTGCTATATAGAGCTGAAAAGAGAGAGGTGCGACCAGGTCTGTAGGAGTCTGATTGAGCTACACTCTTGGGCGTAGATAGTTCTTCGAAAGGGTATAAAAACCCCCAAAGTTGAGAGGATTCTGACAGCTGGTTGTGAAGTTATAAGTTTTCTTGATTTTTTTACCTAGGGGAGAGAAAATTGAGAAAAACCTTCAAGAACAGCAGTTGAATGCTTCCAACAGTGACTAGGTAAGGATCATGGGACCCTTATGAGGCCTGGAATACCCTGATTGAAGACCTGGCTGAACAGAGTACAGAAGAGAGAAAGAGAGGAGATCGATCTCTCTCCTATTCCCACTAAGATTGCTAATCGGTTCTGATTTCTACAGACTTTTATCAGAATTTGAATTATACCTCTTGAATGTTACAGCAAATAAAATAGAAAAAGAAGAATAAAACAGATGGGGGGTTGAGAAGGATGAAAGAGAATAAAGGAAGTGGCTATCTCAGCCAGGGCTTCTCACCCACAGTTATCTTAGTTGCTCTAAGTATTTAGTTGCAAACTTTTTTTCATTCAAATGTGTCCAATAATAGTATATATGCCTCTCTATTTATAGAGGGGAAGTTTATAATCATACTAAGACTAGGAGCTAGTTTCCAAAGAGGACTAGACACTCCTATTACAATTAGGAATTCAAAATAGGACTAAGACGACTTTATGACTCCAACATGGAGTAGGACTAACTAACTAATAGCCCATATAGGACTTTACAACCGATCAATGGCCTAATGGGCCTTTATTGAATTAAATAACAACTAATTAAACTAAAGAATTAAATCACGTTTTCCTACCTTCTACCCATATTTTAGGCCCATTAAAGTGGCCCATTTCAACGAAAACATATGGGATCAAAGGCCCAACACATACATAACACAACCCAAGGCTTATTTGCAATAAAATAAGCTCAAGTGACTTATCTACATCAGCAGTGGTGGGAGGAAATACCAAAGATCTAGAAGATGAGGGGGAGAGTTTGGAGGCAACCAGCCCTAGGGAGAAAGAATCAAGGAGACAATAGCCTTAACATGAAGGCCGGAGGAGTATATGACTTTAGGAGAAACCAAATGGGCAAGAATGCCCGAAGGATGCCAGGGGTCCTTACACAGAAAGGTAGAATGATAATTTCCAATGGAATAGGAAATAGCAGTAAAAGCCAGGGGTCTATGCTCGAGGATTTTCCTCCAGATCCAAGAGGCATCAGCATTGGAAGGGGCAGTCTAGAGAAAGTTGTGCTTGAGTAAACCAGAGTGGATCCATCAACCCAAATGCTTTTCTGCTTGGAGACAATTTTCAGATGAGCTTGAGAACTCCCACAGAATTGGCATCTTTGATTCTCCCAATTCCTAACCCTCCTTTAGTTTTAGGGAGGCAAACATTTTTTCAACTGAGAGGCCTGAGGAATTTGGAAGAGTCCGAGCCTTTCCAAAGGAATGAGCAAAGAAGGCCCTCAAAAGACTTGATGACAGAGGAAGGGAGGACAAAGGTACCGGACCAATATAGATACAAGGATTGGAGGATCGATCTAATCAAGGTTAAGTGGCCAGCAAAAGACAGAAGTTTCCCCTTCCAAAGCTGGAGCTTTTTCCTAAGATGGTCGAGCAAAGGGGAGCAATGATGAAAGGAAAGCCTGGTGGTAATGAGCAGGAGGCCTAAATATCTAACAGGCAAGGAACCCAACGGGATACCAGAGGTATCAAAATTGAGGCCTAAACCTCGTAAGTGACACCTAAGAGGAAGATATTAGATTTGAGGAGATTGACTTTGAGCCCCGAAAGGAATTCAAAGGAATGAAGGATGGACATGATATTGGAGATGGATAGGGGATCAGCTTTGGAGAAGATCATAATGTCATCCACAAAAGCCAAATGTGAAAAGAGGGATTTGCACTTTGGGATGGGGGAAATGAGATGGAGGTTGATGGCAGATTGAATGGAATGGGAAAGAATTTCCAATGAGATGGAAAAAGAAAAGGAGAGAGAGGGTATCCCTAACAGATTCCACCCCCCGAGGGGAAATATCCAGCAGGGCCTCCATTCACTAGGACCGAGAAGCGAAGGGAGGAGATGCAAGAGCTGATCCAGTGAACCAAAGAGGCCGAGAAGGACATTTGAAGCAGGACATTTGAAACAAAGTCCCAACTAATCATGTCAAATGCTTTGTGGATCCAAAGAGGCCGGTAAGGACATTTGAAGTAGGACATTGGAAACAAAGTCTCAACTAATCGTGTCAAATGCTTTGTGAATGTCAATCTTAAGGAGGGCAGCCGAAGAGTGAGACTTGCGGTCAAAGCCTTAGACAATCTCATGACAGAGGATAATATTATCCGAGATGCTTCTGCCGACGATGAAAACTGATTGATTTGGGTTGACAAGAGAGTCAATGACTTTTGGATCCTGTTGGCTAGGATTTTAGCAATGAACTTGTAGAGGAGGTTACAGAGAAAAATGGGTCTAAAGTTATTCATGGAAGCCGCATCCTCCTTTTTGGGGATAAGACAAAGGAAGGTATGGTTGATCCCTCTTATTTGGTTAGGGTTGTAGAAAAAACTACGCACCGCCAGGATGAGGTCATCACAAATGATATTCCAACAGGCAAAGAAGAAGCCCATACTGAAGCCATAGCGGCCAGGGCCCTTGTTAGCCTTATGGGAGGGAATGGCCGAGAGAATTTCTTCCTCACTGGGGATGGACAGAAGGAAGGGAAGATCATCAGGGACAAACTTGTTAAGGAGGTTGGAGGGGATGGAGGGGAAGGGTGGGGAGGAGAGTTGAAAAGCCTTGGAAGTGAGAGACTACCTCAGACTTGATGAGATCCGGGAGAAGAGCTCAATCCCAGAGGAGGAGATGAGCTTAGGAATGGTGTTGGCATTATTTCTCACTTTGAGAGAGCGATGGAAATAGGCCAAGTTGGAGTCACCTAATTCAAGCCATTTAATTCGGGATTTCTAACGAAGAAAGCTTTCTTCCTAATCCAAGAGCAAGGAAAGGTTGGATGAAGCTGCTTTTTCTTCCTCAGCCAGGATGGGGTTTAGGAGATCAAGCTGAAGCCTAGATTGAATGGAGAGGAGAAGTTCCCAACCCACAAAAACCTGAGTTGAGATATTCCCAAAGGTGGAGGAGTTTCAGAGCTTTAAGGTGGATTTAACATTCTTAAGCTTTTTAGCAAAAGCAAGGAGGGGGGAACAAGGAGCAGGGGGTGGGGATGTTCCAGGCACACTGGACAAGAGGATAGAAATCGGGGTGGGCAATCCATATGTCAAAGAATTTGAAAGGTTTAGGACCAAAGGAGCATAAGGGGAGGACATGAATGGAGATGGGGCCATGGTCCGAAATCTCGAGAAGGCCAAAGCAGGCATGAGAGGAGGGAAAGCATCAAACCATGTTTCATTAACCAGGGTCCTGTCAAGCTTACAAGCCACTCTATGAGTGCTAGATCTTCTGTTATGCCAAGTAAGTTTGACACCCGACCACCTGAGGTCGGTGAAGTTCAAATCATCAATGCAATCATTGAAAGAATCAATAGCCTGAGAATCAATGGGGTTCCCCCCGTGTTTTTCATGGTTGTACCGGATGACATTAAAATCTCTAGCAATACCCCAAGGCTTGGGACCCACAGAAGGGGCAAGGGAAGTCAGGTCAGACCAGAGGGGGAGCCTGAGGGGAGCTCTATTATGAACATAGACAATGGAGAGAAAGCAGATGAAGGGTCCAGAGTTATGAGAGAGATGGAGATATGGGTGACTTGGGCAGAGGAGAAAAGAAAAGAGATGGATAGGAATAAGGGGTCCCAGAAGATCTAAATCCTACCATTTGGACTATGAAGGCAATTGGAATGGAAGGACCAGGAGAGAGCAATCGAAGAGGCAATCCTGGAGGCATTGGCCTCCAAGACATGGGTTTCCAAGAGACAGCAGAGATTGGATTTTAAGGAGTGCAAACGGGTTCTGATTTCAGCTTGTTTAGCCGAGGAGTTAAGACTTCAAACGTTCCATATAGTCCAAGGAATCATTAAGAACCAGGGGAGTAGGGCAACAAACGCTTGGACAACTCGGGGGTATTTGGGATGATGGTGCCAGAGATAGATGGTGGCCGGACGTTGTAACCAATAACAGGGAAAGTTGTGGTGTTAGTGGTGGTTTTGGTAGAAGTTGAGGAGGTTTTTTTGGTGATCTTTTTTTGGGTGGTGTTGAAGATGGAGGTTTGGGTGGGGGTTTTTGGGATGGAGTTAGGCTGATGGCTGTTTTTGGGGATGGGGGTGATTTGGGTGGCTGAAGAAAATATCTATAAGTAAAAAAAATTTACCCCATCCCTGAATCCCCAAATTTTCAGTTTTTCAGGCTTTCTTGAGTCTAAAACACTTCAGGTAAATGGCTGTTTCTAATACCATACCCAGATCCTTGTAACATAGGGTATGAATTGTTGCTCTCTTTGCTTGTTCCTTTCATATTCTGTTTCTCTTCTTTTTGAAATAAATTTTAACAAGAAATATATTATATATCTATAGTTAATGGGCCCACAAGGCCATACGCTGAATCAGCAGCAGCACCTAATTTCCAAATTAAATACTCAAAAGAGAAGAGAATGACATCAATTTCACTAATCTTTTCTATGAAGATAGAACCAATTCAACCACACAAAATTTGTTAAATTGGAGAACTATAGATGGGTCAAATTTTCCAGCCAATAGACTGATACGTTGTTTTCAATTTAGAAAGCCAGCCAGCTTCAAATTTTTATAACAATTTAACAGCAGCTTCATGGCAGCTCCAGAAACCATGAGATTTAGTTTTAGAAGGAATAGTCCAAGGCCCTAGAAATTCCAACGAAAAAAGAAACCCCTAGGTAAGGTTTCTATTGCCCACAGTCAAACAGAAAAAAAAATTCTCCCTTAATCTTAAGTTTCAATGTTACTGAAAACACAGCATGAAATCACATAGATTTATGGTTCCAGACCTTATAGGCATCTCAAACCAATCTCAGTGATTCCAATGAAGATTTAAAGTAGAATAAGAACTCATCCAGGGATGCCTATAAGAAAACAACTGCAGCAACAACTACACTTCACTACAATTAATGTTTCTTGATCAGCTACTCTAACTAACAGCTGCAACCGTGAGAAGAAAAGGGAGAAGCAAAGCATCCCAGAGTACAATTCAAAATCAATGCTAAAACTCTGAAGCCTACTTCTTTAAAGAAAAGAAAAATAAAATTGTTTCTTTAAGGAAAAGAAAAATAAAATTGTGTACCACAAAAATTATCCCAAAATATACCCTCCTGGCTTCTATTGTATTAGATTTTCAAAAAAAAAAACTCAGAGAATTGATAGAAGTACCCCCATCACATAAAATCTAAAAAATAGAACAAAAGGGCATATCAAGCCTTGGCCACAATATACATTGACAAAACAAAGAATGGTCTGTTTGGCCAGTATACCTCATATGCCGAATTACCAAAATGCCCTCTCAACCAAAAAACTTAGCTCTCCTCTGCCACTCTGAAGTGTAAATACAATCTCCAGTTGATTGCTCAACCACAATCCATCAGATTCAACCTCACAAAAGGTTGTATATATTTATCTTCCAATGGTGACCACTATGCGCTCATTAAGTTTTTTCTTAAATTTTTCTTTGCAAGTGATCAAAAAGGAAAAATACACGAAAAACAAAATGTAACAAAAATTACTGACCATAAGGAAACGGGAACTTAAAAAGATAGAGGAATGTAAGATCGATGGACATGCAACACTCATGCTAAAAATCAAATATGAAGGAAAAAAATCCAAATGTTTACTGGCTTAACTATAACTTACTGATCCAGTACATGTCGGACAGTCTTTAGAGGGCAATGGCACTTGACGATCGAAGGCAGAAGGAAGATGCACCAATTCAGCCCGGTTGTCAACAATAGCATCAGCAACATGCTCAGCTGTTGCCTTTTCACCACTGCAAGAATAGTGAAAAAACAAAAAAAAAAAAAAAGATGAGGGTGTAAAATTAGATGCAAGAAAATTCATCTGAAGCAGACAAAACTCTAAGAATACTAGGGAGAATAGAGAACCTTCACTACCTATAATTTTCACCTAAGGAACAATGATCAAGTCTGTGAAAACACCAATAATGCAATGTCCATGGCATAAATTGCATATTCATATCAACACATCTCGACTTCAAAAGTACTCAAAGATCAAGCATCTTTGGAAACTTATTTGTTGAATAGGCTATGTTAATTGATCATGGCAAATATGCAACTGGGCTGTAGCATGTTGTACTTAAAACTTAAAAGTGAATCGCGGGACACGTACAGCTCCTAATGACTTCGTTGAGAATTGGTTTTTCAAGTCAGGAAATACAAGAGTGGTGGTATTGGACCTTAATAATGGGGATATTTTCCTATATCTTGGCTTGTGAAGCATCAACCGTTAGTGGGGATATTTTCCTATACCTTGGCTATAGAAGCTTCCTCCTGTCGCCACATGGGAGGGACATGGGGACGTAAAAAGGGGGATCCTATCAACTTGTTCCGACCTAGGATAATAAGCTCATGAGCTTGGTCTTACTTCACTGTCGAGAAACGAATATCACATAATCATCTCAGGGCTTCACCATGAAGACAGCTAGAAAAAGCATCTTTCCACAATTTCACATCCCCTTCTTGTGGCTTGTGATGATATAGGACTTCCATTGAATCAACTTATGAGAGTCATAATTCTCTATCCATTAAATTCCAAACAACAATCCACTCCACCGTTCTGCTCTTCATAGTACCAAATTATAGTTTACTTGACAATATATAAACAGGGCAACTTTTTGATAAAGTTCCAACATCTACTCACTCAGATTCCGAAAGACAAATACAGTCAACATTCCCAAACTTATATCTGACTTTTTTGTATCGACGGTTCATCCACTTTGATCACTCTCTTCAAAACTCTGACACCACATATTACCCCTTCCCGAGTGGTGAATCAGATTACATTTTTAAATTGGACATCAATGGCACACCCCAGTGACGTTTCATACAACCTCGTACATTACCTAAACAATAGAACTACCAATCTAACTAAATTATGTTCTGAACCTAAAATAATCAAATGTATACAGCATCCACTTGTATTTAGAATTTACAAAAGTAAACAGAAACATGTAGTAAAATATGAAATTTACAAACATAAAAACCAACTCTACTATAATTGTAGCTACCTTTTCAGGGTATAATTTTTCACTTGATAGTGCACCTTTCCAGTACCTTTACACATGGTACACCGCATTGCTTGCCACCCATTGCAGGTCCGACAATTCCTGCACTTTGCAGAAATGATTTTGAGAAGGATGCATCAAAATTTAATCAGATAACTAGTCATATTTCATAAGTACAATGATTAAACTGAATCTAAATAGTCTAATGAAATTAAACACTTTCCAAAAATCAGCTGATATGGCCTTTCAGTTTGGGAAGGTTAAATCAAATTCATATACTCAAAATACAATAAAATCCAACATCTTTCACAAAGACTTTTTTCCTCATCGGGGCCATTATTTGAATTGTCGCATTTTTCCAACACAAAAGCAAAGCAAGAGTTGTCTATTCATACAATTTCCCAACAAAGCACAACCATTTTGGCAGAACTTGACAATTGATAAAAGGTAAGGTTCATTCTGGTAGGGCAGAAGAGTGATCAAGATATATGCAGATTGATTTGTTTGAGGAACAGATACTTCTGTACGCATAATGGCAGGGTAGTTTTGCATTGGTTCCCATATTATGTGGATATTTCAATGGATAGAATTGTCTTAGCTATACAGAACAATTTTCTGAGAAAGAGAGAGGGAGAGGAGAGATGTCCACCATTGATTAGTCATTTTGATGCTCACTTTTTTTTATCTAAATCAAATTGCAGTTTCACAATCTTTTACATTTTAAACAACTGTCAGATGATTTTCATCAACCTAGGTAAGAAAATCATTATAAACTATGCCATGGTGTACAATTCATCTAATCAAGTTATCAAGATCAGATGAAATTAGAAATATTTGACTAGGCAAGGTCCCAATCCAACGAGCACCTCCAAAAAGCAACAACTAACCAAGTTTCAATTCATTACTTTAAGTTAAATATGTAATGAACATTAAGATGGGATTTTTTTTTTTGTAAGAAAGAAAAGATCAGAGACACAGAGATAGAAAGCTCATCAAAAAAAGTTGAAATCTGAGAAATAATGAATAATAAAGCAGCAATCAGAATGAAGGAATAAATTCAAATAGATAAAGGTAATCACCTCTGACAAACAACCTTTCTCACCAGCTCCAAGGCAATGTCATAAGTACCAAGTGTAGCAACTGCCTGTAATCAGCCAATAGGGAAGTAAGCACTTATTGGTTAAAGATCCATGTTAATATCAATGGTGTAAGCAAACTTTCGATAATTTTTATCGGTGGAATATTTTTATCTATGAAATCATCATAAAAACTGGGAAAACAAGAAAAGTGATCAAGAATATATACAATAGATGTGAAGAGTAAACTACAATTTTAATAGTTGTTTATCACTGATCAAAATGGGAACTCTGGATGGAGAACAAGGATATCATAAACTGCTCCAACAAAAAATTAGGACATATCAAATTGACAATATCAGACGAATATTGTCTTACATTTGTCTGATATTGAATAAGAAGAAATGTACAGTCTATACCATGTGCATGTGATGTGACTATTTATTGAAGGTCAATTTAGATACTGCAGTAACTCAAAACAATTATTTTATTTTAGAATTCAACGCTGATAGAAATGTAAGAATGAAAAATAAACTCAATAAAAGATATAAACAGACGAATTTGCAAAACATCGAAGCGAATCTTCAGCTGGAAAAGGCTAATGCTACTGCGATGCACAGCTGCAATTCTGCCAACTGCCAACACTACAAGAATAACATAAGCATACAGCCACGCGTAGCTGGGCAGCATTTTGCAGTGGGATCTATCCACATGGTTCGGTTCCCTTTTTGAGTGGCTTTTCACACACGTTAGTGCTTTAGCTAACTTAGCTTAGCAGGCTAGTTCATTCATTTCATCAGTTAAAAGTCTTGGTGTTCAAACCTTATTCTAACCAAAAAAGATATCAAACTAACAAACAAAAATCTCCTCCAAACAGACAGTAGATACTGATGCACTTAACCAAATTATTCATTATTTTTCACCACCAAAAGAAAAAAAAATGGTAAGTATCAATAAGCTAAGAGAAAGAGCTCCATGCCACTTCCGGAAGCAGTAAAACCAAGTGACCAACATACCCATTGTATCAGTATATTGATATTCAGACCGTATAACTCATTTAACCTAATGATTAGTGAATATAAACCAACCAAAAAAGTAATAGATAACAAAACCCACTTTGACAAACAGATGCATACACAGAGACTCACTAAGATAATGGGCATCAGTGAACTAACAAATACAATATTCCAACCAGTAATTAGTAGAAATAAAGTTTCCATGGATAATAAACCTTTAACGACAGATGGATGAGCTGACAAACAGGTAGTGAGTAGTGACACACTTGACCAAATGTTGAGCATTATCGGTCAGATTATCTATTGAAAAAAATAATAATAAAAAACCCGCCCAAGTATGACCCTTTCTCTTATCACTACTAACAAAGAAAACGAGCCATTAGCCTAGGACAATTGAGAAAACCCATTTCAAAAGATAAGTGTTTATCTGTGTCAAAACAATCAGTTAGGAGGAACTCACAAAGATAGCAGAGAAGGAGAGATTGGAAACGAACTCGGGAACGCCAAACCCACGAGGAGCAGAACCAGCAACATCGTAGGCGAGCGTGAAAGGGGATAAGACGAGCTTGATTGGGAACTCGAAGATGTCAATCAATTGCTGCCCGTAACGAGCAGTGAATATTTTATAACGAACATCGACGAATTGCTTTACAAATTTGAAACGGTCGGGCCTCGACATTGCGAATTCACAAAGCCTGAGCTGAGTTGAAAGTAGAAACTGCTACCTGATATGATGGATAAGCCTGGAAAAGGTGTCAACTGCGCCTTGCTGCTGGATTGCAGTCGACGAGTGGAGGTCTACTATAGGAGTTTATTTCCGCGCACGAGCGATTCTAGTTGAGTTGGGCCAGTTTTACCCTGGCTAACTTTTCTAAGGCCCCGTTTGTTTATGGGGGAAGATAAACATCTTTCCCACCCCCAACTGTGTTTGGTTAGGCTTTTCGGCGAAGAGAGGAGAATGGAGGAACAGAGAGACGAGTGAGGATAAAGAAATTAGGGAAACATTAATAAGAATATTCTGATTCAAAACGGTTAAAGTGGGGATCAATTCCTGATCTGATTCACCGATCTTTGGAACCCTAATAGCATGAGAGCCGTTGCTTAGAAGTACGAACCCTATCAAACACATGGATTTATATATTATCAGGAAAAAGTGGTTATTTAATCCTGCCCCTTAGAACCCTGTCTAAGAAAAAATGGGGCGTCAAAATGGAATTGAAACCAAATACTAGAGTCACAACTGATTGTTTCATCATTAAAATGAACTTATATGGATTTCATAGGTAATCTTTCTAGTTCGGTTTTGATTTGTACTGAAAAACTGGCAGTTCTAAATGGAATAGAAACCAGTGGTACCTCTCAGGCTCTCACTCGAATACTAACTTACACATCAATTGAGTTTAATTAATAAAAAAAATAATAATTTAATAAGCAACAATTGTTGCATCATACTTAAAACATTAAATATGTAAAATATATTACGACAAATTATATAACTCTCCTAAAGTTTAACATAATTACATCCACCCCCTTGCATTTTGAAAAATACAAATCAACCTAACCTAGCTAACATCGTGAAAGAGGTGTTAGTTTCAAGATAAAAAAGACATAAATACCTTTTTATATATGTGAACTAAAGCAATCAACATAAAATACCAATTTTACTCTTTCCCACTTATTTCAAAATCCCCAAATTCCCTAAACTTACATAGACAACAAGTTTGAGTTTTGAAACCTACCTTGTCTAGTGAAGTGTGGAGGAGGTTGTATTTCCCGACGAATGTGAGTAGACAACTTTCCAGTGAAGGTAAGTTGTTCTATGAGATATACTTCTCAAGTTTTTTCCATGGGATTAGGACACAAATCATCACCTATGTTCTCACCCATCGTTTCAGAGAATTTACGACACCACTTGATCTCGTATTTACATTTCATTATTGCTTTGAAGTTTCCTTGTTTATGAACTCCTATTTTGCATAACATTATTGTTGAATTAGTTCTGCTCTAATTGTGTAAGACTTGTGCAAAACCTTGATTATTTGTTGAAGCTTATGGTCCTGATGTACTTATGCAGGCCATGGTGAAAATGAGCTTTTTGATTTTGTGGATGGTGCTTGCTTGTAGTCAAACAATTTATATGTTCTTTAGGTTGTTCCCATGATCCGAAAGAATTACACATCAAAGTTGGAACATGTATTAATTTTCAATTCAAGTATCTTTTAATAAAATTTGCTTAAAATTAAATAAGGGTGGAGAATGTGGAACTGACCTCCACTATTGGGATCGACATTAGTTATCTCAGACCAATCATATGTGTTGCTTCTCAAGTTCTCCGGTGAAGAGTTGTAAAAGGCAACAAGCAAGAGTCGCTTGGTAGTCTTCTAGTTTCCACTCATTGTCTCTCAGATACTCTCTCTAATGGTAAGAGGTAATTTACATGTAAGTGGAACTAGGAACCCCAATCACCTTACATCTCTTCACCCAATAACGGCCCCCCATCAAGGTGGTTATTGGAAAGAGTGTTTGTGCATATCTCCACTACCGTAAGTGGGGAATTAGAGTTTTCCACGTGTACAACTCTTTTACCCCATATGCTGATGTGGCATAGGCCACATCAACTAACATTCTCCCCCTTAGCCTATGTTACCACGTGCTAAGTATATGGTTTGAGCTCAATTGATGCATTGCCATGTTGAACATTAACCCAATGAGTATTATCACCATGTCCAAAATGAGATCTCCAATCCACGAATCATGGCGGTGCATATCCATACAAAGAATACTCCATTCCATGTATCATGATGAATTGTCCTTATCAAGTTCAACCTTAATGTGGTAGATGTGCCTACATTAATTAACTCAATGGTCGACTCTAGGTCTAATAAATTGCCCTATGCATTAATGGACATAAGTCATTAATTAACTGAAAGTGTACACTAATACATTAGTAATGATATACAAAATGATAGAGTTTTACTTCCTCGTAATCATAACAATTAATACAAAGTCAAAAGAATGATCTCGAGAATTATAATGTACACAATGTAATAGTTCAAACTTGATCGATTGCGCTTAATGATTTAAATAATCCCATACAACCCATATGACTTGTAACAACTTTAGGTACAAGTCCTTTAGTGAAGGGATCTGTAATCATTTCTTTAGTACCAATATGATCAATCACTACTCGACGATCCCGAACGTCTTCCTTAACAATTAAGTACTTGATCTCAATGTGTCTACAACGACTCACTGAACAAGTGTTGTTGGAAAACCTTATTACCGCAGTGTTATCACAATAAACCCGAATAAGCCTTTCAATTGAGGGTATCACTGTAAGATCTGTGATGAAACTGCCTTAACTAAGATACATGAGAGACAACCTCATAGCATGCTACTACTTCTGCTTCCATAGTCGAATAAGCTATCTTTGGTTGCTTGATGCTTCTTTAAGATACAGCTCCAGCAGCAAACAGGAAGATGTATTCTGATGTAGATCTTCTAGTATTACCACACCCAGCGTAATCTGAACCTGAGTAGCCGACTAGTTCCAATTCAATGACACGCTTGTAAGTAAGCATGTGATCTTTGGTCCTTTTAGATATCGAAGTACCTTCTTAGCCATTGTCCAATGTGGCATTCCTAGGTTCTGCTGAAATCTTCCTAGTACTCCCACTGCATAGGCAATGTCTGGTCTAGTACAGACTTGAGCATACATTAAACTGTCTAATGCAGATACATATGGAATGGATTGCATTTCTTGCTTCTCTGAGTCGCTCATCAGACATTGTTCAAGACTTAGTCTTCACCTTTAACAATGACTGCTACATATGGTTTACAGACCTTCATTCTGAATCGCTCTAGAATTTTATCGATACAACCTTTTTGAGACAATCCTAAGGTTTTATTTGACCTGTCTCTGTGAATTTCTATGCCCAAGACATAGAATGCTCCACCCATATCTTTTATAACAAAATTTCAAGTGAGAAACTCTTATGAAACATTCTCAGATCACTACTTGCTAACAGGATGTCATCCACATATAAGACCAAAGTAATGAAACAGCTTCCTTTAGTCTTTAGATAGCTACATTGATCAGCACAATTTTCTACAAATCCAAAAGTAGTAATCGTGTGGTCAAACTTTAAGTACCATTGTCTGAAAGCTTGTTTCAATCCATATATAGATATTTTTAGCTTGAATACAAGGTGATCTCCCTTGTCTGATAAGAATCCTTCAGGTTGTTTTATGTATACTTCTTCCAACAACTCTCCATTCAAGAATGTTGTCTTGACATCCATTTGGTGCAACTCTAAATCATAATGAGCCACCAAAGCCATCACAATGCGCAATGAATCTTTTCTTGATACAGGAGAAAAGGTTTTTTTATAATCAATATCTTATTTCTGATTAAACCCTTTTGCCACAAGGCGGGCTTTATATCGTTCTATGTTACCTTTGGAATCCCTTTTGGTTTTGAAAACCCATTTGCAACCAACGGCTATAGATCCCTTTGGCAATTGAACAAGTTTCCAAACATGATTCTTTGCCATTGATTCCATCTCATCCTTCCTGGAGTTATGCCACAAAATAGAATCTTGACTATTCATGGCCTGTGAGAATGATATTGGATCTTCATCAGTTCCAAAATTAGACTCAGCTTGTTGGAGTTATATCTGATAATCTGAAGAAATTGTAGATTTCCTCAATCTAGTGTATCTCCTCAAACCAGATTGTTCATTAACATTTTCCTCCTGATGTACAATAAGTTCACCAACTATATGTTCTTCATGTGGTAAAACTTCATGAGGAGTATGTTCCTCAGGGGTTTCCTCCTCAACCATAGGTATAGAACGATTTGGTAAAGGTAAAGGTAAAAACTGTAAACCTTCACCTCCTAAAGTGGAAGCTTCTAATGAAATGTCAAGTTCTTTGAACTTTACATTTCTTGGCTAAATGCTCCCACTGTTGGTGTCATCCTCTGGAAATTTAGCATTACGTGACTCAACAATCCTAAGTGTGTGTGTGTAGGTCAATAAAACTTGTAACCCATAGACCTTTATGAATAGCCAATGAAATATCCACTGACTGTTTTGAGGTCCAACTTCCTTTCGTGTGGGTTATACACTCTTACTTCAACAGGGCAACCCCAGACATGTATATGATACAAACTAGGTTTCCATCCTTTCCAAAGCTCAAAATGTGCTTTAGGTACAACATTGGATAGAATAGAATCAAAAGTAGGAATATAAAAAGTCTTGTTCAAATCTAAGACAAATCCTAATGACAAAATCAATTTGTAGACTCCAACAACTTCGACCTGAGAGCATGTCCCTTCAGCAAAATAAACATGTTGCTCACTTAATGTCGGCAGCCTTGTCTCCAGAAAGCCCTGCATGGAATTAATATGAGTTGTCGCACTAGAATCAATCCACCAATTTCCATAATGAGAATTTACAAAATTGGACTCATAAAAGACAAAGGTCTGAAAGTTACCTTTCTTCTCCAGCCACTGTTTGAACTTGAAGCAATCCTCCTTCATATGTCCTTTCTTCTTGCAGAAGAAGCACTTGGAAGCTTGCTTAATGCCTTCTTTCTTTATAGGATTCTTCCATTGTTTTTTCTTCTGGTTAGACTTGCTAGATTATCCTTTCTCATAGGTGGTTGCTAGGTGTATACACTCCTTTGTCTCCCTTTTGAGTCTTTCCTCCTCTTGAACACATATGGTCAATATTTCATTAAAAGTCCATTCATCTTTATGTGTGTTGAAGGAAATCTTAAAGTAACCAAATTCCTTAGCGAGAATGTTCAGAATGCAGTACACTAGAAAAGGTTCAAAAATGACCAATTTCATAGACTGTAGGTTGGTTGCAATATCCTTGATATGCATTATGTGAGCCCTCACACCCTTACTTAGATTGTACTTAATAAAGCTAAACTGACCAATGAGTGTCATGGCAACTACTTTATTAGAACTGATAAACTAGGATTCTATGGCCTTAAAATATTCCTTGATGGTGTCACATTCAGGAATAGATCCCCTGATGCTTAAACTAATGTGAGCCTCAACTAGAGACTTACAAAAGTTGTTAACGTGTTCCCAATACTTATAATAAGCTATCTCATCTACAGTGCTATTTGCAGTGAGAGAAACAGGCTTATCCTCTTTAATTGCCATATCTCAATTCATGCACATGAGAGTAAGGTCAGCCTTCTCTCTCCATTCAGCATAATTGTCCCCAACCAACATTGGGAGACGGAATTGGTTACCTAATATAACTGCAAAATAAAATCTACTATAAATAAGCATGCTCAATTAAAATGACAATAATACTAAAATTCACTCATGTTATTTTAGTGATAAAAATCAAGCTCACAACAGCTTGCCTGTAAGTTAGGGCTACAAGTTACAATGATTTCCTTTCTTTATACTGAAAATAAAAAATATTTTAATTTTCAATGTTAGACTTATGTCAATTACAACATACTTATGGACATCAGCTGCAATTAACTATAGTCTAAAGCTAAATGACAAGACTAGAATGCATCTCATTAGACAACCTACCTGTGCGCATCAGTTGTCTTAATGTTCAACATTACTATCACATCCCAACTTACTTGCACTAAAACAAACACTACCTGTGGGCATCATGTTTATTTTGTACAGAAGTTGTAAAATTAAGATCCTTTTCTATATTTAAAAGATTGCCTCAAATCATTATTATGAAATTTTAAAATGATGGAATATGTGGCATACCAATCCCCTTAATGGCAATCTTGTAAATACAAGACAACACTCTAATGTTCTGAGTTTGTATGATTTATGATGTTCTTAATTAGGTTATGTTTTCACATAATAGATAAATAAATAGCATGCTCATATTTTCACATAATAAATAAATAAATATCATTCTCTTAACATCAATTTGAATCAAAACATCAAAATATACACATATATAGTCTTGATGTAGTTAAAAAAGACCTAATGTCTCTACTTAAATGTATATTTTAATGTCTTATTTTCTTATTATGAAGCATTGAAATATAACTTCTAAGAGAACCAAAATGTGTAATCCCACTATTCTTAAGTACCCTTAAAATTTGGGACAAAAAATCCTAAATAAAAGCAAAAATGACTTTAAATAAAGTAAAAAAATATATTTGACTAGAACTATTCTTCTAAAGTGTTTCTGTCAGATGTACTTCACAAAAGCACTTTACAGAAAAATATAAACAGAAACATTTTTAAAAATGTTTATATTATAAAATGATTCATGAAAATAGAAAACAACAAAATCTATTTACTAAAATAATTTAAAAGTTTAAAAAGAAACTTCAAATTGAACCACAAATAACCATAATTGAAACGTCATAATGGTTTATTATTATTATTATTATTATTATTATTATTGTTATTATTAAGATGGTTAGTGTACACACGTTAGTACACTCTTGCATAATTTTGAAATTCAAAAATCAAATTGATTTGACCCATCTTCCTCCATCCAACTAAATAGTGACAAGACTTGACATGTTTTATAAGTAGTTATTACTACTCATTAAAAAGACAACAAATCCCTTATATTATAGTCAAAATTACATCTATTATAATAACCATTATCTACCTTATCCAATGATAATATGACACATGGCATGTAATAATAATAATAATAACCATTTTGGAAAGACCAAAAAGGCCATTACGTTTTCATTAATTACACCTATGTGTAATTCCATTAAAACCACTCTCAAATGAGGAGGTGACATGTGTCAAGTCCAAAGTAGTTGATTAAAAAAACAACTTCTAAACCTCAGTTGATTAAAATGGACAATCTTAATCAGTTATACATGAATTAATGAAATGGACTAAACAGCCCATGAGAAAATTCTCAGTTATCCACATAAATCCCCTTCTTCTTTATGGACAACAAAAAGCTCGGTCATGGCTACTGCCATGGTCTCTACCCACATAGGTGATGACCATGGCGGCTCCATTAGACGCCAATGGCTAGTAGGTAAACAGTCGTTGGCCCATTCTGGTGACAGATCCCTTTTTTTATTTTATAAGATTCAACCGAACAACAAAACCAAAAAAAATAAAATAATAATAAAAAAGGAGGAGGAAAAGCTCCTACCACCACCATACCTTTAGTCCCTAAAGACACATACACACTTCTTGCTACGGCTATGATTTTGGTGTTCCAATACAATATCGCCAATGACAGGAAAAATAACAAACACCCATATAAACACACAATGATGGTCATGAGGCTAAACGATATGCTCTGATACCACCTAATAGAATTTTGCTTAAAATTAAATAACGGTGGAGAATGCAGAACTGACCTCCACCATTGGGACTGACGTTAGTCATCTTAGACCAATCACGTGTGGTGCTTCTCAAGTTCTCTGGTGAAGAGTTGTAAACGGTAGCAAGCAAGAGCCGCTTGGTAGTATTCTGGTTTTCACTCGTTGTCTCTCAGATACTCTCTCTAATGGTAAGAGGTAATTTATATGTAAATGGAACTAGAGACCCCAATCACCTTATATCTTTCTAGTCAATAACGGCCTCCCATCAAGGCGGTTATTGGAGAGAGTGTTTGTGCATATCTCCACTACTTAAGTGGGGAGTTAGAGTTTGCTACGTACACAACTCTTTTAACCCATATGCTGATGTGGCCTAATGGTGATGTGGCATAGGCCACATCGGCTAACATCTTTCAGAACTCAGACATATCTTCTAACCATCTTACTTCTATCTGATAGTTAATAACATGTATTTTGTTTATTGTACTCTGTGCAATTAACTCGAAAACAATAGACCAATTCATATGGGAAATTGTAGAAAACATGAAGTTTTACAATATGACAAATCAATTTGGACTTAGCACACAGAGAATCGAATCTGTATGGAAAGAATTTACCTTCTCCAAAACATTGCTAGTAATACCATAGATGCAAGAGAGATATAAGCTCTTCACCGTCACTTGAGAAGATAAGTTATGAAATATTAGGGAGATATTACGGCATCACCGTCACTGAGATGACAATTTCGGGAAAAAGAACAAAAAAAAAAAAAAAAAAATAGAGAAATAGAAAGGGAGTAATCGCATATAGATTAAGGCATAAATTGTCAACATACAACCCTTTTGTCATCGGAGAAGACAGCTATGTCAGGTATTTTTCAAAGTGAGAAGAGGACTTTTGTTTGTTGTAAGGTTGAAGACAATGGCAAGGGCATTGTGGGTATTAACCTAATTATGGCTCCACTTAACGGCTCAAACCTCAAAAGCCTCTCACGGTGTCAATTGGGCTGGGTTGATTTGTAATTTTTGAAACTCGAGGGGTGGATGTAATTAACTCAAATCTTAGGGGAGGTATGTGTAAAATTTCTTAATATATATGTTCAAATAAAAATTGACAATGATGGTTCATGTAAAAATGGATTAACAAAACCATACCTCCTTTTACCCCAAACCACCCACCTCTAAAAAAAAAAAAAAAAAAAAAAAAACCTCTTAATGGAAGAATTAGTTTGTTTATAAGAGGTTGTGAACATAAGAGCTTCAAAATCCAACACACATAAAGTAGTATTATCCGTGTATGTTGATCTCTATTGTTGCCTTATACTGAGAAAATATTTCCATCAAGATTGCAAGAGCAAACTCTGTTTCTTTCTTGTAGACTGACACTTTCTTCAACATAATCTTTATAAAACTCACAAATTGAAAAGAATTGAATAGCCATTTCCTACTATGCATCTACTGACAATACCAAACACCTAGGCTGTGTTTGGTATGCATTCTCATAATGAGAATGTGCATTCCCATTCTTAAAACTCATAATGCATTCTTAGCTAAAAATTAGAACATCGTTTGGCTATAAGTATGGCAAAATGCATTCTTAATTTTAGTATTCTCTTGCATTTCATCGAACAATTTGTGGACAAAATCTGTTCAATAAGTTCATAAAAAAAGTAGAATTCTCATGCATTTCATCGAACAATTCGTGGACAGAATCTGTTCAATAATTTTAGAGTAGGAGATGCCTCTTTGTTCCACCGAAGACCTATTGCATGGACCTGAAATGCCAATTGCTTCCAAGTTCGTTTCATCTTCGTCTTCTTCACCTGAAAATTAGAGAAGTTGGAACCAGTAATACACACTCTAACAGAGGTGGAGTTGAATGAAACCCCACGCCTACCATGTGTCCCCATGATTGGGAGTTTGCAATGTATCAAATCTCTCATTTATTGTAACCTACTATACACCACCAATACCAAATAAAGAGCTAATGAAGCATTTCATAGGCATGACCAGATACACTGCGACACACCCATCTTCACCAATGGCCACCACAGACCACCAGCCACCGCCACTACCTTTGTACGCCCAGACTTGTGAATTTACCTATCACCACGATACAGACGATTGAGCCATTTTTGTTTTCTTTCACAGACCAATTGAAAATTATTAAGGACTCTATCTAGATTCGTAATAGAAGATAGTGAAGCAACAACCAAAGACAACTTCATTATATCCCCAAACAGATTAACCACAAATAAACAACAAACGATGGAGTATAACATAACGAAGACACACCAACCATGACTTTCCCTATTTCTTGTTGCTTCAGATGATTAGTCTCGAGAACAAATCGCAGGTCAACGAGTCAATACCCGAACCAACCACCCATGCATTGTTTGAAAAACACACACCCAAAGTAGAGCTCCCAAAGATATAAAGCAAATCTCTCTGAGTTTCATTTTGAGAGAGAGAGAGAGAGAGAGAGAGAGAGAGAGAGAGAGAGAGATTACCCAAGGATACACGGTGATGCCAATGCTTGAGAGTCGGGAGTCAGGAATTGAAAGTCGGAGTCGGAGTCGGAGTTGGAGTCGGGAGAGAAATGAGAGTCAGGAATTGAGACTTGGGGATTTGGAGTTAGGAGACAGGACTCAGGAGAGGTGACTTGAGACTTGAGATAAAGAATGAGAACACAGAATGGGAGAAATTTCTTCTAGAATGGGCTACATTCTTGTCCGCATTCTGAGTATTTTGAGAACATAATACATACCAAACAACCTTTTTTACAATCCGGAACGCGTTCTAGACTCATAATGCATTTCAAGAATGCGTACAAACACAACCCTAAAGGAACTAAAGTAAGACAGAATTTCAGTGTCTCTTAGAAATTATCGAAGGCCCAAGCAAGAGAAACGAGCATATTAAAAAGAAGGGAAGAGGTTTCCCAGTGGCTCAATCAATGGGAGGACTTGGATGGGAGGGTATGGGGCCTTTTTCAAGGGGAGGAGGAAAAAGATATACACAAAGTGTGTGTACCGCTAGCACATCCACCCTTTTCTCCATAAAGAATGTGAAATTCTTATTTTTGTTTTGTCCTTAAACGGACATGAATGAAATAATGCACCACCTTGTTTTCACTAAATGTTTCAAATTTTTTTTCCTCCTGTGCACTTAACTAGCCATTCTCCGTATCAACACTTCTTGTTGCCTATGTAACTCATGGTTTTGTGTGAGATGTTACACGGACTAGCAGGTAAAGTACAATAGCCTAGTACAACATGGATAAGCAATCCACCATCCTTGCAAAGTACAATCATGCTCATAACAATACTTTTCAGTGTTTTTCCATTGAAAAATGAAAATTCATTGATCTATTTATTTGATATTTCCTACATTATTTAGCAAACATTCATATTTTTTTACTACCAATCATAGTTGTCAAGGTATCACCTAGCTAACAAGGTGCTTTAACATATCTGAGTTAGGCAATGAATTGAGAAGATTCCGGACCAGCATGTGCAATAACCTTAGTGACCTGTTGGGAAAATGAATTGTTGATTATGATTACAATTGTAATTAAACTATCATACCAACCACACTGAGAAGTGATACACAATTTCACATAGCAACATTAAGATATATGTTACATTAAACAATCCTAACCCCAAAAAGAAAAAAGAAAAATAAAAAATCACATAACGATTGGAGCAACAAACCAAAAAGATAAATTATAGATGAAATAAAAAAGAAGAAAGTAATATCGGTTTCCTATAATGTTTCCAATCTCAAACCAATCAGGACAGTCAGACTGGTTAATCTGGGATCTAGATGCTTCCTTGCATTGGTTTTGATAATTACCCCAAAATGAAATAACTCATTCAGACCAAAGAGTTGTAGGACTCGGAAAATCAGTTTAAACCACCATCCATGATTATTTTTTCTTTTTGGTACTACCATCCAAGAGTTCAAGAACAAAAAAATTAATCTAATTTCAATAACTCCTACAAGGGAGTTATTTAATTTAAAAAAGAATTAGATGTGGGGTGTGGGGTGTGGGGTGTGGGGTGTGGGGTGTGGGGGTGGGGGTGGGGTGGGGGTGGGGGCAGGGTGGAACAAACAATTAACATCATTGTTATCATTCAAATACCAAAATCTTTAGTTAATATTTTACTTGTCAGGAAAAGAACATTACCTAGTTGTGCCTTGACATTGGACGTCAGGAAAAGATACCCATACCTCTTTGGTTGGATGTTTGTGAATACACTTCCACTAATCTATTAGCCATATGACCACATAGCATTCTTTCTCCCTTACTTATTAACCCATAAAAAAAAAAAAACTTGCTGGCCACATTTTAAAGGAATTCCAAGGCTAGAAACCTAAATGGTTCAAAACCAATCATTAGAGATAGTATTACTTGTTTTGTTTTGTTTTTTTTTTTCTTTAAATTTAATGGTCAAAGAAAATAACAAAAACTAAGATAATACAAAATAGCTCAACTCAACTTACCTACAAATTATCCCATTTAAACTGGGATGGCACAATGAACCTGTTTCACCATTTTTTTTTGTAGGAAGTAGTCTATTTATTCATGTGTGAGGGTAAAAACGAAAAATGTTATTCCACTAAATTTAAAACTTATAAACTAATAGTTTCTTAAAACAAAATGCACTAATGTTCATAACCACAACATCATAAAATGTGAATAATCAATGTTGTAGTTTCAGCTATAGGCATAATCGGGAGATTAACATATAAGTTATTTCGAGACCAAAGGCAATATAGCCAAGCATGCAAATGATAGAAGTGAGGCAAGATTTCCTCCCTTATTTATTTATATTTTCTTTTTGGTAGAAACCCTCATTTTTCTTAAGCACATCAAAATCCATATTTCTTTTCACTAGATTCAATATTCCTTTCTATGGTGGTGTCTGGTATGCATTAGATACCAAATTTTGGCGCGCCCCGACCCTACTTCAAAAATATATAAACATGATAATTGGTAACAGCAAGCGCGGGCCCATTCCCGATCCCGCTGGGAAAGGAAGGAGGACCCACCTCCAATCCCACATGGAAGAAAAGAAAGTCCCCATTGAAACTGTGAAATCAGATTAAAAAAAAATGAATAACAATAATAAATAATAAAAATAACAATAAAAAAGAGGGGGGGGGGGAATCCAAAAAAAGAGAAGGGAGAGTCTTTCTCCCCCACGTTTGAAGGGACAAAAGAGGAAAGAAAAAAGAAAACAAGGGCAGAAGAGGAAAGAGAGGAAAAGATGGAAAAATAAGAAGAAAGACAGGATGGAAAAAGGGCTTTTGGATTCTCTTCTCTGAGCGTGGAGAGCAGAAGAGACAAACGAAAAACGGAGAAAGGGCTTCGGCCGAGATGAGGAGCGAGGGCTTGTTTTTTTCGGTTTAGAAAAGCAAGAAGGGGAAAGGAGGTTGAGGTCGGCTGCCGCTGTTTGCTCGGGCTGTCGGAGTTTGGCTTTGGAAACTTGGGGGAGATGGATAGAAACGAGATCTCTCACCTCACCTTTCTTCTTCATTTTGATACTGTAATCGCTCTTCTTCCTTCCACCTTCCAGAATCCAGAAGCATTTCTTTATCATCTCTGTACACTAGGTTAGTTTCTTTAGAGAAAAGGGTTTTCAGATTCTGGGTTTGTGTTCTTCTTCTTCCCTGTTTTTGTGAGTTAGAGAAGAGTGAAAGAGGGCTTTGGACCTTTGGGTCTTGTTTTTTTCTTAGTAAATATAATGAGAGATCTTTCTTGCTGTGGAGTTGAGCTTCTTCTTCTCGGTTTTAAGGGTTGCAGAGGAGTGAGGGAGAAACCACTGCCAAAAAAAAAAAAGAAAAAAAGAAAAAAAAGAAGAGAGTTTCACAAGAGGGAAAATAGCAAGGGAAAGGGGGATTGAGAGAGGAGAATCCCTAATTCGTGAGAGAGTGAATGGAAGAAGATTAGGTTGATCTTCTTTTCAAAAAAGGAATCACAGTAGGGAGTGTGGATTCCGGATTCAGATCTGGTTCAGAGAGGAATCACAGTAGTCAGAGAGAAATTTCAAGTTCTGATTTCGATTGGGGGAAGAATCGAAGGGCAAGAGCGAAGGTTAGGGGAGAGGTTACCGGTTTCATCAACTATGGGGAGATTCAAGCTACTGAGATCGATTCAGACCTCTGTTCTTGAAGGATTTCTTTCTATTACAACTGGTTTTCAGCAATTGGTAGCGTTGCGATGGTTCGTGAAATCCGTTCTTAAGAGTTCTTTATTCTTCTCCATATTGCTCTGCAAGCCGATTTCAGGTATAGCCTTATCTAATCCGTCTCTATAATCTTGCCGTTTCTTTCATCTTGATCTCAATTAGATGATAGGTTATGTTTCTTACATGTTCTCTAGTTGACGGCAAACGAGCTATCGTTTGTTTACTTCTTGCAAAATAGTTGTCCCATGCTAGCTCTTGATTCTTGCATTGATTGTTTGGATGATCCCTCGAACGTGTAAAGTAGGTCCTGTAACCTGTGATTTCTACGAATCTTGCATGGTGTTCGTCTCATTCTTCTATAGATCCCTAGTTCCCCTGTTAAAGTTCTTCTCTGCTTTCTTGAACATGACCGGACCATATTAATGTTGTTCACATATCCCTTAATTGATGCAAGTCATGTGTTCTGAGAAGTCAGATTTTGTTCATGCGTCAGTTCTGAGGATTTTATTCAACTTGTATTCCAAATCTAAAATGCGATAGGCACATACGGGATTTGCCTTTACTGTATTTCATGCCTGGCTACACGCTACTTAGATCTTTATTTTTCAAATCTGGAATGAAATGGGCATGCATGAGACTTTCCACTGCCGAATGTTATTCTTGGTTTCATGATGCCTGGTTTTCCCAATTTTTTTGAATCTGAAATATGAGCACTCATCATCGGAGAATCGGATTCTGCATTTCCCTGGGTAAGTTTCATTTAGCCAGTGTAGCTTCGGGGCTTAAGGTATCTCTAAGATTTCAAAGATGAAGCGTGTTCCTCTTAGAAATTTTGAATCACCTGTAAATCTGAGATGCACATGTGGAATCTATTCTTCTTTCTTGTTCTCTCCATATCTCTTTAAAGGTGATTTCACGAACCTGGATATTCATGCCTGAGATTTATTTTTCCGGGAGAATCATATCTTTGCTGGCATTTTTCCTTCTTCTCTCTCTTGGAATGGTTGGTAAACCCGAATTCATGCATGGAGCCCAGTTGCTTTATTCCTACTTCATAGAATGGTTTACAAATTTAGAATGCATGAATAGGATCCACCCTCTCGTGCTTGTTAAGAGCTGAATTTACGCTGTAGTTCTTTTTGTACAGTAATCTGTGAACCTGAATATTCGAATGTGAAAGCCACTTTGTCTCTTGATCTTACCGATAACTGAGTTCCAGTCATATCTTTTACAATGGGCTGCAAAGCTGAAACCTATGGATGTATCACCTTCTCTCTGGTTGAGGACCTAGTCTTCGTTGAGTTTCTTTGGATAAATCTACAAATCCAAAACGCACGCATATACCCCCCCCCCTCCCCCTTCTCTTCTTTCTTTATTGGCATTTTGTTTTTCCTTCTCTTCTTTCTTTTCACTACTGTTTTGGGATTAACCTTACGTTGATATCAGTCTATCGGTGAAATTTGGAGCTTAGGCCCAAACTTGCTTAGGATAAAATGGTACTTTTCAAATCTGTTTATATGTGTTCAGGCCCATTACTTCTCATTTCAGATCCAAGGCCCTGATTAGTGGACTAAAAGTCAATGGCTACATCATTCAGAAGGATTGGTATGGCAAAAGTTGAAATTTAATAGGGAAAGATGGAATGCCAAAGAGAAGTTCAGTGAAAGTAGCAGGAAAAGACTCAGAAAGTGGCATTAATAGGTTCACTTAGCCAATCCCAAATTTGTAAGACAAGACTACGTAAGTAAATACATAAATAAAGCTGATGTTAGAGAAGCCACCCACCCACCCCCACCCCACAACCACCCGAAAAAAAAAAAAAACAAAAAAAAATGAAGGCATCCAAACCATGATTTACTTTTAATCATCAGCTGAACCTAAAGCTAATAAGAACAGATAACATCAGAAATATCATTGCAAGTTTGCAACCTTACAGACGACCAGGTCCACATCAACTAATTGATATAAAAAATAATTTCATGAATGCAACATGCATAACCACACATATATAACCATGAAAGTGGGAGTTGAGGAATACCAGAAAGAGCAGCACTTTCCACAAGAGGTAGCACATGTATGTCCTCTTCTGATTTCTTTGTGCTACTGCTTTGCATAAAACCAAGATATAGTAAGGAATAATCTCAAGAAGTAAGTCAGATATTCTATCATAATAATTTAGACATAGAAAGAAAAAAAATATCGAAGTAGCTCAAGTTTCCACCAAAGAATATTTGAATGTACATATGCATTCATAGTTTACTTTTTTTTGGAGGGTGGAGCACAGCGTAATGATAAGGTTGCTCAATTGTGAAAAAGTGGTCACAGGTTCGGGACAAGAAACAACCTCTCAGCGAAGCGGGTTTAAGTAATGTAGTACTAGGATTTGACAACCAAACCAGCACCAAACTGTAGGAACTTTTAAACTAAGAACAACCAAAACCAATAGCAAACTTATAGCAGAAAATCAGACTTCGGCCACAAACCAGAATTGATAAACGATCTCAATGAACAATAACTAGAAGCGAAATAAATCAGCAGCAGTCTTAGGATTAAACCAGAAATTTTAATAACAATATAACACCTTCAGCAAGTTCAGATCACAGATGCTAATAGTCCAGAATGTCACAGTAATACAGAACAGAAAACAGAATCTAAATTTGTGCAGGTTTGACAATCGGCCAGAATTGCCTGACAGTTCACTTCAGCAGATCCAGTGGTCTGATTGACCCCAAAATTAGATCGATCCTCCCTCTGGCTAGGATTATCCTTCGGTCAGAATATGGAGGCCGTCGGATGGTTGGTTCTCCAAAAACAGCTAGGCCGATAGGAAGGAAAACAGAAAAAACCAACCCAGAAATCTGCAGAGAAGTTTGATCACTTTCCTGAACTGCTGGAGAAGAGAATCCAATAAGAAAACCAGATAAGAAAAGACTCACCCGGACTTCTAGAGTGTTGATCGGATCACACACCAATCCCTAACCCTTGATCAGACACAAAGGTATAGCCATGGAGTAAACCCAGTGACAGCAGCATGAAGCTTCTCTTTTTTTTTTTTAAAATTCAAATCGTCCTCTATGATGAGAGCTCTCCTTTATTTATAATAATGATGGGGAGGGTTTACAAGTAATAGTAACTAAGAGTTACTAAAAATTGATTACAAGAAGTTACTAAAAATTGGAAATTAGAATCTAATGAAAATAGAAACTAGTCTAGACAGAAATTAGAAACTAAATAACCCTATCTAAAAAAAAAACTAAAGAAAAAGGAAACAAATCACTGAATCCCGTATGCAACCTTAGAACCCCTAGTTTAGACCTATTAAAGTAGCCCAATACACTCCAAACCACATGGATTGAAGGCCCAACACGTATACAACCCAACCCTAAGCTTATTCTTAATAAAACAAGCCTAGTTTGGTGAAGAATCTGCATCATTAAGGTTGCATATATTATGAGTCTATGACCCTCCCCAAACCCGACAATGGTGGGAGCCTTGTGCACTGAGTAAGCCCCTTTGGTTCAATTTTTAGAAGAATAGAGAATAGTGCAAACAATATTTACACACCCCGGCATAAATCTTGGCTTCATCCCTTGTTACAAAATCAGAGACGACACTAACGACAATTCAGCTAATAGACCTAAGAAGAAGAAGAGCAGCAGGAGACATGATGAAAAAAGAGGAGATTGGATTGATTGGGAGATTGCATGCACTACTCGATCTCTCTGACATATATAGGATACTAAAGAGGTACATAATTAAAAATATGCCCGACCACAATAACCATAATAATGGAAATTAAATCGTAAAAATACCCCTGTGATAGTACACTTTTTTTTTTGATAAGTGGTATATTTGTATTGAAAACGGAAAAAATAGAGTACATAAAAGAGGCAATTCCCTTAACGTGATAGTACACTTCACTTCTTAATATCCATGGCAACATATATTAAAGATATCAAAAACTTAATATTCTTTTTATTTGTATTTATATAAGTGAAGTTAAAATAGCAAAAGATAAAACCTTGAGATGATTGAATGCCACATTACCATATTTTCATAAAACAGGCACAAACAAATAGTAATAAACAAATAAACACAGGATATGAAAGGTAGAAATATACCATTTGGCTCACATTGGGTGTTTAGTGCTCTTCATTGCTTTCAGTGAAAGTTGAATGGTTCTTATTCAACCCCAGTATGATCCGGTTCATGCAGTTGTGAGGTCAGTATGGGTCCACGGGATTAGTCATGCCAAAGGCCTGGATACCCATCGTTAGCGAAAAAAATTATACCATTTGGCAGTCATCTTCAAATTTGCACTGCCTTGTCCAATGAAACCATGAGCAACCCCAACTAATCCGAACAACACACCTTGAATCCAGAATGTAAATCAACCATAGCTCACGGGAAAAGAATATTAAGTACTTCCCATATAACAAATTATTGGTGAGAGAGAGAGAGAGAGAGAGAGAGAGAGAGAACTTTCATGGTGCTATTGAGAATTTAAGTTCTCGAGAACTAATATAGAATTACATAAAAATTATTTGAAATTTAGGTCCCCAAAGATGAAATAGTCGATTATTAAAGTTCAGACACAAAGAAAATGTATTACCTTATAAAAGTATGTTGCAATCCTCTCCTGTACTAATCTACATCCTGGTCTTTCAGCTTCAAACACACTACAAAAGGTAAGACCAACCTTTCGGTTAACATTCACCATATCTCCCAAAAAAACAGAGTTTTCAGATGCATGCAAACAAAGTGGAGTAACTTCAAAACAAAATAACCATAATTTTTAATCAAAATATGGAATTCAGTTGGAATATAAACCGGTCTCCCCAACTTACCAAGATGAAATTCATGCCCACATTGCAGCTTCGCTCTCGATTTGTCCATGGGGTTGCCACTTCTTGTAGTTGGCAGCTGAAGTTCATAGTTGCTTGCCAAACTTATAAAGAAATGGATCAATTCCATCTTTCTCCTCACTGATGAGAACAAGACATTGCTTCGTTGCTGATCGTCGCCGGAAAGTTCATCAGTTGGAACTGCACTTTCCATCTTCATACCCAGGAAAACCTCATCATATATATTGCAAACCTCTATAATAAGGCTCGATCTTTGCAGGAAAGCAGCAGGGGCGGGAAGGAGGCGCTCAGTGGCATTAATACTTAACGCCACATTTAGAAATTCTTGGCGTGGCTTGAATGGGCAATTTAATATGCATCTGTGACCAATTCTCAAACAGTTAGGGCACATGATCACGGGTCTGTTCTCATAAGCAAACTGAACCTAGACATGCTTTTCGGGATTGCCAAGTTCTACATGTACGGTGGATATAATTTCTTCCGATAAGGGAATGAGCATCCTCACCGTCGGTGGGAATATGAAATTGAGGGATCCAACAGGGCACTCTATATTCAACCATGTTCCAGTGCTTGAAAACACAGAAGCTAAAATATTGTAATTGTTGAACATCCAATGTAGTTTGTGCAATTGAACTCACATAAAAGCATGAGTGGAACCCACATGATGTGCAGGAACATCAGGATTCCAGTGTTTGAAAACACAGAAGCTAAAATATCGTAATCGTTGAACATCCAATGTAGTTTGTGCAATTGAACCCACATAAAGGCATGAGTGAAACGCACTTGATGTGTAGGAACATCAGGGTTCCATGGCTTGAGAACTACAAGATGAACTTGGTAAATACATGGTTGAGAAAAGAGCACTGGTGAGATGAGAGTGAGACACAAGAAAGGAGATCCCAATTCAGTAGGAGAGAATGCTGCATAAAAAGAAAGAGGGGTCAAAACACTGGGAGGAGAGAGAGATGTATATTGTCCATGAAATCAGCTAACTTTCATTGGGTGATCCATGAAAAATCTTCTCCTTACCAAAAATGTATGGACAATCTTTCCATGTCGGAGAGATTCACATATGGATTTCTAGTTTAACTTATAAGAAATGTGATTGCTAGAAAATTGTGGATGATTTCATAAACAATAAAAGTTAGATTAAGGGAATTGAAGATTCTTAAAACAATAAGAAAAAAAATGTAAGAAAAATCATGAGAAAACAATGGTATTCCAAAAAAATAAAAGGATATAATAGTCCAAGAAAAGATTAGTCACGAAGCATTAGTACATGCATTTACCAATCAAAAAAATAAAACATTGCATAAAGAGAAAGAGAGGGGTAAAAACACTGGGACTCTAGGAGGAGGGAGAGATGTATCTTGTCCATGAAATCAGCTAACTTTCATTGGGTGATTCATGAAAAATCTTCTCCTTGCCATAAATGTATGGACAATATTTCCATGTTGGAGAAATTCACATATGGATTTTTATTTTAACTTATAAGAAATGTGATTGGTAGAAAATCGTGGATTATTTTATAAACAATAAAAATTAGATTAAGGGTACCAAAGATTCTTAAAACAATAAGAAGAAAATGTATGAAAGATCATGAGAGAACGATGGTATTCCAAAAAAATAAAAGGATATAATAATCCAAGAAAGGATTAACCACGAAGTATGAGTACATGCACTTATATAATAATTTATAAACAATAAAAGATTAAGGGTGCCGAAGATTCTTAAAACAATAAGAAGAAAATGTATGAAAGATCATGATAGAACGACGGTATTCCAAAAAAATAAAAGGATATAATAATCCAAGAAAGGATTAACCACGAAGTATGAGTACATGCACTTATATAATAATTTATAAACAATAAAAGATTAAGGGTGCCGAAGATTCTTAAAACAATAAGAAGAAAATGTATGAAAGATCATGATAGAACGACGGTATTCCAAAAAAATAAAAGGATATAATAGTCCAAGAAAAGATTAGCCACGAAGTATGAGTACATGCACTTATATAATAGTATGATATATATATATATGGTATATTGAATGTAAGTAAGTACAAATTCTTTTTTAAAATTGTTGATAATTTAATAAATATATTAAATTTTCTAAAAAATAAGACAATTAAAGCCCGACCAAGGCCCGGTTAAATCCCTAGAAACCAACCGAGCGTGATCAAGCCCAACCTAGCCCGACTAATTTCTCAAATAGGCAGTTCAAGGTGCAAGCCTAGAGGCCCACCAGGATTCCAACATGCCCTTATATGGAAGTAGATGATCGTTCTTGAGATTTTTACTATTTGAAAGGTGGTAAGGAAATGCTCATTATTGGATCCTTAGAAATAATGGGGACTCAGCATATGTCAATTTTGAATTGATATTAAATATATTCTATTATATTTATGTCAGCATATCTTCTTATGTATATTCATGCATCTCATTGTATGGTCTTTTTTATTTTTTTATTTTATTTTTTATTTAATTATAATAATCCAAATGAGAAGTTTATATTTTAGCTTCTTACTTGTTTTTGGTAAACAGTTTTAATACCTTATTTTGCTATTTGACAAAAGAGAGTTTTCTTTCACCTAGGACATCTCTCGGAGGTGTTCGAATGGTACGAAAAGAATATTATTACTCTTATATAATATAGGATTGAACATTTTTATGACCCTAGATGGGTGTAGTTTTTCTATCGTGATAAGAAAAAACTTTCACCTTTGACAAATTCAAATTGGATAAAAATTTGATAGATGAGAGAAAAACTTTGATATCCAACTGGATTCACACATTAAACCTACAATTCTATTATGCAAATGTGCCAGTTAATGAAGAAAGTGTATTCTGTTCTATTTTCGGGTGAAGTTGTGCTGCGTAACTCTCATAAAAATAGATCTTCAATCCACTATTAATGATCATTGGTCAGTCAATATGGAAGATCTCTGTGAGCCGTACAATGCTCGTGAGCAGTATAGGATTCGCTGGAGGATCAATAATAATCGTCTTAGGATTATACATAGACAAAAATAAAATTTCATTTATTAATTTACCAAAAGTTTATTAAGTTACTAGTTTAGTAGTCTTTACCAAAAAAAAAAAAAAAACAAGAAGTTATTTACTAATAACATCTTTCCTATGCATGTCCACTATCTAAGAACTCTCTCTCTCTCTCTCTCTCTCTCTCTCTCACTCAGTGTCATTTACTATATATAAAGCAAGGGAGAGTGAAATAAATAGACCGAGTCTTCATTCTTTCGCTAATGTGAGACTACACCGCAAAAAAAATAGCAACATCAGCCACAGTAGGTGAAGCTGATGGTTGTCAGACATACTTCGACAACCAAATTGTCAGGGAGACAAGAAAGCTGGTGGCAGAGCTTTGCCATCACTTTGACGCACAGGGATGAGTGTCTGGTACTGGTGGCAGCATCTCCATCAAGGTCTACAATGACTCCATTCTCAAATCCCAACAACTCATCATCATGCCCCTTCTGGTATTTTACTTGGCGCGCTTTCACTTTCTTATAATCTCAGGGTCCGTTTAGTATTGTCTCTGTTTCAGAAATTTCGTTTCATGTTAAAATTTAAATTTCAATTTCTGTGTCAAAATACAGTTTTTAAACGAAAAAATTATGTTTCAAAATTTCAGATATTTATCAGATTTATTTATTTATTTATTATTATTTTTTTTTTATAAAATAGAACGAAACTGAGAAGACGGAAATGGAGTTCCGTCCAATCTCATTTTTTTAGCTTTTTTTTTTTCACTTTTTATTCCAAAAAAACAGAAACGAACCATAAATGCACCAAACAGAAGATTCTGTTTTTTCGTTCTTCGTTCCAATAGAACGAAAAAACTCTAGAAACGTTTTTTTAGAACGATACCAAACGATTTTCCATTTCGGTTATGTTCTTCTCCCTTATTCCTGTTTGCAACATGCTCTCATATATATATATATATATATACACATGGTGGAATAAGGTGTATATATTGAATGTAAGTAAGTGCAAATTCTTTTTTATTTAAATTATTGAAGATTTAATAAATATATTAAATTTTCTAAAAACTAAAACAATTAATGCTCGACCAAGGCATGATTAGCTTGGTTAAATCTCAGAAACAACCTGAGTGCGACCAAGCCTTGCCTAGCCCGACTAATTTCTCAAGTAGGCAGTTCAAGGTGCAAGCCAAGAGGCCCGCCAGGATTCCAACATACCCTCATATGGAAGTAGATCATCGTTTTTGAGATTTTTACCATTTGAAAGGTGGTAAGGAAATTCTCATTATTGGATCCTTAGAAATGATAGGGATTCAACACATGTCAATTTTATATTGATATTAAATTTATTCTCTCATGTATTTATGTCGGCATACTTCTTTTGTATATCTATGCATCCCATTAGATGGTCTTTTTATTATTATTTTATTTATACTTATAATAATCCAAATTAGAATTTGATATTTTAGTATTTTATTTGTTTTTGGTAATCACTAAAGATAGATCCTCAGTCCACCCTTAATGGTCATCAGACAGTCAATATAAAAGATATCTGTGAACAGTACAATGCTTGCGAGAAGGATAAGATTCACTGGAATGATCAATAACAATCGTCTTAGGATTATACGTAGACCAAAATAGCATTTCTTTTATTAATTTAGCAAAAGTTTATTAAGATACTTGTCTAATTGTCTTTACAAAAAAAAAAAAAAATTTACTAATAACATCTTTCCTGTGCACGCCCACCATCTAAGAATCATATCTCTCTCTCTCTCTCTCTCTCTCTCTCTCTCTCAATGTCATTCACTGTATATAAAGTAAGAGAGTGAAATAAATAAACCGACTCTTCAGTCTTTCGCTACTTTGAGACTACGCTACCAAAAAATAGAGACAACAGTGGCAATAATTGTAGCTAATGGCATTTGTAAGTCATATCTGGACAACGAATCTGTAAGGGAGACGAGAGAGCTGGTGGTGGAACTTTGCCGTCACTTCTACACATAGGGACGGGTGTCCGGCACCGGTAGCAGCATCTCCATCAAAGTCTATGATGATTCTATTCCCAAATCGGAACAGCTCATCATCATGTCCCCTTCTGGTATTCCACTTCTCCCGCTTTCACTTTCTTCTAATCTCGTATTTTCGATTTCCATTATGTTCTTCTCCCTTATTCCTGTTTGTAAGATGCCCTCGTACATATACACACACACATATATATATATATATATACATACTAGTAAGAAATACACGTGCAAATGCACGTGGGAACAAAAATGAGTAATATTAATTCAAAGTTTCATTTGTTCTCTTATGTTGAGAGAGAGAGAGAGAGAGAGAGAGAGAGAGAGAGAGAAATGCATGTGAGAACATAAATGAGTAATTTAAAATCAAAGTTTCATTTGTTTCTCTTACGTTATGTGTGTGTGTGTGTGTGTGAGAGAGAGAGAGAGAGAGAGAGATTTTCCATTTAAATTTTTAAAGATAAATCAAGAATGCAACAACTTAAATTTATAGAAATAAAAGAGATTATTTGAAATAGAGTATCTAAATCTCCTACATTTGTAACATAAGTTTAAAATTTAAAATTATTTGAAGAAGCCCATGAATATTTGCTGCAACAAATAATAATTGTTTTGGGCTAAAGATCAAATGGTATTGCTTAATCTTTTTCTATTTTAATTTTTTTTCCTTTTTGTCTTCATCGTCCTCAACATCTATGATGCTTCTTTTTAGCATTTCGTTCTTTCATAGTATCGATAACAATGCTTCTTGATTTTCGACTTCCTTCATTTTTTGAATCCATTTTGAAGTAGAAATAATAGTTCTTTGATAGGCACACATCCAATTTTTGTTTGTCTTGCAACACATGAAAACAAATTTGTTATTATTACTATATATTAATATAATAATTTTTTAATATAATTATAAAATCAAACTAACATTCAATATTTATACCTTTTCGATGATCTTGCATATTCAATTGTTGAACATCCTATAAGTGTTTCAAGTTCCTCAAAGATTGTGAGTTATTATTTCAGTTGAGTCTTTGATCTTGAATTTTCCGAAGTACCTATCAATGAGTAAAATTTATTAGTTTTCTATATTATTAAATAAAATATGATATATATTAATGAAATTGAGTAGAATACTTACTTCTGTGTATATTTTGTATCATCATTTTGACATTTGTCACATGTTGCATGATCTCCCTTTAATTGTACATTTTTTTTGCATGTTTTGCATGCATTGTACCATAGCTTTTCATTCTTCAGATTTACAATATTTCCTTCAAAATAATAATATTGATTCTGCAAATATGTAGATGTTAGATGATATAAAGAAAATATATTGGAATCATATGACTTCGATATAAATAAATAAATTAAATTCATGTAATTTTTTTCTTACCAGGATTGTTTTATATTCTTTGTCCATTAAATCTTTCATTTCAATCCGTTCAACTTTCTTGTATTTATCTTCGTTAGAAGCTTTAAGAAGTATTTTCTTCGATCCATTTTTTGATGTGAACCTGCACAATAAATTTTAATATTGTTATATATATTAAAATAAATAAATAAATGTATAATAATTTGAATAAATTTATTATATACCATTTTTAATTCATCCGCTCGTGATCATTGGATTTATATCAATTGTTGTAAATGTTGTTGTACCAAGTGAGCCACCTGCACATTTTAAAGTTGTTTAGTTTATTAAAATAAATATATAATGTTTATTAATATATATACATTACCTTGGTAGTCTATCTGTTTAATTGATGAAAAAGCAATCACAGGATTTTCTCCTATAATGTCCATCAATTTGCTTCTTTCATTTATTGCATAATTGTCCCATAACGTGAGCATTATTGGAGCAGATCTATTAATAATATAAATTTAGTGTTATGATTAGTAAAAATAAAAATAAAAATAATGATATAAATTATATTTATAAATGTGAGAAACTTACTCTTTGTCGATTATTTCAATTTCTCTCTTATTCGTTTTCACGCCTTTCGTTGTTGTTATGGAGAACACATTTTGTACCTCTACAAGAATTCCAATAATATCTGGACAAAACAATTAAAAGAGTGAGGTTAGTATCTTATTAATTTGAATAATTATAAGTGATTAGTGCATTATTGTGTAAAAACCAAAATATCATTTTTCTTTATAAAGAATGAAATATAACTTCTTACCTAATAATTTATTACTCTTATCAATGTCCCATTTCAATTCATTGATCTTGATGAATTGATATCTTGACTTTTCTACATTTAAGTGGACATCAGCTTCTTCAATTTTTGTATTGTTGTTTAGAGTCAATTCATGTTCTTTATTTACATTTGTGAACTTTGGATTGACTCTTTTGACAGTTGCATCAGATATGAAATAAGTCATTCCTATAACCAATGTGTCAACTAATTGATCAACAATATCATTGAACATTATTGCTTGAATTTTTGTTCCCTGCAAAATACAAATGATTTAAGATGTTGAAAAATATAAATTAAAAAATGAATAATATTAAAAAAATATTTCAACGTACCTCCTCATCCATTAAAGTAATTTTTTGTAGCTTTCCAGATCCGTTCGAATTATTGTAAGTAATGATTCCAGTTTTTGTAAGTACGAACGCCTTTATTTTCTAATTCTTGTCATTTGCCTTTAATTGATTAACATTGGTTAATATTGTCATATTTCCTGTAAAAAAGTATGTATTATATTATTGCAATGTATTAGGAAAAACAATCTAATTTTAATCAAAATAAAGAAAAGTTGACTATAGGAAATCATCTTTTAAATAAAAGTAAAATAAATCATTAACATCCAAATACACTAATCTAATACAATCATCCAAATACACACGTGTATATGCAAGTCATATATTTTTCAAGCCCAAGGTTGGGATTATTTCAAACTTATATATTTTTTTCCTGAACACAGAGTATGGCTGCAGCTCTCTCGATAGTGTAGATAGAAACCTTGGGCTTGAAAAATACAATCATCGAAATACATGTGTATATGCAGCCAATCTAACTCAAGACCATAGGTCCACAGCCCAAGGCCCAACCTTCGACAGATAGACATGAGGTTTGGGAAAGGAGACCTGGTTCCTATTCAATGTGATTTCACTGTTTATTACTAATAAAAATTCACTATTTTCTATTATGATTAACTAATAAAAGAAATTGGTTTCGAAGGTGGTTAGAATATGATATGCCGGTGATTTCTGGTTTTGAAGGTGGTGGTAATACAGGTTCAACACCTCATGTGGTGAAAGTGGAGGTCCGAGTGGTAGCATGTTATGACTACTTTGTGTTGTACTTATAATCCGTACACAACTTGTACATAAAAAATTCAAAAATAAAAAATAAAAGAAAAGAAAAATATAATGATCTGGCTACATCCTAATTTCACAGAAACTGAATGCTAGTCCAAGACAATATTCATGAATTGAACTCTTTCAATCTGGGGGCCCATATAAAAAGCCCACATGGCTACTGTGCCGTAGAACTGTACCCCTTAGTTCCTGAAATAATGAAGGGTCATATTTTATAGTCAATTTAATGGGTCTTGATAGTGACTTCTAAGGTACATAGCCAGTTATCGGCTCATCCTTCTGCTAAGCGACTATCCAATTAAGAGAAGAAAACACGAGAATTGATGGAAAGTTAAACAAAAAAGAGAAAAAAAGGGAGTAGTCATCATAAAGTGAGCAAAACAAATTTGGATTATCAGAAGGTAGCAGCCGATACTTGAAAGATGTAGCTAATTAAAGAGTAACACTTAGCTCCTGACTTGCAAATAGTAATATAATATTCCCAACTATTTTCCGTTAAGTTGCTGATCTTGTCCTCCCCTTCTTGTGGGTTCTCAGCATTAACATAGTTAAATCTTTTAGGAAGAAGATATAGACCAGTTGTTTCCATGATTCCAGGAAATCCAGGAATCTCAAATGGCGGGAGGTCTAACTAATTTAGTGGTAGATGCATCATGGTATAGAAATTTTACCTTAAAACATAGATAAGAGTTTAAGCAAAGTAAAACAGTCAAGGTGATCACAGAACTTACAGGATCGTTTGTACCTCTTGTCTTGAGTCCCTTCGTTTGTGAACCTTGTTTTTTTCTTTTTTTTTCTTCAACTAAATAAACAAAAAGAAAGAGTGATGAAGATTGTAAAACGGTTTAATTATAATATAGGGTAGAGACATCTCTCTCTCTCTCTCTCTCTCTATATATATATATATATATAACTATGGTTCTTATTTGTAGTAAGTTATAGTTTACTATTAGTTCGTTTGGGAATATTTTTATTTATTTATTTTTATAATTGAGATAGATTGGAATCTTACCGACAAAAACCACATAAAAGGAAAGAAGAAGGGAAAAAAAAGTATAGTGAAGAAGGTAAGGTATTAAAATAAATAAGAAGGATAAAATAGTATAAAAAATATTAACCACTAAGCATGAGTACATCTTGTTTCCTATTTTGTATAAATCTTATTTCCTATTATTATGGATGGAGGAAGGATTGGGGGATTTGATTTCCACAAGCTGCAATTTGAAATCTATATTTAGTGTTACAGATATTTTTGTTTTTTTTTGTTTTATTTTTTTGGGAAGAAAAAGAGAAAGATAGATGAAAGGAAAGTGCGATTTGAATTCCATATTAGGTGGTACTTCTGTTATTAAATAAATAAAAAAAAGGAGAGATTAAGGAGTGGGACGTGAGAGATTTAGAAGAATAAAAAAGCTAAATTGTTAAAATATTAGTTTCTAAATATTAGAGAGAGAGAGAGAGAGAGAGAGAGAGAGAGAGAGAGAGAGAGAGGGAAGGCGTGTGAGTTAATAAAGAAATTATATATTTTTTATTTTTATTATTATTATTTTTTTAGGTAAAGAAAAAAAATTGGTTTGGTATTATCGAAGGTTTGGCTGGTTTTTTTTTTGGTTAGAATGTTGCATGATAGATTGGAAGGTGTGAGTTTAATAAAGACGTTGCCAAAAAAAATAAATATATATATATATATATATATATATATATAAATTAAATAGAGTTTAATAAAGAAAGTATATTTTGACTTAGTAATGAAAACTATATTATTTAGAAACTAATGCTAGAGAGTTTGTATAAATCTTATTTCTTATTATTATGGATGGAGGAAGGATTGGGGGATTTGATTTCCACAAGCTGCAATTTGAAATGTATATTTAGTGTTATAGATTTTTTTTTTTTTTTGGGAAGAAAAAGAGAAAGATAGATGAAGGGAAAGTGCGATTTGAATTCCATATTAGGTGGTACTTCTGTTATTAAATAAACAAAAAAAAAAAGGAGAGATTAAGGAGTGGGACGTGAGAGATTTAGAAGAATAATAAAGCTAAATTGTTAAAATATTAGTTTCTAAATATTAGAGAGAGAGAAAGAGAGAGAGAGAGAGAGAGATGGGGAAGGCGTGTGAGTTAATAAAGAAATTATATATTTTTTATTTTTATTATTATTATTTTTTTAGGTAAAGAAAAAAAATTGGTTTCGTATTATCGAAGGTTTGGCTGGTTTTTTTTTTTTTTGGTTAGAATGTTGCGTGATAGATTGGAAGGTGTGAGTTTAATTAAGATGTTGCCAAAAAAATATATATATATATATATATATATATAAATAAATTAAATAGAGTTTAATAAAGAAAGTATATTTTGACTCAGTAATGAAAACTATATTATTTAGAAACTAATGCGAGAGAGAGAGATAGAGAAAATAAGGAGAATTAATATCATGGTAACTATAAATAGGATAATGTGTATCTTTTTAAGTGTAGGGTGGGGATTGGATTTTTTTTTATTTTTATAGAAGGTGGCGTGCGAATCTTAGAGAAAGTAGAGAGAGTTAGAATTAAATAAAGAAAAGAAATATTTTATGAAGAAAAAATTGTTATTATTATAAACTAATATTAAAAGAGAGAGAGAGAGAGAGGTGGGATTTGTAGTTTATTAAAAAACTAAAATTTTCCCTCTCAAAATAGTACCTATTTTTTCTCTTAAGCTTCCTTAGAAATAGGAAGTCAGTTAATTTCATGGTGTTAAGAGAGAGAGAGAGAGAGAGAGAGAGGTGGGATTTGTAGTTTAATAAAGAAACTAAATTTTGCCCTCGAAAATAGTACCTATTTTTCTCTTAAGCTTCCTTAGAAATAGGGAAGTCAATTAATTTCATGGTATTCCTATAAATAGGTAAATTAATTAATATGATGGTTTTAAAAATACGATAATTTGTATCTTTTTAAGCGTGTGATTGTTTTTTAAAAGAAGTGGTTAAATAATTTAATCCACCCATTTCATTTTATCCTATGGATGACTGTTAAAATGGAATGTACATCCAATGGAAGCCTACCTAGTTTACTCACCTTTGCTTCATTCCTATTGAAAAGCTTGCTCAGCTCAAGGGTCAATTTCACTATGTCAATAAGATCGATGCATAATAACGATCAATCATTTTTGGTTTTGACTATTAATCGTCGATTCGGTTTGGTGTGAATTGAGAAAGTTCATTCCAAATTGATTAGAAAACTGTAAAACAAATACAAGCAACCTTGATTGGACCAATCCAAAACCATAGAACCATTTTACCCATACAAATTAATCACTTTGATTTCGGGAGTTTATATTTCTAGTATATTTATTGGTGTTTAATATGTTAGATATAGTTTAATTCTTTTAAGGCGTCCCAATGATTTTGTAATAGGACACATCCAAGATCATGCATTGCATTCCCAGGTTAGGTAATAGGAAAAATGACATGGGTTTCATTGAACATTGTCCTAAGGTAATAGGAAGAATTCATGATTACAATTTTTTCCAGAAAGGAATCACCCCCAAGTTGATTAAAAAAGTACTTAAGTTGAATCGTTAGGCTTCAAATCTATGTCTCTGCTGCTGATGAATCTGAGGATCCAAACACACCCTCTCCTTCATTCATATATACTTCGAAGGCATTCCATGAATCTGGGGTGCTTTGATGCCATTCGGCTCCAGGTTTCATGGTGAAATGTACATTGCTAGAGTCCTTGTGAATACTGGAGAATTGACAAATGGTTTCTCCTGCTATGATTCTGAACTCCACCCCATGGAAAGAGAATAAAAAAGATATTGAGAGAGAGAAACACCTTCGGAGAGCCTTCCCCAGTTTCCACTTTTTAAAGAAAGCATTGAGATGAACAATCTGAAGCGATGAATATTGTGCAATGGCATCAAAGATTGTGAACAACCTAACTCCATTGGCAGCCTGCAAAGAACCATAGTAACAATATTTTTTAGCCTCATAATCGCGAACAATAAATTTGGCATGAAGTATTTCACAACTCAAACAAAATACAGGAAGGGGAGGGAGCACGAAATAAGCATCAATAAAATAAATTATATTCATACATTAAAAACTATAGTTTACAATGAAAGGTTCAGCCTTCATGGATTACAAAGTAAAACGAAGACACGGTTGAAGAATTAGAAGTAGTAGCGACAAAAGAAAAATGAGTTTCAGATACATATAACTACTAACACATCATACTTACATGAAAGGTTATACAAGTGGGGGAGGTAATAAGGTCAGCAAAATTCTGGCCTGGGTTTCTTTCGGACCAAAACACAGCCTTTCTGATGGTCTCGAAGATGTTGATCTCGAGCAATATCTCAAATCTTCAAGGCTGATGTCTTGTTGGTTCACTATCCTTGAGAAGTCCTGAACATTCATGTATCCAAACATAAGGAGACATGTCTCATCGTAGTAGTAAAGCAAGCTCTGTGTCCCTCCACCATCACTTCCTACACTTGGCATGTAAGCCTTGTAAATGGTTTTGCAATTCAGTCTCTTTGAAGAAAGCTTCAAAACAAAGTAAAACTTCTTAATTCAGTAAAACTGTGTCTACTTACGTTGATTATTAGATATTGCACCCAATACAATCAAGAAAATTTAAAAAAATAACTGAAGAGCTCCACTATTTGAAACTCACAGATTGAAACAGATCTGCAGATCAAATTGGATCAGAAAACTTGCCTGCAACAAACCTCGGTCTTTGCAATGATGCACCATAAATCGACGGACTGAAGTTTGAAGAATTATAATAATAGTGAGCAATTAAAGTTTTAAGGAACTTATAATAAAGTGAAACCTCCAAATCATCTTCCACAAAAAAAGCAAACTCATCATCTGAACTGGGCCAGAAAGCCTCCAACCACTGCACCTATAAACCAACATTCCCCGTCCAATAATGCACAGACTTTAGGACTCGGGTTTTTAGGCCATTCTTGTAGTTCGATCGCAGAATTCTTTTGTTTCTGTATTTCCAGAATATGAGTGTATGACTTGTTATAATTGATACTATTGATAGTATAGAGAGTGGGTCTGTCATCTTGAGAGAGATGGTTCTACCTTGTCGGATATTAATTCGAGTATCTGGAACACGAAATATATGGAATAGATCAAGAAAAATTTGAACTATGATTCATACCTACCATTGGACCTGTAGGGACTCTAAAATATTTCAATTTTCCAAGAGTTAAGCTTCTAGCTTCTTGAATTAACTTATAGAGAACTTCTATTTAGTAGGCATTCTTTACTAAAATGCCAGGTTGCACAAATATGAGCTTCAGTATGCCCTATAATTTGCATATTTAGGTTGAAGCTATCAATTGAAGATGTCCAGTAAACTCACAACTCTGATCACAGGGATCTCCTACTCCTGTACTGTATGTTGCTCATATTTTCTGAATTTCTATATATCCACTAAGTTGTAGCTTATCTTATAACCCAAAGCAAATTTAAAACAATGATTGACTTGCCTGAAACAGATTTTAATTACAATGTATTATAGAACTTCGGATTCCTAATATGAACATCCTATATACATGTATAGCCAACCATCACAAAGCCCTTTTCTCTTGCCAATTATTTACTTTGATTTGTATTGGAATGTAGATCTTTGATATACAAGTATATTAATTTATAAGTACTACTAATTGGACATAGTGAAAAGGTAGAAAAACAACCTTGTTATTGGCATATAGTTTGAAGCTGGGATGGTTTGATGCTACTCAGCTCCAGGTTGAGGGTTAAATGAAGGTAAATATCTAGAGTCCGTGTGAATGCTGGAGAATTGATACCCTTGCTTTATCCTGCTATGATTCTGATCAGAGACTATTACAGGAATATTCATGAAGCACATACACATTAAAGGTAACTGAGAGCATGTAATGAACAAAATGGAGAAATGAAAAACTCAAAAATAGAGAGCTTCAAAACAAAGTAAAGAACAAATAACATAAGCATTTCCTCATATATGTTGCATCATCTATACCACCTGCATCAATGGTTGCATCAATCAGGATACTATAAGTAATCACATTTAGGCAACAATTATCCTTCAATTAGTGATCCAAGATTGTGAGAGCTAATCCAAGCTTCCCTCTAATATAATATATGTGACTACATCAGGTAAACATCCTTGGGTTTTCATATGGTCCAAGACTTTAATAGCAAAATTGATGAGGTTCAGCTTACAAAACTCACTGATCACTGCATTATAAGCAAACACATCAGGCTCTCCATTTGATTGCAAGGTCTCTATGACCCTTAATGCTACATAATAATAATAATAATAAATCAAATCTCAAAAGCTACATATGCAAGTTTGTGCATCAAAATTAATCACTAACAGCATGTCTCACCAGTACTATTAGATTTGTGCATCTAAATCCATCACTAACACCATGACTCTGAATTTCGAAAATTGCCACATGAAAGTGTGACAGGTTGAAATATGGTATTGAATTGAAGACCTTCAAGTGAAGGGAATATGAATAAAAAGAAACTGGTAGGCACTTTAGTAATACAAGAAAAAGGGCCTTACCATTTTTAAGAAACCTACTACATTTAAAAAATCTAATGGAGGAAGTTCACACGCAAAAGAAAATGACAGTCAGTAATACTATTGGAATTAAGAACTACTTTTAGATAAAACCAAGTAATTACACAGTAACCTTTAGATCAAGTGTATAAAAAGTCTTAGTGACCATTCTGAAATACAGCGATTGCTTAAATACAGTTTCCTTTATTGCTTTGGCATATTGTAGGACTATTTGCCCTGTTGCATCTGCTATTCACATCGCATATCAACATTGAGTTCTTCCACAGTACCACTATCATACTTGAATTTGCAAAGCCTGTGTAAAACTTCATTCGTCGCTTCTGAAACCATAGAGGGTAAGTATTAAATAGAATCTATAAAAGTGAAGAACAATCTTGTTAGAAAAAATCTAAAATGCCAACAATTGACAAGCGTGATTACGTGAAACAATGAGTGATCTGAATGTTGTGATTCCTAGTTGACAGCCTCAAAATTTCTCAAAGTCTCGATTTGATGAAGTTCCACTACATTACTCTTCATCAATATTTGTGGTCAAATCAGTGATCCTATAAATAAAAATAAATATTAATGATACTGCCTACTAATATTATATTTATTTTAATTAATATTTTTTTGCTTATATTAATTTGTAAATCATACCTTCTTGGTAATAGAACTTCTTTGTAGACCACGTTTCTTGTATACGATCCGGTTTTTTTTCCTTCCTTGTTGTCTTTGACTAAAACCTTTGTTGTTGACATTGATATACCTCTTGATAATGCTACGTACAATTGTCCATGTGAAAAACCGATTCGGTAGATATACTCCAACATGTGGTATTGTTTGCCCTTGTGCTTTATTTATTGTCATTGCAAAGCTAAGCCGAATTGGGAATTGTTCTCTTTTTAAATGGAAAGGATATCCTTCATTTTCTGCTGGAGAAAGTGGGATTCTAGGAAGAGGAACAAGGTTACCAGTAAATTGTCCCATTGTAATCTCTGCTAGGATAACATTTTTTTGAAATTGACGACAAACCATACGGGTTCCATTACATTCTCCATGTGAAGGATTCAAATTCCTTAAAAGCATTATTGGACAATTCTTCTTCAAAACTAATTTATGAGGTGGAAGTCCCTTCGGAGCCAATGAATTGAGGAATTCTTCTAGATATTGAGTTTCTGCATCATCAGTTGCTGAATCAAAGCTATAATATGTAACACTATCTCCTGGAAATAGATCAATAAGTTTGTCATTTAATTTGTCTACTGTTTCGTTCTTTGTAGCTAAGATTGCTCCTTGTGTAATGTATTCTGTCGAATATGCATGCTGTTGTAATGCAGGAAATATTGCATTTATCAACTCATCTTCAGATTTTTTTTCATCGTCATATTTTATGACCATTTCATTTGGTATGTGAATCAAATCTTCATATTCGGTTGGCTCTTCCCATTACCAACACGTAATAGAAATTCACAAAGAAGAATCACGATTGCCCTCATATTGGTTGTCAATTGCAATTTCTTCATTTTGGCCATAAATATGACATTACTAAACTTGCATCCACGTTTGTTCTGTACCACGAGGAACCACTGGAAGTACTTGCCTAAAATCTCCTCGAATATGACAACCTTTCCTCCAAATGGTTCGAGTTGTTTGTTATATCCGCAATGTCTATCAAGCGCTTCAATTGCTTGACGTTTTGCCATTAGCGCTTCATCCCATGATAAGTTTTGCTTTTCTTATTAACTTATGTGGCACTTTGTTTTGAAAAATTGCAAACACTTGAATCATCGATACCGATTGGAATTTTAAACCTTGAATGAGCTGTCCTACCTCCTGGCATTATTGCTGCTGCTACCCCTGAGGTTGCTGTTGCAAGAGCAATTTGATTCTTTGATCTTATCGTTGCAAGTAGTGCACGATATAAAAATGTCTTTCCTGTACATCCTGGCCCATCAATAAAAAAAATGCCACTTTGGTTATCATTCACTTGGTTTAGAATTTCATTGTATGCATTGTATTGCTCGGGATTCAACTTATTTGTTGCATCATAATCTTCTAGAGGAACTTTTATAGAAAATTCATCTACAATTTCTCTTGGTTGTTTTCCATTTAACTGATTGCAATTTTCTTTAAGTTGGGGCAAATCATAATCTTTGATACTTTTTCCCATGCTTTGTAAGAAAGAATTCACACTTCTTATTGTTTCTAATGTATGATATTCAGAATCTGCACTTGTTTTCTTAATGTCTTCAGACAATGCTTCATAATTATTAGTCCATAGCTTTCTAACATCACCAGGCTCACAATAAACAAGTATCGTTGCAAAAAGTTTACGAACTATAATTGGCATGTTGAAGAAAGCTGAATCTTCTAAACATTCGAGATGGCATTATCACTTTTAAGAAGACCTCTCTTATGCACTTCTTTGAAAGATGAACATTCGATTCCATCAATAGACATTAGATTATGAAAGGATGTCGACCCTCTTACATGATTTAATAACAATCTTAAATAGAATCTCTCTCCTACAAGGTTTGGTTGAATTAACACGGCCTATTGATTCTTTTATCTTCCTTTTCCGCATTTTTTTACTGTCCACACATAATGCTCGAAATTCTCTATACAAAATTTTTGGCTTTCGAGATCTACATAGTTCATTTGAAAAACTCATCGACATTGTTTTATATGTATTATCCGAATGAAGAACATTTTTCAAATCTTGTTTCTCCCAATACCATATCATTTGCCTATTGGGTTGATGCGTTGTAAATTGATAACATATAGGAACATTTCATTCAAATTGAATTCAAAATTCTCCACATGGCTTGTGCGACACCCATCTTGCATCTCTGTATTGCTTGATTTCATCAAGTAAATATTCTCCATTACCATGTGATATAGAAACAAACACACGATCATGTCCTTTATAAACATATTTGTATAGGTACTTTACTGCCTTCAATCCAGAACATATCTCAACATTAATATGGCAATCATATCTTGTCAAAAGGTATGAATTATAAGGAACAACCCATCTGTTATCCAAATAATGTCGTCGTACCTTAACTTGTATTCCAGTATTTCTTCGTCTATAAATGGGGTAAGAATCTTTACCTTGCATAGTATTTTCAATAAATGAACGAGGATATCGACTCTTACACACTCCATTCCTCATACAAGCATTTAGTTTATTCAAATCTCCACAAGGTCCGTGCATCATATGTTTCATAACTTTCTCATATAAAACTGGATCTTCATTAAAATCTGGGATTTCTGCGCATACAAATTTATCAAAAACATCGATTTGTTATCTTGAAGTCCTTCGCATAATTATCGGTATGTGTGCATGTGAAGCCCTTTTTGAAATTCAACAACATGTCGGTGCAGCCACTTTACCAAGGATCCCTTTCTTGAATAATTGATCTTTTACATCATGTAACTTTGCTCGAAATATCCTAGTAGAATCCGGTCTATCTTGTGGAACTTGTCCTTGTTTTAATTCTTCTTGTATCTCAACCCATCTGGATTGCATGTCATAGTGATGAAAATCAGGTTTTCCATATTTCGTACTAAAGCTATAGCATCAAGATACCTTGAATATCTCTTGGTCCTCCAATAAATGATCGAGTAAAACAAACTTTGTCCCAACTTGATCACCTCTTGTTTCTCCGGCTAAAACACTATCAACTATTCCATGATATAATTCGCTTTTGGATATTTGACTGTTTTGCTCGAAAAAATCTAATCGTGTCGCTTCAATTTTGATATACATATCTACAACATATTGATGTAGCAATCGACCAGCATATAAAAGAATAGAACGATGACCATCTGAATCAAGCTTATGACAATAATATGCTCGGAGATACCTTTCTTGTTACCTCATCAAATCCTATAATTTGACATATATAAATTATTTTAACATTTAAACCTTAAACATTAAAAAATATAAATCTAATAGTTAAACATACCTTCAAAGTCGCATTCTCTATTAAATATAGACTCCTCGCTTGTTAAATCATGCAAAACTCTACCTGTTACATTCTTTTGTTTAATGCTCCTGTGCCAGCCGACTTCCCCATTTGGATATAAAAGAGGATATTGTAAGGCATCATAACAACCATAATAATGTACCACTCGATGTTTCTTCCCTGAATGTCCTTCTATTACTATATCACAATTTTCAGTTCTATGGGGATTATTTCCTTCTACCCAAATAGGCAACAATTGATGATGGTAAATTGTAAACTCTGATCAAGATGTACGTCACTTGTGATTATAATCTCATTATTCTCCAACAAATGAACGTCTTTCAAACTTTTAAAGAACCTTAGTATGGATTAATTGATAGAATATCCATTAGTTTTGACACGATAGGCTCTTTGAGTTTTGAATCTTGTAACACTTTCATCCTATTCGAAGTTCATTATCGATTATCAAAAGTATAATTGCAAATAGCATGGATTGTCTTTTTCCGGCAAAATTGGAGGCAAATCATGATATAATTGTCCTTGAGCTCTAAAGGTATATATACCATCTTTTCCATTTGCAAGATCTTTGGACATGAACTCCAAGAGATGTGAAGGAAAATATACTATTGTAACATATATATCTACGAATTCAATGGCTTCAGATGTTTGAGAAGTAAATAAAGTATATAATTCATCTGGAACCGTTGTAGATGCCAAAACAACATTTCCATTACAACAACAGAATGAAGGTGGTTCATATTCAAATTTCTTTGCTCCACAATGGGTACATGGAGGTACTTTTTAAAGTACATGTACTGTCGAATTTTTGGTTCAAATACTCCTGTGTCCCAAAAAAAAAAAAATAATAATAAAGAAAAATCAAATTAATCTTAATAATTTTTAAAATATAATTATTCTAATACTAACCTTTCAAACCAGATGGTTGATTTTCAAAATTTTCAGAATTTGAAGATGTAGAACTTGATTCGGCAAGTTGGGCTTTCAGTAGCCATGCCTGATTTTTGTTTCTTTTTTTTGTATGCAAGGTTTCTCTAATGGTCCTTTTATTTCCATTGTATCTTTGACGTTGAGTGTCAGTTGCTATATATTTTGGTGGCATAGTGATCTAATAAAGGAAAGGCAACTGAGTTACAATTTGAACAAGCCTAGATTTTAAAAAGTAAATCTATTGGAAGTAAACACTATGCAGAATGGGGGACATGTTTAAGGTTATAGACCCTATATATGGAATTCAAATAAAAAGGAAATCGAGAAATCCATACCATACCAACTTCACAGAAACAACAAGAAATATATCAACAACCTGGACAAAAAGATTAAACAAATTAGAAAATGTGAGAATGTTATACCAAAATAAAAAAAAAATTGTGCAACGGGACATTTAACTTAAACCAAGGAATTTTCATTCTTAATAACAGTTTAAGACTCTCAAAGAGAAAGAAATACAACTTGAGAGATGCTTACAGAGATTTAGGTAGCAAGATTGCACATTAAAGCGAGGATATAAATAAGTTCTAATAATTGTAAGAATTGAAGATGAAATAAAACCCCAATCATAGGTCAACATTAGAAGAAAGAGAGAGATAGAGACCAAAATATCACACCTCTAACGTCTATGACGACCAAAGACATTGTCTTTGCCAAAATGGAGGAGAGGGAAAAAGGGAAAAAAGCATGACCACCTATAAAAAAACCTAAACCTCCCAGTTCTAACTTCCTATCATTTCTTATTTTATTTTTTTCATAGGAGGGGAAGAAAATACCAAAACACCAAATTAACGTATACAAAATTCCTAGGAGTTGAAAAAATTAATAGAAAATTTCAAAACAATGGGGAAAAAGGTAAATTCAATATGGGAGGGGAAATTTTTAGAATTAGAGAGGCAGCTTTTGAAATTTTGAAATGGGAATACTTGACAAATGGTGCCTATAAGTAATTTATTTTAACATGATTCAAAGCATTAGACATGGAATTCAATGCAATCCTGGTTCACTAGATGGGTAGAGGTTTGATTGGTATAGTCACGCATAATCACATGAAATCTAATGGAAAAAAAACCATTTTTCAACAGTCAAAGGTTATAATTATCCAATCCATCTATAACTTGGGCAGGCTACCAATGAGGCGATAAAGGTACTTAGGTGGTCTAGGAAACATTACAATGCTTACAATCCACAAGACAACTCAAGTCAGTCTTACCCAAAAAGTTCAAATAGAGTAAAAGAAAACAACTTGAGAATTGACATCGAGAGCATCTGAGACCACAATAATCTTATTATGAAACAAAAATTTATTAGAACTTTATTACACCATCGAATGCAATAAACGTAAAATCCCTAAGAGGACAACAAAATATCTGCACAGCGATCTTGAAACCGGCTTTAGAACAGGAAGTTAATAATTCTTCCAAAATTGAATTTTTACAACAAAGAAATAATAATCCTAAGCTCAATTTCAGAAGCACGAAATGGAAGAAAACGGGAAAGAAGAACACACTTTTAGTTAGGATTCATTCAATAGTAGCCATGCATATCTTCAAATTTCAGTCCTAAACAAGCTTACGATAAAGGGCTTCAACACGAAGCGGTTCAAGCGAAAGAAAAAAAAATACAACTTCTCATTAAGCATTACAAAGAAGAATCTCACTGAAAAACAAGCTCTCGAGGATTAAAAGCGAGCCATCCAAGATCTTCCACCAAAAGATTCAAAACCCGAAGCAGATAGAACAATCGAATTCCCAAAACAAGGAACCAACATATCGATCGAAATTTCAAAACCAATGGAATACTTCAACAAAAAACAAATGAAAATCGAAGAGCTTCAATTAAAGACGCATCAAAACCAGAAATTCAATTACAGGGAAGGGGACACATTCAGATTTGATTTTACCTTTGTATATCCGGGTTTTGTATGTTGAATTTAGCGATGATGAAGGAATGGCCACCGGATCGATTGGGCGGCAACCTTGGAGAGAACAATGCTAAGTAAAAAAAAAACAGGATCGATTGAAAAAAATTTCTTCTCACGAATTCTAAAAGACCCAATTGCCAACATTTGAAATGTCTCTCTCTCTCTCTCTCTCTCTCTCTCTCTCTCTCTCTCTCTCTCTCTCTCTCTCATTAGAGAGTACCTTGAATCGATAAGCGAGGCGAATCAAGCAATCGAAGTATGAAGATGGAAGGACAACAAAATATCACGGACGATCTTGAAACGGCTTGAGCAGGAAGTTAATAATTCTTCCAAAATTGACTTTTTTCAACAAAATAATAATCCTAAGCTCAATTTCTGAGCACGAAATGGAAGAAACACGTAAAAGAAGAACACACTTTTAGTTAGGATTCATTCAATAGTAGCCATGCATATCTTCAAATTTCAGTCCTAAACAAGCTTACGATAAAGGGCTTCAACACGAGAGCGGTTCAAATGAAAGAAAAAAAAACAACTTCTCATTAAGCATTACAAGAGAAGAATCTCCTTGAAAAACAAGCTCTCGAGGATTAAAACAGAGCCATCCAAAGATCTTCCACCAAAAGATTCAAAACCGAAACAATATAGCAACAATCGAATTCCCAAAACAAGGAACCAACATATCGTCTTGAAATTTCAAAACCAATAGAATACTTCAACAAAAACAAATGAAAATCGAAGAGCTTCAATTAAAGACATCAAAAACCCGAAATTCAATTACAGAGAAGGGACACATTGATTTGATTTTACCTTTGTATATCCGGGTTTTGTATGTTGAATTTGGCGATGATGAAGGAATGGCCACCGGATCGATTGGAGGCGGCAACCTTTGGAGAGAACAATGCTAAGTAAAAAAAAATTAGGATTGCTACCGATGAGGCCTGCTTCCTAATACAATCAAAGTTTTCGCTCTATCCTTTGCCCTTGCTCTCCAAACAAACTCGATTGAAACTCTCAAGCCATTCGAAGATTTAACTTCCGCTTCTTTAGCTGGCTGACCGGAAGAGGGAAGATGAAATTGCGTGAAGATGCACTCGACGAAGGCGAGTCGGGGGATATCAGGTTTGGTCGGTTAAACGTTTATTTATCAGTATATTTAGTCATAGTAATTAAATTTTAAAAGATTTACAATATATTTTATTTTTGGAAAAAATGGATGCATTAAAGATTTAGAGAAAGTGGAGGATAACAAAAAAGAATAGAAACAATAAGGTATATGAAAAAAGTGATAATGAAAGATTTACAAGATCTTTTATTTTTGGGAAAAATGGATGCATTAAAGATTTAGAGAAAGTGGAGGGTACCAAAAAGAATAGAAACAATAAGGAATATGAAAAAAAAATGATAATGAAGAATTTAAGGTATTTAAATAAATAAGAAAGATAAAATAGTCCAAGGAAAAGAGTTTCAAAAGAAGAGAGAGAGAGAGAGAGAGAGAGAATCGTGAGAATTCTTTTGGTAGAAAAGGGGTTTAACCGTATGAGAGTTGGAGATTATAAGGAAACTAATTTTTTTTTTTTTTAGAAAGATATGGATTAATATATATATATATTTTTAGAAAGATATGGATTAAAAGAGAGGAACGTGAGAGAGGGGAAGGAGAAATTTTAGAAAGATTTAGATTTTTTTTTGTATTATGAAAACTCTTCAAAATATATATTTTTTGCTTTTCTCTTAAAAAAGATATAGATTTTAAGAAAAAGAGACCAACAAGAGAACGTGTGAGAGGAGGAAGAAAAGAAAGTGGGAAAAAGGAGGAGAGATAAGGAAAGGGATGTGATAGGAATAAAGAAACTAAAAAAAATATATATAAAGGGTACCAACAATATCAAAAAAATAAAAAGAATTGACTAAAAAGATAATGAAAAAGTTGATGTATTTAAATAAGTAAGAGGGGTAAAAAAGTCAAAGAAAAGATTAGCCACGAAACATGAGTACATACTTTTATATAATAGTATGATATGTATATTGAATGTAAGTAAGTGCAATTTTTTTTTTTTATTGATGATTTAATAAATATATTAAATTTTCTAAAAACTAAGACTATTAAAGCCCCACCAAGGCCCGATTAGCCCGATTAGCCAGATTAAATCCCATAAACCAACTAAGCGCAACCAAGCCTTACCTAGCCCGAGTGATTTCCCAAATAGATAGTTCAAGGTTCAAGCCAAGAGGCTCGCAAGGATCCCAACATGCCTTCATATGGAAGTAAATCATTGTTCTTGAGATTTTTACCATTTGAAAGTTGGTAAGGAAATTCTCATTATTAGATCCTTAGAAATGATGAGGATTCAGCACATGGCAATTTTAGATTGATATTAAATTATATGGTATTTTTTATTTTATTTATAATTATAATAATAATTTGATATTTTAGTATTTTATTTGTTTTTTGTAATCAATTTTAGCAAAGGAGAGTTTTCTTTCACTTATGACATCTCTCGGAGGTGTTCGGATAGTAAGCAAAGAGTATTATTACCCTTATATAGTATAGGATAGAAATTTTTTATGACCTTCGATGGGTATAGTTTTTCTTCTGTGATGAGAAAAAATTTTCACCTTCGACAAATTTGAATTGGGTTAAAATTTGATAGGTGAGAGAAAAACTTCAAGATACAATTGGATTAACACATTAAACCTGCAATTTTATCATGGAAATATGCCAGTTAAAGAAGACCTTGCATTCTACTTTATTTTCCAGTAAGGTTGTGCTGCGCCGCTCTCATAAAGATAGATCCTCACTCCACCATTAATGGTCATCAACCAGTCAATATGGAAGATTTCTATGAGCTGTATAATACATGCGAGCAACATAGAATTTGCTAGAAGGATCAATAATAATCGTCTTAGGATTCTACGTAGACAAAAATAACATTTCGTTTATTAATTTTCCAAAAGTATATTAAGTTACTAGTCTAATAGTCTCTACAAAAAAAAAAAAAAAAAAAAAAAAGTTATTTATTGATAACGTCTTTCCTGCCCACCATCTAAGAATCATCTCTCTCTCTCTCTCTCTCTCGCTCTCTCGCTCTCAGTGTCATTTACTATATATAAAGCAAGGGCGAGTGAAATAAATAAATCAAGTCTTTAGTCTTTTGTTGTTGTGAGACTACGCCACCAAAAAATTGGCGACAACAGTCGCGGTAAGTGTAGCTTATGGCGTTTGTTAGTCATACCTGGACAACAAATCTGTAAGGGAGACGAGAGAGCTGGTGGCGAACTTTACTGTCATTTCTACACATAGGGATGGGTGTTCGGCATAGGTGACAGCATCTCCATCAAGGTTTACGATGATTCCATTCCCAAATCCCAACAGCTCATTATCATGTCCCTTTTTGGTATTCCAATTCGCCCGCTTTCTCTTTCTTATAATCTCATATTTCTAATTTTCGTTCTGTTGTTCTCCCTTATTCCTGTTTACAATATGCCATCATAAATATATATATATATATATATATATATCTCATTCTACCAAATGAAAGTAAGTGCAAATTCTTTTTTTAAATTATTGATGATTTAATAAACATATTAAATTTAAAAAAAGAAAAAGGCAAATAAAGCCAAACCAAGGCCCGATTAGCCCGATTAAATCATTGAAACCAACCGAGTGCGACCAAGCCCATCCTAGCCCGACTAATTTCTCAAATAGGTAGTTCAAGGTGCAAGTCAAAAAGCTCACCATGATTCCAACATGCCCATATATGGTAGTAGATCATCGTTCTTGAGATTTTTGTCATTTGAAAGGTGGTAACAAAATTGTCATTATTGAATCCTTAGAAATGATGGGGATTCAACATACGTCAATTTCAGATTGATAGAAAATTTATTCTCTCATGTCTTTATGCCGGCATACCTTCTTATGTATATCCATGCATCCCATTATATGGTCATTTTTTATTTTTTATTTATAATTATAATAATCCAAATGAGAATTTGATATTTTAGTATTTTATTTATTTTTGGTAATCATTTTTAGTAGCTTATTTTGCTATTTAACGAAGGAACCTTTTTTTTTTTTTTCACCCAAGACATCTCTCGGAGGTGTCTGGATGGTAACCATAGAGTATTATTACCCTTATATTATATAGAATAGGACATTTTATGACCCTAAATGGGTGTAGTTTTTCTTCTGTGAAGAGAAAAAACTTTCTCCTGTGAAAAATTCGAATTGGATTAAAATTTGATAATTGAGAGAAAAACTTTGAGACCCAACTGGATTCGCACATTAAACCTATAATTCTATTATGCAAATGTTCCAATTAATGAAAAAAGTGCATCTTATTCTATTTTCGGGTGAGGTTGTGCTGCAGCGCTCTCATAATGATAGATCCTCACACCACCATTAATGGTCATCGGTCAGTCAATGTGGAAGATTTTTGTGAGCCGTACAACGCTTGCAAGCAGAATAGGATTCGCTGAAAGGATGGATAATAATCGTCTTAGGATTATATATAGACAAAAATAACATTTCGTTTATTAATTTACCAAAAGCTTACTTAGTTACTAGTCTAATAGTCTTTACCCAAAAAAAGTTACTAATAACATCTTTCTTATGCACGCCCACCATCTAAGAATCATCTCTCTCTCTCTCTCTCTCTCTCTCTCTCTCTCATTTACTATATATAAAGCAAGGGAGAGTGAAATAAATAAACCGAGTATTCAGTCTTTTGCTGTTGTGAGACTATGCCACCAAAAAAATGGTGACAACAACCGCGGTAGGTGTTGCTAATGGCGTTTTTCAGTTATACCTGGATAACGAATCTATAAGGGAGATGAGAGAGCTGGTGGCGGAACTTTGTAGTCACTTCTACACATAGGGATGAGTGTTTGGCACTAGTGGCAGAATCTCCATCTAGATCTACGATGATTCTATTCCCAAATCCTAACAACTCATCGTCATGTCCCCTTTTGGTATTCCACTTCGCCCGCTTTCACTTTCTTATAATCTTTTATTTCTGATTTTCTTTCTGTTCCTCTCTCTTATTCTTGTTTGCAATATGCCCTAATATATTATGTAATATGTGTATATATAATATATTATATATAATGTATATATCATCCCAACAACTCATCGTCATGTACCGTATTTTACCATATATATATATATATATATATATAATATGGTAAAATAAGGTATATATACTGAATGTAAGTAAGTGTAAATTCTTTTTTTAAATTATTGATGATTTAATAAATATATTAAATTTTCTAAAAACTAAGACAATAAAAGCTCGACCAAGGCTCGATTAGTCCGGTTAAATCCCAGAAACCAACCGAGCGTGATCAAGCTCAACCTCGCTCGACTAATTTCTCAATTAGGCTGTTCATGGTGTAAGCTAAGAGGCCCACCAGGATTCCGACATGTCCTCATATAGAAGTAGATCATCGTTCTCGAGATTTTTTCCATTTGAAAGGTGGTAAGGAAATTCTCATAATTAAATCCTTAGAAATGATGGGGATTTAACAAATGTAAATTTCAGATTGATAATAAATTTATTTTCTCACGTATTTATGTCAGCATATCTTCTTATGTATATCCTTGCATCCCATTATATAGTGTTTTTTATTTATTTTTATTTCTAATTATAATAATCCAAAATTTGATATTTTAGTATCTTATTTGTTCTTGGTAATCAATTTTAGTACCTTATTTTTCTATTTAACAAATGAAAGTTTTCTTTTATCCAAGACATCTCTCGAAGGTGTTTAGATGGTAAGCAAAGCCTATTATTACTCTTATATAGTATAAGATAGAATATATTATGACCCTAGATGAGTGTAGTTTTTCTTCCGTGATGAGAAAAACTTTTTCCTTTGACATGTTTGAATTGGATTAAAATTTGATAAAAGAGAGAAAAACTTTGAGATCCAATTGGATTCACACATTAAGAGCCCGATTGATAACATTTTTACTGTTTCTGTTTCAAGAAATGACAGAAACATAAATGGAATTAAAGGTGTTTGATAAGTCATGTTTCTGGAAGTCGATAGTAATCAGCGAAAGAATGGCCACAAGTCGTTTTCCGAAACGGCGAAACAAGTAGAACTTGTTTTGCCTGGGTTGTTTCTTGAACCATAAATAGGTAGAAATTTTTATTTCTATTTATGAAAACAAGTGAAATGAAATAGTTTTATCAAATGCTTTTTGTTCCGTTTCTGCCGTTTCTTGAAACGTTATCAAACGGGCCTTAAACTTACAATTCTATTATGCAAATGCGCCAATTAATGAAGAACGTGCATTCTATTCTATTTTCGGGTGAGGTTGTATTGCGTCGCTCTTATAATGATAGATCGTCACTCCACACTAATGGTCATTGGCCAGTCAATATGAAAAAAATTTTATGAGCCATACAATGCTTGCGAGTTGCATAGGATTTGCTGAAAGGATCAATAATAATCATCTTAGGATTAAACATAGACAAAAATAACATTTCTTTTATTAATTTACCAAAATTTTACTAAGTTACTAGTCAAGTAGTCTTTACAAAAAAAAAAAAGAAGAAAAAAAAAAAAAGAAAGAAAGAAAGAAATACTTTAAAATCTTTTTTTTTTTTTTTAAAATTTTTGGCGGGTGACTAGTCTCGCGGGCTCATACTAACCCCACAACTGTATGGACTAGGTCATCTTGGGGGTTTAATAAAATATTCAACTTTTTTAAAGTAATGTAGCACTAAACACCGTGAGTGGCCCATGTCCAGTGGAGTCGAACTTAAGACGTCCGAGTTTACGGATCGTACTAATAACATCTTTCCTCTCTCTCTCACACACACACGTACACATAGAGACACACGGTGTAATTTACTTTATATAAAGCAGGGGAGAATGAAATAAATAAACTGAGTCTTCAGTCTTTCGCTACCGTGAGACTACGCCACAAAAAAAAAATGGTGACAATAGCCACAGTAGGTGTAGCTAATGGCGTTTGTCAATTATACCTAGATAATGAATCTATATGGGAGACGAGAGAGCTGATGGTGGAACTTTGCTGTCACTTATACACAAAGGGATGGGTGTCCGGCACTGGTGGCAGAATCTCCATCCAGGTCTACGATGATTCCATTCCTAAATCCTAACAGCTCATCGTCATGTCCCCGTCTAGTATTCCATTTCACCCAGTTTCACTTGCTTATAATCTATTATTTTCGATTTTCGTTCTGTTTTTCTCCCTTATTCCTGTTTGCAATATGCCTTTTATATATATATATATATATATATGTGTGTGTGGGGTAGAATAAGGTATATATATATATATATTAAATGTAAGTATGTGCAAATTTCTTTTTTTAATTATTGATGATCTAATAAATAAATAAAATAAAATAAAAAACTAAGACAATTAAAGCACGACCAAGGCCTGATTAGCCTGGTTAAATCCTAGAAACCAACCGAGTGTGATCAAGCCCAACCTGGCCCGAGTAATTTCTCAAATAGACAATTCAAGGTGTAAGCCAAGAGGCCCGCCAAGATTCCAACATGCCTTCATATGGAAGTAAATCATTGTTCTCAAGAATTTTGCCATTTGAAAGGTGGTAAGAAAATTCTCATTATTGGATCCTTAGAAATGATGGGGATTGAACACATCAATTTTAGATTGATAATAAATTTATTCTCTCACATATTTATGCTGGAATACCTTCTTATGTATATCCTTGCATCTTATTATATGGTCTTTTTTATTTTTATTTTTTATTCATAATTATAATAATCCAAATGAGAATTTGATATTTTAGTATCTTATTTGTTCTTGGTAATCAATCTTAGTACCTTATTTTTCTATATAACAAATGAGAGTTTTCTTGCATCCAAGGTATCTCTCCAAGGTGTTCGGATGGTAAGCAAAGAGTATTATTACCCTTATATAGTGTATGATAGCACGTTTTATGACCTTAAATGGGGGTAGTTTTTCTTCCGTGATGAGAAAAAGCTTTCTCCTTTGACAAATTCGAATTGGATTAAAATTTGATAGAAGAGAGAATAACTTTGAGATCCAACTGGATTCACACATTAAACCTGCAATTCTATTATGCAAATGTGTCAGTTAATGAAGAACGTGCATTCTATTCTATTTTCGGGTGAGATTGTGTTGCGTCGCTCTCATAATTATAGATTCTCACTCTACATTAATGGTCATCGGCCAATCAATATAGAAGATTTTTATGAGCCGTACAATGCTTGCGAGCAGCATAGAATTCATTGAAAGGATCAATAATAATCATCTCAGGATTATAAATAGACGAAAATAACATTTCTTTTATTAATTTACTAAAAGTTTACTAAGTTACTAAGTCTTTACAAAAAAAAAATATTTTGTACTAATAACATCTTTCCTATGTACGCCCGCCATTTAGGAATCATCTCTCTCTCTCTCTCTCTCTCTCTCTCTCTCTCTCTCTCTCACACACACACATAGTGTAATTTACTATATATAAAGCAAGGGAGAATGAAATAAATAAACTGAGTCTTCAGTCTTTCGCTACCGTGAGACTACACCAAAAAAAAAATGGCGACAGCCGCCACGGTAGGTGTAGCTAATGGCGTTTGTCAGTCATACCTAGAGTCCTAGACAATAAATCTATATCGGAGACGAGAGACTTGGTGGCGAAACTTTGCCGTCACTTATACACATAGGGATGGGTGTCCGGCACTGGTGGCAGAATCTTCATCAAGGTCTACGATGATTTCATTCTCAAATCCCAACAGTTCATCGTCATGCCCCATCTAGTATTCCACTTCACCCGCTTTCACTTTCTTATAATCTAATATTTTCAATTTTCGTTCTACTATTCTTCCTTATTCCCGTTTGCAATTAAAGCCCGCTTTCACTTTATATATATATATATATATATATATATATATATATATATATATATATTTATATATATATAAATATAAATATATTAAAATTTCTAAAAACTAAGACAATTAAAGTCCGACCAAAACCTGATTAGCCTGGTTAAATCCCAGAAGCCAACTGATCGTGATCAAACCCAACATAGCTCGAATAATTTCTCAAATAGGCAGTTTAAGGTGCAAGCCATGAGGCCCGCCAGGATTCCAACATGCCCTCATATGAAAGTAGATCATCGTTCTTGAAATTTTTACCATTTGAAAGGTGGTAAGAAAATTCTCATTATTGGATCCTTAGAAATGATGGGGATTTAACACAAGTCAATTTCAGATTGATAATAAATTTATTCTCTCACGTATTTATGCCGGCATAGTTTCTGATGTATATCCTTGCATCCCATTATATGATATTTTTTATTTTTTATTTTATTTTTGTATTTATAATTATAATAATCCAAATGAGAATTTGATATTTTAGTATCTTATTTGTTTTTGCTAATCAATTTTAGTACCTCATTTTGTTATTTAACAGAGAAGAGTTTTCTTTCACCCAAGACATCTCTTGGAGGTGTTCGAATGGTAAGCAAAGAGTATTATTACCCCTATATGGTAAAGGATAGAACATCCTGTGACCCTAAATGGGTGTAGTTTTTCTTCCGTGATGCGAAAAAATTTTCTGTTTTGAAAATTTTGAACTATGCTAAAATTTGATAGGTGAGAGAAAAACTTCGAGATCCAACTATGTTCACACATTAAACCTGCAATTCTATTTTGCAAATGTGCCAGTTAATTAAGAACATGCATTCTATTCTTTTTTCGAGTGAGGTTTTGTTGCGTCGCTCTCATAAAGATAGATCCTCACTCCACCATTAATGGTTATCGACTAATAAATATGGAAGATTTTTGTGAGCCGTAAAATGCTTGTGAGCAGCATAGGATTCGTTGGAAGGATCAATAATAATCGTCTTAGGATTATACATCGACAAAAATAACATTTCATTTATTAATTTACCAAAAGTTTATTAAGTTACTGGTCTAGTAGTCTTTGCCAAAAAAAAAAAAAAATTTACTAATAACATCTTTCCTGTGTATGCCCACCATCTAAGAATCATCTCTCTCTCTCTCTCTTACAGTGTCATGTACTATATATAAAGCAAGGGAGTGAAATAAATAAATCGAGTCTTCGGTCTTTCACTGCTGTGAAACTACACCACAAAAAACAATGGCGACAATAGCCGCGGTAGGTGTAGTTAATGGCGTTTGTCAGTTATACCTAGACAATGAATCTGTAAGGGAGACGAGAGAGCTGGTGGTGGAACTTTTCCGTCACTTCTACACATATGGATGGGTGTCCGGCACCGGTGGCAGATTCTCCATCAAGGTCTACGATGATTCCATTCCCAAATCCCAACAGCTCATCATCATGCCCCCTTGTGGTATTCAACTCTGCCCACTTCCACTTTCTTATAATCTCTTATTTTTTATTTCCATTCTGTTCTTCTCCTTTATTCCTGTTTGCAATATGCCCTCATATATATATCTATATATATATATATATATATATATGGGAAAAGGTCTTGAAAGCTAGCATGACACCCTGGAATCAGGTGTGCTAGTAAATGTAGACCGTTGGATTGGATAGGCTACATCAATACCGCTGGATACATGTTGTCTTAGGTAACTTAACCAGCCCCCGACACTGTACGGTCATTCTTCTTCTCCCTCACTTGCTCCGGCGATTTCCAATCCTTAAAGCCGCTGTCGTTGCCGCACCCGAGGTAGAAGAAAGCTCGGAGGGAGAGAGAGAGGAATAGCAAAAATCAGAAAAAAAAAAAAGAAGAAGAAGAGAACTGAGCTCAACCTAGACAGTGGTAGCGGAAAATTTCCGACTTGTTTGGTGCTCTTTCTCTCTCTCTCTTTCGCTTCTCTCACCAAAGGGCCAAAGGAACGGGGATTACAGTGATGGTAGAAAGGTCGATGGAGAGGAATAGCAAAAACCAGAGAAAAAAAAAAAAACCCTGAGATGACCGCCGTCGCCTAGTATCTATTCTTGTCGAAGGGCTGGGGAGAGAGAGAGAGAGAATAACAGCAAAAACCAAAAAAAAAAGGAGCTCTTGCGGTTGTTGCCACATTTCCTTCTTTCATAGCCCTTTCGAGAAGAAGCTGGGAGAGAGTAAGCAAAACCGGGAAAAAAAAAAAGTCTTCTTTCCGTTGGGGCCGTCATTGCCGTCTGTCATAACTTCCTGCCATTCGGCGATATTTCGGAAGAAGAAAGCTTGGGGAGAGAAAGTAACAATAAAACCAAAAAAAAAAAAAAAAAAAAAAGAG